>NW_026847549.1:122931637-123112825 GCF_025583915.1 Anolis sagrei ordinatus
TGGGGACCAGAGCCACCAAGTCTGCCTGACACAATCAATAAGTAAATGATGGAAAAGCCTCAGAAAGCAGTTTAGTTAGTCCAGGTAAGTAGTCCTCCCACATCAACAGATGTTGCAGGTGCCGGGCAGCAAGGAGACAAGGCAGCAGGAGGCCCATGGAGGCTCCCGTGCAGATGTTGCTGATGTCGGGCAGCTCCCTGCTCAGATGTAGCTTCTAATATATGCATTTAAAAATATTTTCCCTATTAACTAAATCATGTATTGTTCAAATGCAGATCTTTTAGGTTATACACGTTGTTGCAAATTCATGCATTGATTTCTCTGCAACTTTTCCCCATCTGAAACACAACACAGCCTTCAGAAATACATATATATTACTGAGGCATGTATACTACATTCCACTGATAGTCTCTGAAGTTGAGAAATGTCTGACTTCTTACTGTATTACAAAGCAAATAATAATTCTTTAACATCCTTATTTGAGATATGCAAAGGATGGCACACATTTGACATAATAGCCTAAATCCTTTTGTTAGCCATGATTACAGCAGCACCATTGAACTAATTGGATTTGTGGACTCAACGATTGAGTCAATAAACGAAACAGGGACTCTGCTAAATGAGCTATCCAAGGTGCTTAATCTGTTTTGGTGACAGGGTTCAGCACTTTGGATAGCTCCTTCTGCTTTAACATATCTATCCGAACGTATCTCGGCCTATCAGCCCACCAGGACCCTAAGATCTTCAGGGGAGGCCCGTCTCTCTATCCCACCTGCTTCACAGGTGCGGCTCGTGGGAACGAGAGACAGGGCCTTTTCTGTGGTAGCCCCCCGGCTTTGGAATGCCCTCCCTGTAGAGATAAGATCTGCCTCTTCATTGATGGCATTTAGGAAAAAACTAAAAACATGGATGTTTCAACAAGCATTTGGTTAATTTTAATGCAACGAAGTTAATGACCAAGGATCGGCAATCACGGACGATGAGATTGGATTATGTTTTTTAGTTAAGAGATGCTTCGATTGTATTGGTGGCCCAATACTGTTTTATGATATATGTTTTTATGTTTTTATGCTTTTAAATTGTATATTGTTGCTTATTTTAGTGATGTAAACCGCGTTGAGTCGCCATTGTAGGCTGAGAAACGGCGGTATATAAGAGTAGTAAATAAATAAAATAAATAAATAATCAGTTACAATGAGTCTAAGATAATATGACATTAACAGGGTGGTGAAAAGAAATCCATAAGCATAGTTGATGATGATTTCTTGAGAACTGCTGAGAAAAGAATAGCATACGGTGCATTGCATTGCATAACCAGTGGACAATGATGATAGGCCCCTCTTTTGCAATAATTCTAGAAATTCATTTCTGCAATTGCATTAAATTTTGTGCTGGTGAAACAATCAGTGATTTCCGAGTCTCTGGGTCTAAATCAACTTCTCCAAGACTTTAAAGGGCTATACTTTCCTTATAAACTTACACTGAGAAATCTAGTTTGCTCCCAAGCTATCAATTTAACACTTTAAGGCAGACATGGACAAACTTTGGCTCTCCAAGTGTTTTGGACTTCAACTCCCACAATTCCTAATAGCCTACCAGAGGGCCAGAGCTTGCCCATGCCTGCTTTAAGGAGTAAGGTAGACTATTTCACACTGGCAAACTGTTTTAAATGAATGCTTATAATTGTTTTAATTGTGTTAATTGTAACTGTGTGTTTTAATGTATTATTTTAATCTAATTACTGCCTGCNTGGTTGGGGGGTCACCACAACATGAGGATCTGTATTAAGGGGTCACGGCACTAGGAAGGTTGAGAAACACTGGTTTAGGGCTTTGTAGTTAATATATATACATTTGTAGTATATATACATTTTATATACTTACAATCTACTAATCTATTACCAGTCTGGTGGCTATTATTTGGCCAAATTCTATGATTGATTACTCCATTTAATTTATCCATAATCCATTTCCAAGCCATTGTCAACATTGTCATTGTCATTTCCACCTAATTATCTGAAGGCCTGGTCCCACATCCACGTTTTTACCTTCTTTCTAAAAGTGAGGAGAGATGACTGTTAGGTAAGTAGAAAGCCCATATGAAAGTAATGGCATGACATGTGACAGGGTAGATGCATTTTGTTTATAGATCAACAAACCCACATTAGCACTAGATGGTGCTCTCATCTACAGCTAAAGTATTCACCAATTATTGGAAAGGAGACAAGTGGTCCTCTTTCCTCCTGATAAAAGCAAACTTTGTTTAATTTGTACATATGATAAGGTGGCTGGACACTGGATACTTTGTGAAGAAACTGGAATTTCTACTTCAAACAGTAGGACCAAGATTCTGCACTAATACCTTTATTTGTAACTTCAAATGGGACCGCAACAAAGCTTCAAATGCTAGTGTGATGTATTTTACTATTTTATACCCCTTGTTTGGCCTGATTAAGGTATTAAATGGATGTACTGTCGAAGGCTTTCTTGGCCAGAATCACTGGGTTGTCCTAGGTTTTTCCAGGTTATATGGCCATGTTCTAGAGGCATTTTCTCCTGACGTTTCGCCTGCATCTATGGCAAGCATCCTCAGAGGTAGTGAGGTCTGTTGAAAGTAGGAAAATGGGTTTATATATCTGTGAATATATGTGGGACAAAGGACTCTTGTCTGCTGGAGCTAGGTGTGAATGTTTCAACTGACCGCCTTAATTAGCATTTGATGGCTTGGCAGTGCCTGGGAGAATCTTTTGTTGAGAGGTGATTAGAGAACACAGAAATGCTGGACCACTCTCACAACCACCAGACTACACAGAGAAGCCATTGAAATCCATAAGCATGTGGACAATTTCAACAGAAAGGAGGAACAAAATCTGGCTACCAATATTTATAAAACTCTAAAATTACAACAGCAAAACAACAGAGAGTAAACAATCAGGCACATCTAATCACCTCTCAACAAAAGATTCCCCCAGGCACTGCCAAGCCATCAAATGCTAATTAAGGTGGTCAGTTGAAACATTCACACCTAGCTCCAGCAGACAAAAGTCCTTTGTCCCACCCTGTTCATTCCAAAGATATAGAAACTCATTTTCCTACTTCCAACACTACCTCTGAGGATGCTTGCCATAGATGCAGGCCAGGCCCGTAGCCAGGATTTCGTTTCGGGGGGGGGGGGGCTGAATTTTTTTCAGGGGGGGTTCGGGGGGCTGAGTTTCGGGGGGGGGGGCTGAGTCTGAGTGAAAGAGGGTCTAGCCTAGCAAACCTTTTGTATCATTACCCCAATACCCCCATGCATATGGGATATATTGAGTATGGTGATCAGATCATGATATGAATAAACATAACAGTTTAAGTAATGCACCAGTAAGGCCTTTTTGCGAACCACCATGAGAATTTCGGGGGGGGGGGGTGAAGCCCCCTGAGCCCCCCCCCTTCCTGGCTACATGCCTGATGCAGGCGAAACATCAGGAGAAAATGCCTCTAGAAAATGGCCATAAAACCCAGAAAAACCTACAACAACCTATTAAATGGATGTTTGGGTCTTCTTTTGTTTTGCTTTATAGGCAATATTGTTTTCCTTAATGTTACTTGAAGCAACAGAAACCTGAAAGCGGAGGTGTTCCTGCATCTGATAGTGGTTAGAATGTTTGCATCCATATTATATTTTACTACGCTGTGATTATGCTGCTTTTTGCTATGCTGTTATTGCTAAGTACAGAACAAAGCTTGTTATGTTAATATGATGATGCTGTTGTTATGATGATGAGGAAGTTTTAATCGAAATATATGTTGCCTGGCTTATCGCATATTTAACAGGAATACATGAATGAATAAATATGCTGTCCTGTTCACATAGGAAATGATGGGGGACCTGGAATAAGATGAATAGACTTCAAATTAGGTACAAATAAGCTGAAGGAAAGATCCTGGATACATTTTAAGTCTCCCTTTGGCAGAAATTCAAAATTGAAAGACCTTTATGCTGTTGCTGTCACCACCACTACTACCTTTCATAGAATCATAGAATCAAAGAATCAAAGAGTTGGAAGAGACCTCATGGGCCATCCAGTCCAACTCCCTGCCAAGAAGCAGGAATATTGCGTTCAAATCACCCCTGACAGATGGCCATCCAGCTTCTGTTTAAAAGCTTCCAAAGAAGGAGCCTCCACCATACTCCGGGGCAGAGAGTTCCACTGCTGAACGGCTCTCACAGTCAGGAAGTTCTTCCTCATGTTCAGATGGAATCTCCTCTCTTGTAGTTTGAAGCCATTGTTTCGCATCCTAATCTCCAAGGAAGCAGAAAACAAGCTTGCTCCCTCCTCCCTGTGGCTTCCTCTCACATATTTATACATGGCTATCATATCTCCTCTCAGTCTTCTCTTCTTCAGGCTAAACATGCCCAGCTCCCCAAGCCGCTCCTCATAGGGCTTGTTCTCCAGACACTTGATCATCTTAGTCGCCCTCCTCTGGACACACTCCAGCTTGTCAATATCTCTCTTGAACTGTGGTGCCCAGAATTGGACACAATATTCTGTTTTTAACCTGATTTATGTCTAATTGTAGTGTGTAATTGTAATTGTTGGTACTGGCATTGAATTTTGCCATTACTTATGTGTAAACCGCTTTGAGTCCCCCTTGGGGTGAGAAAAGCGGTATACAAATACTGTAAATAATAATAAATAATAATAATTGTGAGTTTGTTTTTGGTATTTTATCTCAGAATATATCTAGGAATAGGGCTTTAATCTCTGGCAATGATTTTGCTTCTTCTTTTGAGGCCTCTGTATCCTTCACCCTGCAAAAATGCTATGCATGTTTTATGAATAAATGAGTACTCGGTGTCTTTGCAATTCTGATGATCTTTGCCGGGAAATGCTCCACATTATAAATCACTGACTTTTACTGGACAAACCTGTCTGAAATAAACATTGAACAGTGGAAATCACTGAATGAATGCTTCAACATAATGACAGTGAGATAAAACAGAGTTTCATATCTCCATATAAAGGTGATTTACACTGGTTTACCTTGAAATCACTCTGAATCAGCTTTCCTGTGTTGTTGGTGCAAAGATATCCCAAAATGCTAATTCTTTGCAGTTTTTTAAAGTTACTTTACATGGTCAAAAACGCAGTGCTTACATATTTTTGCATGCTTTTCCATATGTTATTAGAAGTCCTGACTGGGAAACTTTTTAAAAACATTCATAGAACCATAGAATAATAGAGTTGGAAGAGATCTCATGGACCATCCAGTCCAACACCCTGCCAAGAAGCAGGAAAATTGCATTCAAAGCACCCCTGACAGATGGCCATCCAGCCTGTTTAAAAGCCTCCAAAGAAGGAGCCTCCACCTCATTCCAGGGCAGAGAGTTCCACTGCTGAACAGCTCTCACAGTCAAGAAGTTCTTCCTCATGTTCAGATGGAATCTCCTTTCTTGTAGTTTGAAGCCATTGTTCCACGTCCTAGTCTCCAAAGCAGGAGAAAACAAGCTTGCTCCCTCCTCCCGATGGCTTCCTCTCACATATTTATACATGGCTATCATGTCTCAGAAGTATTTAGAGACATCTTACCCATCATTAAATAATGTGTTATTCCTTAAGCAGGTTAGAAAATGGTTATGTGCAAATTAAGTTAGGACCACTGAGCAATCATGATTCCTGTTCTGGTCGGGAATCATGGTTGAGTTTCTTTTTGGTTGAAAATTTCCCCTAACCAGCATGGCCCCTGGATTCTGGATCTGTGGGCCATAAAGTATTTTCTCCCCTGAAAATAGCTGTGACATTTTCCATAACCTTATTTAGGCACCAAGAAGAACATTACAGTGTTCATTGTAGAAGATCTGTAGGGGAACTTCCTGACAGATGGCCATCCTCTGACAGATGGCTCCACCACACTCTGAGGCAGAGAGTTCCACTGCTGAATAGCTCTCACAGGCAGATCTTCCTCATGTTCAGGTGGAATTTCCTTTCCTGTAGTTTTAAGCCATTGTTCCACCTCCTAGTCTCCAGGGCAGCAGAAAACAAGCTTGATCCCTCCTCCCTTTGACTTCCCCTCACATCCTTATACATGGCCCTCATCATGTCTCCTCTCAACCTTCTCTTCTGCAGGCTAAATATGTCCAGCTCTTTAAGCCGCTCCTCATAGGGCTTGTTCTCAACACTCTCCTCTGGACACCTTCCAGTTTCTCAACATCTCCCTTCAATTGTGGTGCCCAGAATTGGACACAGTATTCCAGGTGTGGTCTAACCAAGGAGGAATAGAGGGGTAGCATAACTTCCCTACAGACAATAGACTCCTATTTTTGCAGGCCAAAATCCCATTGGCTTCTTAAGCTGCTGCTTCATATTGTTGGCTCATGATTAACTTGTTATCCATAAGGACTCCAAGATCTTTTTCACACGTAATGGTGTCAAACTAGGCGTCCCCCATTCTGTATCTTTGCATTTCATTTTTTCTGCCTAAGTCAGTGGTTCTCAATCTTCCTAATACCTTGACCCCTTAACACAGTTACTCATATTGTAGTGACCCCCAACCCTGAAATTATTGTCGTTGTTATGTCATAACTCTATTGTTGCTACTATTATGAATTATAATGTATATATTTGATATGCAGACTGTATTTTCATTCACTGGACCAAATTTGGCACAAATACCTGATACACCCAAATTTGAATACTGGTGGGGTTGGGGGGYATTGATTTTGTCATCTGGGAGTTGTAGTTGCTAGGATTTATAGCTAACCTGCAATCAAAGARCATTCTGAACTCCACCAATGATGGAATTGAACAAACTTGGCACACAKGACTCCTATAACCAACAGAAAACACTAGAAGGGTTTGATGGGCACTGACCTTGAGTTTGGGAGTTGTAGTTCACCTTCATCCAGAGAGCACTATGGACTCAAACAATGATGGATCTGGACCAAACTTGGCATGTATACTCAATATGCCCAAATGTGAATACTGGTGGAKTCTGGGGAAAATAGAYTTTGACATTTGGAGGTGTAGTTGCTGGGCTTTATAATTAACCTACAATCAAAGAGCAATGATAGAATTGGACCAAATTTCCCACACAGAACCCCAATAACCAACAGAAAATACTGTGTTTTCTGATGGTCATTGACAACCCCTCTGGCACCCCCTCGCGACCCCCCAGGGGTCCCAACTCCCAGGTTAAGAAACAATTGCCTAAGCAGAGTATCTTCATAGAATTCTTTTTTTACCTTTTCCTTTACTATATTCTCTATTATATACCAGCACCTTCATCCTAATTAATTTATTTCCATTTTTGTTTTCACTATCCAATATTTTTTATAAATACCTTCATGTCTCTAGTATCTTTCCCTCCAATGAGCAGTCGGGCTTTATTTCCTGGAGGATGGACTGGTTGGATCTTCTCGCAGTCCAAGGCACTCTCAGAACTTTCCTCCAACACCACAGCTCAAAAGCATCGATCTTCCTTCGCTCAGCCCTCCCTAAGGTCCAGCTCTCACATCCGTAGGTTACTACAGGGAATACCATGGCTTTGACTAGGCGGATCTTGGTTGCCAGTGTGATGTCTCTACTCTTTACTATTTTATCAAGATTGGACATTGCTCTCCTCCCAAGAAGTAAGCGTCTTCTGATTTCCTGGCCACAGTCTGCATCTGCAGTAATCTTTGCACCTAGAAATACAAAGTCTGTCACGGCCTCCACATTTTCTCCCTCTATTTTCCAGTTGTCAATCATTCTTGTTGCCATAATCTTGGTTTTTTTTATGTTTAGCTGCAACCCAGCTTTTGCGCTTTCTTCTTTCACCTTGATTAGAAGGCTCCTCAGCTCCTCCTCGCTTTCGGCCATCAGAGTGGTGTCATCTGCATATCTGAGGTTGTTAATGTTTCTTCCAGCAATTTTCACCCCAGCTTTGCATTCATCAAGCCCCGCACATCGCATGATGTGTTCTGCATACAAGTTAAAAAGGCTGGGTGAGAGTATGCAGCCTTGCCGTACGCCTTTCCCAATCTTGAACCAGTCTGTTGTTCCGTGGTCAGTTCTTACTGTTGCTACTTGGTCCTTGTACAGATTCCTCAGGAGAGAGACAAGGTGGCTTGGGATGCCCATCCCACCAAGAACTTGCCACAATTTATTATGATCCATAATAATACTTAATAATATTATGAAATACAGTATTATTATTATTATTATTATTATTATATTATGAAATATAATATATATTATAATATATATATATTATATTATGAAATATAAAGTATTATTATATTATGAAATAAAGTATTATTATTATTATTATTATTATTATTATTATTTCTGTGTTTGATTTATTAAAATATTCCCATCCATACCCAAGTAATGAAGGTGGAGGCATTACTTTTCATTCAACCCTCGTACATTGGCTAAACATCAGTTTGCTTAAAGAGCCAACAGATCAACAGAGGATGCCATAACCATCATGCTCCCCACTGCTGTGACCCACTTGGCATGATGGGGGACTATGTGAGGATGCTTTTTGAAGGCCTTAGTTTTGCATTTAACACAATCCTCCCACATAGACTGGTGTCGAAACTTATGGATCTTGGGTTCCCCTTTAAGACGAAACCCCACTGAAAGTTGCAGTGAAGTCCGTCGTGAAGGAGGAGGCAAACTGGTGCATGCTGCCGATTTCGCCCACGTCTGATGAGGTTGTAAGCGTATGCCAACCTGCCAACGTTTCACTGAAATGGTAACTGAATTGTGTGGGATAAACATGTTTACACAATGCAGCCTGCCTTTTTTCTGTATATCATATTCTCCCAAAACTCTTTAACGTTTTCTGATTCCCTCATTACTTTGCCTTTGTTTTACTTTGCAATGCGAATCGCAGCTCCACCCAGCTTAATGGAGTCTGTGCTTACGGATGAGCTTTCCATGCATCTATCAACCATGAATAACTTGTTAAATAATTGAAAAGCCGAGTCCCTTGGCCACCCAGTTTTCTCTTAGACTTGGCTCTGTCCTTCATTCTTTTGAATTCAAAAGCTGATGTGAATGAAACTGATAAAACATTTTGAAGTGAGATGTTGTCTTTAGCTTTTTTATGGCCTGTAAATACATGCGCTTCTGCTTGTTAAGTAATAGTTTTGTGTTATCTTTAAAAGCAGTCTAGATTGTGATACCAGATACTGTGTATACACCATGCACATATGCACACCTGCCTCTGCCTCCCAGATCAATGTTTGTTACTTCTTTACCTTGCATTTCTACAGCTCCGAAAACAGGGCCTTCTGAAATATATGGTCAGTTGTAGTAACTTCTCTGTTATTTCTGTTGACCATTTCCGCTACCTTGGCAGCCACCTCTCCACCAAAGTCAACATCGACACCGAAATACAACACCACCTGAGCTCTGCGAGTGCAGCATTTTCCCAAATGAAGCAGAGAGTGTTTGAGGACCGGGACATCCGTAGGGATACCAAGGTGCTTGTCTATAAAGCTATTGTCCTCCCAACCCTGCTATATGCCTGCGAGACGTGGACTGTCTACAGACGTCACATGCAACTCCTGGAACGATTCCAAAATCCTGCAAATCTCTTGGGAAGACAGGCAGACAAACATCAGCGTGCTGGAAGAAGCAAAGACCACCAGCATTGAAGCGATGGTCCTCCACCATCAACTCCGCTGGGCCGGCCACGTTGTCCGGATGCCTGACCACCGTCTCCCAAAGCAGTTGCTCTACTCTGAACTTAAGAATGGAAAATGGAACGTTGGTGGACAGGAAAAGAGATTTAAAGATGGGCTCAAAGCCAACCTTAAAATCTCTGGCATAGACACTGAGAACTGGGAAGCCCTGGCCCTTGAGCGCTCCAGCTGGAGGTCAGCTGTGACCAGCAGTGCTGCAGAATTGAGGAGGCACGAGTGGAGGGTGAAAAAGAGAAACATGCCAAGAGGAAGGCGTCAAGCCAACCCCGACCGGGACCGCCTTCCACCTGGAAACCAATGCCCTCACTGTGGGAGAAGATGCAGATCAAGAATAGGGCTCCACAGCCACCTACAAATCCACAAGGAAACCCATCATGGAAGACCATCTTACTCGTCCAACGAGGGATCGCCTAAGTAAGTCTGTTATTTTTTTTTATTTACCATATTTATTACTGCCTTTCTCAAGCCGGAGGCGACTCAGGGCAGTTTTCAAACGGCAAAATTCAGTGCCCCCAATAACATAAAATATAATTAAAACATTAATATCTATATAAATAAAAATGTAATGTTCGTTTGTGGGATTAACAGAACTCAAAAACCACTGGATGAATTGACACCAAATTTGGACACAATACACCTAACAACCAATGTATGCCCTTCACTCAAAAAATTGATTTTGTCATTTGGGAGTTGTAGTTGCTGGGATTTATAGTTCACCTACAATCAAAGAGCATTCTGAACCCCACCAATGATGGAATTGAACCAAACTTGGCACACAGTTCTCCCATGACCAACAGAAAATACTGGAAGAGTTTGGTGGGCAGTGTCCTTTGGTTTTGGAGTTGTAGTTCACCTACATCCAGAGATCACTGTGGACTCAAACAATGATTGATCTGGACCAAACTCTACACGAATACTCAATATGCCCAAATGTGAACACTGGTGGAGTTTGGGGAAAATAGAATCTTGACATTTGGGAGTTGTAGTTGCTGGGATTTATAGTTCACCTACAATCAGAGCATTCTGAACTCCACCAATGATAGAATTGGGCCAAACCTCCCACACAGAACCCCCATGTGGGTCACAGCAACGCGTGGCAGGGGATGGCTAGTATAATATAAACCATATAAAAACAATAGAGACAGTAAAAACAAAAAACTCAAGTCCTTACATCTCATTACTAAAATCATTTTCCAGTCTCATCGTCCAATTGTTCCATGGACCTAAAATAGCGTGTTACACCGCATCTGCAAATGTTTGCTCAAAAAGCCAGGTTTTGACTCTCTTTTGAAATGTTAGGAGGGAGAGGGCCGATCCCTAGAGAGGGCGTTCTATAGCCGAGAGGCCACTGCTGAGAAGGCCCTGTCTCTCGTTCCCACCAATCGCAACTGCGAAGGAGGAGAGACCGAGAGAAGGCCTTCCCAGAAGATCTTAGAGACCTAGATGGTTCATAGGGAGAGATGCGTTCGGACAGGTAAGCTGGGACGGAACCATCAGGGTTTTAAAGGCTAAAGCCATCACTTTGAATTGTGCCCGGTAGCAAACCGGCAGCCAGTGGAGTTGGCGCAACAGAAGGGTTATACGCTCTGTGAGCACCGCTCCTGTTAATAACCTGGCTGCCAAATTCTAGATATCGAGCTAGAATTTGGAGGCTCCTGCCCAGGAGAGAGGAGCCCTTAGACCCACCAAAGAGAGTCCGAAACCCTTGGCAAGCGAAAGAGGAGAAAGGCCCAGAATTTTCCCTGATTTTTCCCAAATAAATCTCACCAAGGTTGAAGAAATGGCCACCGAGGCTTTTATTAGCAATTCAGCTGAAAAGGATGCAGAGCCGCAATCATTCGCCAGCAGAGCATGAGGAGAATACGCCAATACAGTCATATTTATAGCAAATTCAAAGTTGTAGAGTTCAAACTTCCCGCCCTGGCTTCCCTGCCGTTCCCCGCCGTGATTGGGCGACTGGTGAACAGCTGGGCGGCGGCCCTCCCGCCCCCTGGGCTTCAGGACCAATCAGGAAGCTTCAGCGGTGTGTTGGATCCAATGGGAAGGCTCCTGCTGCCTAGCAGCGACAGCGAATCAGAGGAAAGGGAGGCGGGACAATAGAACACAAAGGAATCTGTGAATGAGTTTTGAAAAAATAATGCCATGTGGCTCGCGAGACAAAAAAGGAAGTCTCAAGCAGGGCTGATCTATTGTGTTTTGATTGGAATGAATCAACATGTGTAAAGGAAAATCCGGCCAGCAAACATGAGGACAATGAGGGCGAAACTGGGGTGAATGTTCCTTAGTGGGAAGTTAGTTAAATCAACCAGTGTGAAGGTGGGGGCTTTTCGAAGGTCCCCTGACCTCCAGGTAGAAAAATGATTAAAGTTTTGCCAGGGGGCGGCAACTTTGTTGGGCGATCCTCCGAGAACAAAGGGCAGCCGCCAGGATATTGTTCATGCAAAGGAAATTCTGGATTAAAGTTCTTTAGTGAATGCCTGGGCTCTGCAGTTTCCTGGGGGGATTTCTTCATGAGGAGAAGGGGGAAAAGGTCAAATGGGGGGGGGGGGCTCTCGGCTTCAGTTGGATCTTTTGAAGCTTCTGAACAGTCTTCAAAGGCAGCCCCACATAGAGCGTATTGCAGTAGTCTATACGGGATGTACCCAGAGTCAGACTTCTCAATCAGCAAACGTTGCTTAACAGAAAAAGGGCCACAAGTAACAGCCCAAGGGATTTAGCAGATAAGATTGGTTAGTAAATGGGATGCGTTAAGTCAGCTGACAAATGCGAGTCAAACAGATGGACCAGGATCCCAAGTAAAGTCCATACATAAAGCCACCCACCACTAAAGGGAATTTCTGGGTAATGGCAGGTTACTAGCCTAGCACTCGAAATGGATTTCAGAGCCTTACAGTGAAGGTGTGAGGTGTATGCACAACACTGCAAAAGCGGACAGCTGATGTTATCAACATGCATAATATTTCTGGGTCCATGTGTAGAATTTATGTCCAGGCATAAGCTAAAGCTGGCTGCAGATTCTCAGTGAGGCTATAACCCTATGCATAGTTTGACAGGAGTAAATACCATTCACTCCATTGGCACTAAACCATCAGTGCTCGAGTTCTGAAGTGTATGCAAATAGATTGCAACAGTAGGCCTGCATCTAATGCTTGACTTCAAGTAGAGTAGATTGCTGAATCAATGGATCTTACGTAAATATTGACTTATACATTTAGCAATTAGATTGCTGTTCCTTCTCCAAAAACCCTTCATGTGTTTGAAACTGCAACTATTAGATTGTATACTAGATTTCCACAATGAAATCATTTAGGCCAGAGGTTTAGCACAGCTCGTAAATAATCAGCAATTATAAGATCTATCAACCAAAAGGTTCCGAGTTTGAAACCCCAGGTTGGCATGAGCTGCCAACTGTCAGCCTAGCCCATTGTTTACCTAAGCAATTCGAAAACAGTTTTAACTATGATTAGAGAAATTCGGTACTCCTAAAAATGGGGGAGGTGTTTTACGACGCCATAAATAAAGAAGATCAGAAAAAATGCTGGGCGACCAAAGGAAGGAGGAAGTCCTGATGGCTCTTTGTCGTAGAGGATAGAGTAAGAGCACCCCCTGGACTCGAGCCCAACCTTCCATGGCACCAAAAACAGCTGAAACAAACCACTTCCTTCTGTTCTGTCTGTCTGTGTATTGTCTACACAAAGCGGCATTGAATGTTTGCAATGTATATGTACTGTGATCTGCCCTGAGTCCCCATCGGGGTGAGAAGGGCAGAATATAAATATAGTGTTATTATTATATTATTTTTATTACATTGTTTATGTCAAAATTAGCAACCTTCTTCAAGCCTCCACTAGTTATTTGTTATGCATATAATTCAGATTGTTTACTGTATTTTATGTGTGTGTACTGGTGTGCAGTTTTCCTTAACTCTTTGTTGTGGGAGGGGCTGCAGACCATGTGATCAGAACTGGGACTATTCATGATTCAGACTTCATTTAAGATGTCAGAAGCCATTTGTTTTTCAATGTAGAGACTTCAGTAGAAACAGTAGGAGCCTCCAGTGGTGCAGTGGGTTAAACCCTTGTGCCAGCAGGACTGAAGATCGACAGGTCAGAGGTTCGAATCTGGGGAGAGCGTGGATGAGCTCCCTCTGTCAGCTCCAGCTTCCCATGCGGGACATGAGAGAAGCCTCCCACAAGGATGGTAAAACATCAAAACATCCTGGTGTCCCCTGGGCAACATCCTTGCAGACAACCAATTCCCTCATACCAGAAGCGACTTGCAGTTTCTCAAGACGCTCCTGACACACAAAAAAAAAATAGAAACGGTATGCTTTTAGAAGTCTGTAGAAACAATGCTTTACAGAACAGAGACTCTATTACACTCTCAAAACAGAGAGATGTTTTGGATTATGGACTATTGAGATTCAGAGGAAGATGCCCTGTGTTATCTACATGGAGAAACTACTTCAAATCCTATATGTAACCGGATTCATATGCAATATATCTGTATGCCAAATACATGAAGTTTGTGAGTAAATCAATTATGCTCCTTTTAAACAGGGGTCCTCAAACTTTTTAAATGGAGGGCCAGGCCACAGTCCCTCAAACTGTTGGAGGGCCAGATTATAATTTGAAAAAAACATGAATGAATTCCTATGTACACTGCACATATCTTATTTGTAGTGCAAAAAAACCGTAAAAACAATACAATAATTAAAATGAAGAACAATTTAAACAAATATAAACATTAGTGTTTCAATGGGAAGTGTGGGCCTTTTTTTAGCTGATGAGATAGGATTGCTGTTGTTGTGTGCTTTCAAGTCATTTCAGACTTAGGTTGACCCTGAGCGTGGGCCAGGTAAATGACCTTGAAGGGCCGTATCCGGCCCTCGGGCCTTAGTTTGAGGACCCCTGCTTTTAAAGAAGTCTGTTTATTTTTGTCTCTTGAGAGCATGATTCAAACCAGGATGTTTTAAGGGAGAGTCGATATATATGTTTTTAGTGCATTGGCATATTTTTGTCCCTAACAGTTCAAAGAGATGTTTGTTTGTTTGTTTGTTTAGAGCTTTTATAACCCGGTCTTCTCGACCTCTGAAGAGGGACTCAGGCCGGCTAACAGTAGGAAATTCATACACAAGTAGGATAAACATAATACCATCATAATACATTAATACATTAAAATACAGATCATACAATTACAAAAAGCCAGATCGTCAAAGTAAAATCACAAATTCATCACCATCTGCCGGTGTGGTCAGCAGTTATTGACTCGATCACCATTCTGCAAATGCTATATTCCAAAGCCAAGATTTTACCAGCTTTCTGAAAGTCAGGAGGTAAGGGGCAGATCTAATCTCCAGCGGGAGAGAGCCGAGGGGCCACCACCAAGAAGGCCCTGTCCCTCGTCCCCACCAAACGTGATTGCGAGGGTGGTGGGACCGAGAGCAAGGCCCCTCCAGAAGATCTTAGGGGAGAATCATAGGGGAGAATCCGTTCAGACAGGTAAACTGGGCCGGAGTAGTTTAGGGATTTATAGGTCAACACCAGCACTTTGAATTGTGCTCGGAAGCTAATTGGCAGCCAGTGGAGCTGGCGCAACAGAGGAGTAGTATGCTCCCTGTACCCCGCTCCTGTTAGTAATCTGGCTGCCGCTCGTTGGACTAGTTGAAGCTTCCGGGCAGTCTTCAGAGGCAACCCCACGTAGAGAGCGTTGCAGTAGTTTATACGGGATGTAACCAGAGCGTGGACCACCGTGGCCAAGTCCCAAGGTACGGGAAGTTTATCAGCTGAGAAACCTAATTGCCTTGCATGAATACTAGTGGATATTTACCACTAAGGAGAAGGCTGACTCAAGTGAATTTTTAACTCTTCTGAGGGAGATTCCTGATTTTCCCAAAATGGTGATGAATGCCATTTCCCAAAAGATTATGATTTCTAACAAGGGCATGCCTTTCCAAAGATTATAATTTCTCCAAAGGTTTATGTGAACTTTGAAGGCGATTCAGATATTTCTAGCCATTTTTCATATGGATGTTTGTAATGACTCTTTAAACATAGGAACTTCTCTCCCTCTCCAATGCCTTTAAGCAAAGGAATGTCATCGGAGGATACTCTGGATTATCATTATAGAGGGAAGTATCTTCTCATGCAGACAAGCATTCAGGATGTGCTTGGCATACTGAAAATGTATAGCATTCCCAAACCATTTTGTTAAACCAAACCGTGCAGTGGGTGTGGATGAAAAATGATGAGGTGTTGACATTTGTGTATAGAAAGGTGTATTGTGAAAACCTTCATGTGTTGGGTAATAGCACACTCGAGGCAACTTTCAGGTTGTGTAACTGCTGGGACATGCCTGGTAGCATGGTTGGTGTTCTTGTAGAGAAAAAGCTAAATTTTGGAGAAGTCTTTTGGTCAGCAATTAAAACTGTGGAAAAGAGAGCAATCATCTGGTAGTGCATATGATATCGGCATTGTATGGGATACTGGAGTAGCGAGATATGATTTAATGTTATTCCATTTTCTTTATCTTTTTTTTCCTAAGCTACACAGGATTCTTTTTTCAGTTTCTCTTCAGAACACCTTATCCATAAATCTGAGAAACAGTAGTTGCAATTTAGAACAATTTAGTCAAAGACAAATCAAAACAATACAGAGCAAGACTAAGTTCCTAGCTACGAAATGGGGCAGGAAAGTAAAGCAATTGAGACATTTAAGGGCTAGTACTATATGTTCCCTTTCAGTATTTCTACACAACCATAATAACTGAGTTATAATTCAGATTATTCAGTGCTGAAGCTGTCCCAAATTCAACTAATTAGTGCGATGCCTACTTGTAATATCTGTTGCGCAGAGCATGTTTTAGCCAAGTCCCATGCAAAAGACACACAGGCAAGAGGAAAAAAGGAGGAGAAAAACTTTACTCTTATTAGTAGAGGCATAAACATGCAATGTTGCATACAAAATCAAATAGTGCAATAAACTTACATACTCCTTGCAAGTAACACAGAATAAGGCTTCTTCATTTTCATTCAAATGAGAAAGCAAAACATAAACCTTGAGTAAATAGCTATTCAACCATAGCAAAGAGCATCCCTGTTAGAGCATAGCAGCATTACAGCATATTGCTTCTCTTCCTCAGAGTAGCGTTTTGCTTCTCCTCCTCAGAGTAGCGTATTGCTTCTCCTCCTCAGAGTAGCATATTGCTTCTCTAAACTGTATTCTAAAATCCATAGTGTGGCCCAACCATGCTAGCTGACCTACATTACCAGCTGCACATAATAATTAACATCATAAGGTTTTTCTTTAACACACACTTGATCCTGTGATAACTTACTGTAACAATGTCTATATTATCTGATTAGTCGTCGATCCACTCCTATGGGCTTCACGCAAAATCTACGATCCTGTGCTTTTCTTATTTTCTTTTTGTCCATGTGCTTGTGGATTTCAGTGGCACATGGACAATTTTACAAGCATATGAACCATTTCAACAGACAGACACATACATATACATATACATACACACTCCATTTGTTTCACTGCCTTCAGAACCTTTGAAGATGCCAGCCACAGATGCAAACATCAGGAGAGAATGCTACTGGAACATGGCCACACAGCCCAAAAAACTCACAGCAACCCAGTGATTCCAGACATGAATGCATTTTTAGTGGTTTACATGGGAGTCAGTGGTTTATGTGGGGTCAAGTGGTTACTCCTGGCTTAGGCATGCTTCTTGTCTGTCTTTGCAATGGTGGCATGCTCCTCTCCCACTGTTATAGCAAAGAGGAGGGAAGTGATCCTCCACCCACTTTGTTATGAGTTAAACATCCTTCCTTGGTTTTATCTGGGATTGTGGCATTCACAAACAACAACAACAACAACAACAACAAACTTTATTATAGTCCATGGACCCACATCTGTTAAATAGATAACATACAGAATAAATAATAATAAAAGGGTCTGTAATGTTACAAAGCAAGTAGCAATGGAGATGTAAACAAAAACAGTAAATCTCACCACCCCAGCAACCGTTCCCACTGCTTTCCCCTGAAGCCACCTGATCTAGATAATGCACATGTAGCAACACACAGCAACATGCCAGATTTTTCCTGGAAACTGTGGAACAAGAAGTGATTTTTGGGATAGAGCATTAAAGCTTAAAGGAAGAACATTCATTCCTAAAAGGTGCATCAGGATCAAGATAGCTATGAGGTATGATTTTTAAAAATAGGGCAGGTCCAATGGCTAAGAACTTGGCAGTTCCCTGACAAAAAGAGCTACATTTGTACCAAATGTATCTCCGCAAGTCCCCAAATCAGCAGAGCAATGAACTCCCTTTGGCTTTTAGGGACCCTTTTAACACTACCACTAAGATTGCACTTAGTTAACATGGAGTCACAGTGGTAGTGTGAAGGGAGTCCTAACAGACAAAGGTTCTGTCTTACAGAATCCATAAGGAGGGGCATTTTATCCAGACAACTCTACTGCCTGGCCAATTTCTTACCATGTTTCCATGTTGCCACTTGTAGTCACTTCTGGTGTGAGAGAATTGACCGTCTGCAAGGACGTTGCCCAGGGGACGCCCGGATGATTTGATGTTTTATTATCCTTGTGGGAGGCTTCTCTCATGTCCCCAGAAGTGACTTGCAGTTTGTCAGGTCGCTCCTGACACGACAAAAAAAAAATCACTTGCAGTGGAATCATAGGGTTATAACTGTGTGATATGGGCCCATACGACTTCATCACACACAATAAAATCAGTGTTTCTACACATTTAAGAAATGGCAACCCACTGTGCCCTTCACATGATGCAAGCTTCAACTATGGTTAGATATTTTGCCGTTTCTAAAGTGATGGTTTTTCCAATGATTCCTGTGTCTATTAGCAAGTGACTTAATTGTAAATCCCCTACATAGAGACAGGCCAAATGGCCAATTTCTCAGAGTGATGTTAATCACTGTTGTCCACTTTTGTTGCCACTTGTAAATAAAGTGATGGCGCTGTGTGTAGGAGGAGCCAAAATGCCAATTTCCCCAGATTGCCAATGCAGAAGCTTGGGGAAAGGGTTAATTTAAAACTACTTCCTACAATTGCTGATGTAAAGGCTTTGAGAAAGATGAAGGTTAATTTAAAACCACTAGGATCTGGGGTGATTTTAAAAAAAAAAATAATCGAAATCCTGGGGGGACAATAGGAGGAAATCTCAGTACAAATGACTCCAGGGAAAATGGGGCCGGAGGTTTAGCACAGCTGGTAAGTCACCAGCAATTATAAGATCTATCAACCAAAAGGTTGCAAGTTCGAAACCCCGGGTTGGTGTGAGCTGCCAACTGTCACCCTAGCTCATTGTTTACCTAAGCAATTCAAAAACAGCTTTAGCTGTAATTAGACAAATTAGGTACTGCTAAAAAGCTGGGGAGGTGTTTTACGGCGCCATAAAGAAAGAAGATCAAAAAATGCTGGGCAACCAAAAAGAAGGAGGAAGTCCTGATGGCTCTTCGTCAGGATAGAGCAACAGCACCCCCTGGACTCAAGCCCAACCTTCTATGGCACCAAAAACAGCTGAAACAAACCACCTCCTGTTCTGTCTGTCTGTTTATTGTCTATACAAAGCGGCATTGAATGTTTGCTGAGCATATGTACTGTGATTCGTCCTGAGTCTCCTTCGGTGTGAAAAGGGCGGAATATAAATAAATTATTATTATTATTATTATTATTATTATTATTATTATTATTATTAAGAAAGGTGCTTCTGTTTCAGTCAAGGGTCTTGAGTGTAAATGACCCCAGTGCCATCTTAAGAGAGGTGCTTCTGTTTCAGTCTATGGGGTTTGAAGACGGTGCTGCCTGAAAGGATGCCTCTTTTAAAAACTGTGCTGTATCCTTGAAATGGGAGGCGTCATCACCTGCCCATGTTAAGGGAATTAAAAGGATGGTAGAGTTAGTAGCTGGAAGAGGCAATTTCAGTGTGATGGGAGTGAGCAAATTCGTCATCTTCTTTAAAGACAGAACTCCATGAAACTCCACCCTTCCCCCTGCTTTCCCTCGTTTTCTCCATCTCAATGTGATGCAGTCCTATATCTAGAAATGTAAGGGAACTACCCGTGGTCCTGGATCTATTTAGAGATAGCATTCGATACCTCACATACGAGGGTTGAATGAAAAGTAATGCCTCCACCTTTGTAACTCCTCAACAGATGGCAGTACTGGTATGTGGCAGGTACTGGCTTGTTCAGTAGACTCTCCTCTACAGTTCCATTTTGATAGGAAGCCTTAGCATTGAATGGTTGTGTTGTTAAAGTGTGAAGTATGGAACTCTACACAAATGCAACTTAAGCAACGTGCAGTCATTGAATTCTTGACAGCAGAAGGTGTCACCTTGAAAGGGTCTTTGAGTGAAATTTGCAAATGCTAAGCAAGGGGCTTTGAATGAAATTAACAGCAAAAGAGAAACATACCCTTTCTCTGTAGAAAAAGAGCAACACAGAAGAAAATGTTTTTAAGAAACAAGATGTGACATGTAGAGGTCTGAAGTTGTATTGTGGTTAAATTCAAAGGTTGTGGTGAAGTGCAGAGTCTGCAGGCACAAGAAGGTACTTTCCATCAAAAGGTCAAGGGAGGGGGCTGGAAAGAGAGTCCTTTCCATGACAAAAAAAATGTTCTTGTTTACTTGAGGTTATATATCGGTGGTCAAAAAGCCAAGGAGATGCGGCAGTCACTTGAAGGGTAGCATCTGCGTATGTTGCCAGGCTGCCCGTCTTCTTCATGAAGAAACTAAAATAAACCTTGTTTTTTTATCTTTTTTTGGGACTGTCTCCTTCCTTTCGTGCTCCCATGATGTGGACCTAAGAAGACCCAATTTAGGGTCTCTAACAACCTCAACATTTTAAAACTTACTTGCCCAACAATGCACAGTACTCACATCAACACAATCACCATAAACAGCTTGCATTCTCTGATGAATCTCCTTTGGGGTGACACCTTCTGCTGTCAAGAATTCAATGACTGCACGTTGCTTAAGTAACACTGACTGACTGCGCAGGATTCCATACTTCACACTTTAACAACACAACCTTCAATGTTAAGGCTTCACGCCAAAATGGAACTGTAGAGGAGAGTGTACTGAACAAGCCAGTACCTGCCGCATACCAGTACAGCCATCTGTTGAGGAGTTATGAAGGTGGAGGCATTACTTTTCATTCAACCCTCATAGCTTAATTAAAGCTAAAACCAAAAGTAGATTCACGACCACTGTGCTAACTTTGAGTGGATCCCCATTGCACCAACCTGGACACCATCAACCACTACTGTTTCAAAGGAAAAGCCATATAAAATGATAATATTGCTTCCTTGCTCCACCTGCATCCAGAGGCAGCACTGAATTCAAGAGCATGCTAAAACTGAAAAGCTGATATTTCAAGGGCAAGCTTACCCCAAACCAGAAGGACTAATATCCTCCACCAACAGCATTTCTTTCCCTAGGTTAAGATGCGCACACATCAGAGCGTACTGAGTGCATTGATATATGCAAACAAACTCACAGAGGAGCTGAGTCATTTAGGGTATATGGATAGAAAGATGCACCATGCTATTCTTGGCAGACTTTTAAATTATGGATGCAGTAGTGGCCTCTGGCCATTTCCTGAGAAAAATAAAAGAGAACTGCAGTGGAGACTTTTAAATGATTGTAATAGTGTTACAGAAATATCCACAGGTAGCATTACAGAAGTATCCAGAGGTTTATCTGAAATGCCAAGAACGAAAACTACATTACAACACAAAAGGAACATCCATTACCCATTATTTCGGAGACTATTTTAGGCATGTTTTTGTTTATCACATGATTCAGAATATTATCTAGAAGAAATCAATGGAAACACTCAAGACTTTATTTGAGCACCATTAATTTCCCTCGGCTTTTAACATCACATTTGTATTTTCTAACATCACTGCCATTTACTGCAATGGGTTTTATGAACAGCAGTTGTCTATAGGCAAAATTAGGAAATTTATTTATTACTAGCCATGCCCTGGCACGCGTTGCTGTGGCCCAGTCTGTTGATCTGGAAAATAAAGTAATGAGAAAGTGTTGGTTTCTAATATATGTAATTTCTTTATGCTTGTGGGTAAACAGTATTTCTTGCTGTTTCTTTGTCAGTGTTGATGTGGAGAGTGTCTGGTTTGCCTACTCTGGAACATGTAACATATCATTGTCCTTCTTTAGGAGTCCCTTTCAAATCTATGATAGTATATCTCTCTGTATGTGGATCATATATATCTATCTATATCTATGGCTGGATGGCTCTTTGTCAGGAGGGTTTTGATTACGTTTTCTTGCTCTGGTGAAGGAAGTTGGGCTGGATGGCCTTAAATATTTTCTGTTGGTCATGGGGGTTCTGTGTGAGAAGTTTGCCCCAATTCTATTGTTTGTGGGGTTCAGAATGCTCTTTGATTGTAGGTGAACTATAAATCCCAGTAACTACAACTCCCAAATGTCAAGGTCTATTTCCCCCGAACTCCATCTGTGTTCATATTTGGGCATATGGAATATTCGTGCCAAGTTTGGTCCAGATCCATCATTGTTTGAGTCCACAGTGCTCTCTGGATGTAGGTGAACTACAACTCCCAAACTCAAGGTCAATGCCCCAAACCCTTCCAGTATTTTCTGTTGGTCATGGAGTCCTATCTGCCAAGATTGGTTCAATTCCATCATTGGTGGAGTTCAAAATGCTCTTTGACTGTAGGTGAACTATAAATCCCAGCAACTGCAACTCCCAAGTGACAAACTCAATATTTTTGAGTGAAGGACATACATTGGGTTGTTAGGTGTATGCTGTCCAAATTTGGTACCAATTCCCCCAGTGGTTTTTGAGTTCTGTGAATACCACAAACGAATATTACATTTTTATTTATATAGATATTTATTTATACCCCGCTTTATCTACCCAAAGGAGTCTCAAAGCGGCTTGATATAAAAGCATTAGCATACCATTTAAAATATATAAATGTGCAAAAATTAAAATAGAATTAAACACAACAGCAATAAAATTCAGAGTTAAAATCCATCCAAACAGTTAAAAACCACAGTACCCCTTAACTAGATCATAAACACCTTAATCTTTAAAAGCCTGCCTGAATAAAAATGTTTTAGCCAGTTGCTGGAAAGATAGCAAGGAGGGCCATTCTGGCTTCCCTGGGCAGGGAGTCCCAGAGTCATGGGGCAGCCACCAAGAAGGAAGGCCCTTCTCTCATTCCCACCAATTGAGCTTGAGATGGAGGTGGGACTGAGAGAAGGGCTTCTCCTGAAGATCTCAGGACCCAGGCAGGTTTATATAAGGGGATGTGGTTGGCCAAATAGCCTGGACCTGAACCGTCTAGGGCTTTAAAGGTCATAACCAGCACTTTGAATTGTGCCTGGAAACAGACTGACAGCCAGTGGGGCTGCTGCAATGGGGGGTTGTCCACTCACTGTAGCCAGCCTCAGTGAGCAACCTAGTTGTACCTCTTTGGAGCAGCTGAAGTTTCTGAGCACTCTTCAGAGGCAGCCCCATGTAGAGTGCGTTACAGTAATCCAGGCAGGATATAACTAAGGCATGTAACACCATGACCAGATCTGGCTTCTCAAGGAATGGGCACAGTTGGTGCACAAGGTTTAATTGTGCAAAAGCCCTCCTGGCCAACACTGATACCTGGGCTGAGTCGACCCCCAAACTGTGGACCTGTGTCTTCAAGGGGAATGCAATACCATCCAGATTCGCTGGTTTGCCTTCCGACTGACTAGGAGCACTTCTGTCTTGTCTGGATTAAGTTTCAATTTGTTTGACCTCATCCGGTCCATTGCTGATGACAGGCACTGGTTTAGGGTCAGGACAGCTTCCTTGGCATTAGGTGAAAAAGAATAGTACAGTTGGGTGTCATCTGCATACAAGTGGCACCATACTCCAAAGGTAATTTTCAATTAAGCAAACAGTATTTTGCCCCCCTCCCCCCCCAACCAATCACTGATATATATTTTCTGTTCGTCATGGAGTTCTGTGTGCCATATTTGGTTCAATTCCATCATTGGTGGAGTTCAGAATGCTCTTTGATTGTAGGTGAACTATACATCCCAGTAACTACAACTCATATGTCAAGGTCTATTTTCTCCCAAGAGTGCCCCTGGGCAAAATCAACTATACTGCAAATGCTTACTTTGCGTAATGGGTTGAGCCGCCCCTGGTGGCACCATACTCCAAAACTTCAGATGACCTCTCCCAGTGGTTTCATGTATATGTTAAACAGCAAGGGGGTCAAAATGGAACCCTGAGGAACCCCACAGGTCAACGGCCAGGGGTTCTAATAGGAGTTCCCCAGCAGCACCTTCTGGGTACGACCCTCTAGAACAGTGGTTCTCAACCTGGGGTCCCCAGATGTTTTTGGCCTACAACTCCCAGAAATCCCAGCCAGTTTAGCAGCTGTTAGGATTTCTGGGAGTTGAAGGCCAAAAACATCTGGGGACCCCAGGTTGAGAACCACTGCTCTAGAAAGTACCAGAGTCACCGTAAAACAGTGCCTCCCAGTCCCATCCCAGTGAGATAACCCAGAATAATACTATGGTCAATGGTATTGAAAGCCACTGAGAGGTCCAGGAGAACCAACTCCCCTTGTCCAGCTCTCTGCGTAGGTCATCCACCAAGGCGAACAGGGCTGTCCCTGGTTTGTCGTGTCAGGAGCAACTTGAAAAACTGCAAGTCACTTCTGGTGTGAGAGAATTGGCCATCTGCAAGGACGTTGCCCAGGGGATGCCTGGATGATTTGATGTTTTTATCATCCTTGTGGGAGGCTTCTCTCATGTCCCCGCATGAGGAGCTGGAGCTGATAGAGGGAGTTCATCCGCCTCTCCCCGGATTCGAACCTGTGACCTGTCAGTCTTAAGTCCTGCCGGCACAGGGGTTTAACCCACTGCGCCACCGGGGACTCCAGGGCTGTCCCTGAACTTTTAGGATTTGTTCACACTGCTAGCTTCTCATACAATCTGCCTCTTGGACAACATTTAAATTCCAACCAGATTAGTTTATATCAGAGTAAATTGTTCTTGAGATATGTTGGTTCCAAATGGAATAGGACTTTATGTACAAGGACTACTTAAACAGAGAAGTTCTGAATAAGTGATATATTAATCTCGCCATCAAATGATAGTCTCTTTGAAGTGTATGGGCCATATGGTAGGATCTTCAAGAGTAGTACTTCTCAGTCCTATAGTTGTTTCTGGACTTTGATTTCCAGGATCACGTAGGTTTGTCAGTATTGTGGTCAAAAAAACATGCAGGGTGCAACTCCGAGTATATGTATTTCAAAGCTTCAGAGCGTGAAGAGTGTGATACTCATGTCTTCCATCCAGAGGCGGCCCTAGGTAATTTTCAATGGTAAGCAAACAGTATTTTGGCCCCCCCCCCCCCAACCAATCACTGATATATATTTTCTGTTTGTCGTGGGAGTTGTGTGCCATATTTGGTTCAATTCCATCATTGGTGGAGTTCAGAATGCTCTTTGATTGTAGGTGAACTACACATCCCAGTAACTACAACTCACATATGCTTCTTCACTAACTTTTCCTTCCTCACGTTTCAGTAGCGATGACAGTTATCCTATAGTGTGTTGTTTTGCTTTTTAAAAGGCATGCTCTAGCTTTCAAGACATGTTCAAGCGGCACCAAGCTCCTTTCCTCTTTTAAAACATATGGTTAATATTTGGCTACCTTCTATAGCTTTAAAACCAGGTGTGATGTAACTCCCCATAAAAGTGCACCCTGGGGTGATAACTGCATGCCTTCTTGCTCTAGACTTCTCTTTCCTATTGATAAAATAGTTTCTCAACAGACTAAATGACTGGTTCCTTCCAGTTTTTGCTTTTGGGATATTTTTGTTTGTTTCACAATTAAGAATATAGAGATATTTTAAACATTAACCACTTTTCCCTGACTGCCTTTTGAAATTGCCTTTTTGATAGCAACCATGAATCAAGATGAATCAGCGAACAATACCACGGTGATGCCTTTGTCATGCATCATTTTTTAAAAAGTAAAAAAATAGCGGAGTAAACAAAGAAATTTACATGGAAAACAACTTTGAGTATGTTTTAAGCATTGTAACTATTTGTTTTTAGTACCATTAATATTTAATTCTATTTTAATGTTTGTATATTTTTAGGAGTTAAATTGTGGCAAGTTCTTGATGGGATGGGTATACCAAGCCACCTTGTCTCTCTCCTGAGGAATCTGTACAAGGACCAAGTAGCAACAGTAAGAACTGACCCGGAACAACAGACTGGTTCAAGATTGGGAAAGGCATACGGCAAGGCTGCATCCTCTCACCCAACCTTTTTAACTTTTATGCAGAACACATCATGCAATGTGCTGGGCTTGATGAATGCAAAGCTGGGGTGAAAATTGCTGGAAGAAACATTAACAACCTCAGATATGCAGATGACACCACTCTGATGGCCGAAAGCGAGGAGGAGCTGAGGAGCCTTCTAATCAAGGTGAAAGAAGAAAGCGCAAAAGCTGGGTTACAGCTAAACATCAAAAAAACCAAGATTATGGCAACAAGAATGATTGACAACTGGAAAATAGAGGGAGAAAATGTGGAGCCGTGACAGACTTTGTATTTCTAGGTACAAAGATTACTGCAGATTCTAGGTGCAAAGATTACTGCAGATGCTTACTTCTTGGGAGGAGAGCAATGTCCAATCTCGATAAAATAGTAAAGAGTAGAGACATCACACTGGCAACAAAGATCCGCATAGTCAAAGCCATGGTATTCCCTGTAGTAACCTACGGATGTGAGAGCTGGACCTTAGGGAAGGCTGAGCGAAGGAAGATAGATGCTTTTGAGCTGTGGTGTTGGAGGAAAGTTCTGAGAGTGCCTTGGACTGCGAGAAGATCCAACCAGTCCATCCTCCAGGAAATAAAGCCCACTGCTCACTGGAGGGAAGGATACTAGAGACAAAGTTGAAGTACTTGGCCACATCATGAGGAGACAGCAAAGCCTAGAGAAGACAATTATGCTGGGGAAAGTGGAAGGTAAAAGGAAGAGGGGCCGACCAAGGGCAAGATGGATGGATGGCATCCTTGAAGTGACTGGACTGATCTTGAAGGAGCTGGGGGTGGTGACGGCCAACAGGGAGCTCTGGCGTAGGCTGGTCCATGAGGTCACGAAGAGTCGGAGACGACTGAACGAATGAACAACAACAGGAGTTAAATTGTATTGCATTGGTTTATCGTAAGCCGCTTGAAGCGGCCACAGTGGTCCATGCTCTGGTTACATCCCGAATAGTCTACTGCAACGCTCTCTATGCGGGGCTGCCTTTGAAAACTTCTCGGAAGCTCCAGTTAGTCCAGCGGTCGGCGGCCAGGTTGTTAACTGGAGCTGCATACAGGGAGCGTACCATTCCTCTGTTGCGCCAGCTCCACCGGCTGGCGATTAGCTCCCGGGCACAATTCAAACGAGAATCCAAGCCGGTCGGGAGCACAAAGCAAAGCAGCAACCTGTAGATCCAGGACCCAAGCCCAACAGGAAAGCGGCAGCGACACAACCCAAGGCACACTTTGCCTACTGCAAAGTTCTATCATCTCAGTGCCTACTTTTATCTTACAACTCATCATCCAATGATGAGCTGCCCTCCACCCCGTCCTCATCACTCTCAGCTGGTTTACCTTCCACAGCTGAGCGCCAACGCCCACCCCTCCAACTCTTCCACCTCTTGTAAATACTGTAGAATCCCTAGGATTCTACAGTATCACCTGATTGCCAATCCCCACCACCAGGAAACCCCGCAAATGTGTCACTAGACGTTGAGTACACAAATTCTGAACCTCTTGTACCTTGGTCCAATCCAGTGCTTCCTCCTCATCCCCATCACTCCCAGACCCATCATTTCCAGAAAAACCCATGAAATCCTCTTCCTCCATGGGAGCAGTAAGTATGTCCCAGATCGTCTTTCTCTGAAGCTCCTCGTCTGACTCCTGCTCTCGAGTAATCCTTTTAGTACCTCTATTAACATCTACTGTATTCCTTCCTCCTCCTCACTCATTTCACTCTCGGAAAACCCCTTGAAGGACTCTTCATCAGTAGGTGACATAAGTATCTCCTGGATCCTCTTCCTCTGCTGTTCCTCATCTAACTCTTGAATACCTCTTTTATCTCCTCTGACACTCCTACTACCAGTTGCAGAGTTGCCAACAGACTCTACTACAACACTTTGTAATTTATGTTTGTAGCTTTGCACAGATATTTAGCTGCTATATATACTTGATATATACAAGCGAGAGATGCACACATTGGAGATGCATTCTAAGGTATGTGGCTCCTTCAGGATCATCCTGTTACCTAAGCCAGATGTAAGAACCATGCTGTCTGCTCTACCAAAACTAGAGATGTCCAGTGAGATTAATATAGTCACATGGCCCCCAGCAATCTCCAGACAAACACAATCCAACAGGGCAATTTAAGTTGTCACTTTTGCACAAGTAGGTCAGAACCCATGTCAAAAAGGGTTCATAAATATGCCCTAAATTTCTTTGCCGCCAATGCTGGGCCAGCAATGAAGCAGAGGGAGGTAGTTGCTTCAGGCATTAGAGGCTGGAAGTTGATAAGATGTAGATAGGAAGTTGCGTGCCACATGGCTGGCCCTGCTACTCCTAAGCAAGTCTGATGCCTTCAGGTGTGGTGGCCAATGCTGTCTCCTCAAAAGGTAGATGGATTTGCTGATTATTCAAACCTTGAAACAGTTAAATCAAGGTTATGACAAGGTTACTTTGTGGAACATTCTGATTTTCAGGTTTTATGTATAATGTTCAGAATGAAAAGAACCATATAACACTTAAACACAACCGGGAAATAGCTGCATCCTCTAATTTTCACTGGCTTTTATTGAACTGTATGCTTTACACCAAATGAATCAGTCATAGTAGTCATCATTATGTGATTTATTCCAATCCTTTTAGAGCAGAACACCATAAAATAGATATTTGTAGCTTGTAGTAGTTTCAGTGAGCAAGGCATTTTTTTCTAATTGTAGGAGTCTAAGCAGTGAAAATTTTTCTTTTACTAGGCACACTCAGGTAGCTAATTATGCTAAAATTGTTTATCTGGGAAGGCTCTTGTACAATCCCTGGCATTAGGTTTACTCCCGGTAAGATTGGCAGCTCTTTTAGATGTGATGCCTGATGTTAGGTGGAAGATCGGCAACGTGCCCATATGTGGTTTACGTATGTTCATTTACTTTCTGTAAAAAAAAAAAAAAATAAAACGGGGATGGGGACGTGCCCAAAAATGTGGGGATCAAAACATTATTCCCAAAAGAGAAATTAGATACCTCCCAGAAACTCTGATTCTTCTATTTTGTATTTGTAGGCTTGTGCATTTGGGGTAAACCTTGGCCCATTTCATGTTTTGGCTTTCGGTGGGGGGCCCAATCCGTGTTTTGGGAGACTCCCGAAATCGGAAGAGCAGATATCTGTTTACATAGAATCATAGAATCAAAGAGTTGGAAGAGACCTCATGGGCCATCCAGTCCAACCCCCTGCCAAGAAGCAGGAATATTGCATTCAGATCATCCCTGACAGATGGCCATTCAGCCTCTGTTTAAAAGCTTCCAAAGAAGAAGCCTCCACCACACTCCGGGGCAGAGGGTTCCACTGCTGAACGGCTCTCACAGTCAGGAAGTTCTTCCTCATGTTCAGATGGAATCTCCTTTCTTGTAGTTTGAAGCCATTGTTCCTTGTCCTAATCTCCATGGAAGCAGTAAACAAGTTTGCTCCCTCCTCCCTGTGGCTTCCTCTCACATATTTATACATGGCTATCATATCCCCTCTCAGCCTTCTCTTCTTCAGGGTAAACATGCCCAGCTCCTTAAGCCGCTCCTCATAGGGCTTGTTCTCCAGACCCTTGATCATTTTAGTCGCCCTCCTCTGGACACATTCCAGCTTGTCAATATCTCTCTTGAATTGTGGTGCCAAGAATTGGACACAATATTCCAGGTGTGGTCTAACCAAAGCAGAATAGAGGGGTAGCATTACTTCCCTAGATCTAGACACTATGCTCCTATTGATGCAGGCCAAAATCCCATTGGCTTTTTTTGCTGCCACATCACATTGTTGGCTCATGTTTAACTTGTTGTCCACGAGGACTCCAAGATCTTTTTCACACGTACTGCTCTCGAGCCAGGCATTGTCCCCCATTCTGGATCTTTGCATTTTGTTTTTTCTGCCAAAGTGGAGTATCTTGCATTTGTCACTGTTGAACTTCATTTTGTTAGTTTTGGCCTAGCTCTCTAATCTGTCAAGATCGTTCATTTTGTTAGTTTTGGCCCATCTCTCTAATCTGTCAAGATTGGTTTGAATTCTGCTCCTGTCTTCTGGAGTATTGGCTATCCCTCCCAATTTGGTGTCGTCTGCAAACTTGATGATCATGCCTTCTAGCCCTTCATCTAAGTCATTAATAAAGATGTTGAACAGGACCGGGCCCAGGACGGAACCCTGCGGCACTCCACTTATCACTTCTTTCCAAGATGAAGAGGAAGCATTAGTGAGCACTCTCTGTGTTCGTCCACTTAACCTGTTTTATTCTAGGTTGTTGTAGGTTTTTTGGGCTGTATGGCCATGTTCTAGAAGCATTCTCTCCTGACGTTTCGCCTACATTTGACTTCCTCTCACATATTTATACATGGCTGTCATGTCTCCTCTCAGCCTTCTCTTCTTCTATGTAGTTCAATATTTGCATTTTTAATGGTTTAGCAGCCAAATGATCCAATATAATGATTTAATAATTAAATTCTTATTTAGCTGTCAAGAACTTTGAGGGCCATTTCTAATAACTATGTTCAAGGAACATTACAAATTACTAATGTAATGCTTATGGGCTTTTGCACTAATTGAATACTATACAACTTTTTGAAAAGTTGTATAGTGTTCCATTAATTATTTCAAAGCAGTGTTACTAACACCTCTCGTGATATTCATTCTTCAGATTTTAGTGCTAATCACTGGAGTGATGTACTTCTTTTCCTAATATTGAAAGTACTTTTTAATTAACACTGTTGTGTTCTGATCCTTGTGTCCAATGTCTTGTTTGTGTTGCATCTATTTTTGCTACCTTCGTGTTTGGTTCTCTTTATTTGATTGTGCTCTCTCCCAATTTGACCCTGACACTGAAGGCAGAAGGTCGTTCTGTTACAATGCTGCATACAGCTCCATATATTTAATTACACTTTATAGACTTCTGATTAAAACATCTGACGATCGGATCTATATTTATTTATCTGCATAGATTAGATACCGTTCCTATACACAGATACAGTTAGAGTTGCTAATTTTGGAAGTTCAGAAGCTTTCTATGGCATGTAAACAATGTAACAAACTGTGTCATCTGGTGTATGTTGGGTGATAGTTTAAAGACATAGGAGAAGGCACCATGCCTGGTTAATTTCAGTTAATGAAATCCAAAGTACTTTGTGTATCCGTCCATTGCACCAGAGTGGAAATCATCTATTGGACAGCTGGCAAGCTATTTAACCTCAGAAGACTGAAAACCAAAACAAAGATTGCAACAATATCTGTTATAGAACTCCAGTATGCTGATGACAACATCATCTGTGCGGATTCAGAAGACCTATACAAGTCACTCTAAACACCATTGCTAAAGCATACGAGAAGCTTGGCCTGTCATTGAACATTGAGAAAACCAAAGTGCTCTTCCAGCAGTCGCCAGCCAATCCCTCTCCAATGCCAGAGATACAGCTTAATGGTGTAACATTAGAAAATGTTTACCATTTCTGCTACCTTGGCAGCCACCTCTCCACAAAAGTCAACATTGACACTGAAATACACCACCATCTGAGCTCTGCGAGTGCAGCATTTTTCCGAATGAAGCAGAGAGTGTTTGAGGACTGGGACATCCATAGGGATACCAAGGTGCTTGTTTATAAAGCTATTGTCCTCCCAACCCTGCTATACACCTGCGAGATGTGGACTGTATACAGACGTCACATGCAACTCCTGGAACGATTCCATCAGCGTTTCCTCCGGAAAATCCTACAAATCTCTTGGGAAGACAAGTGGACACATGTCAGCATGCTGGAAGAAGCAAATACCACCAGCATTGAAGTGATGGTCCTCTGCCATAAACTCCGCTGGACCGGCCACATTGCCCGCATGCGCGACCACGTCTCCTAAAGCAGTTGCTCTAATCCAAACTCAAGAACAGAAAACAGAATGTTGGTGGGCAGGAAAAGAGATTTAAAGATGGGCTCAAAGCCAACCTTAAAAACTCTGGCATAGACACTGAGAACTGGGAAGCCCTGGTCCTTGAGCGCTCCAGCTGGAGGTCAGCTGTGACCAGCAGTGCTGTAGAATTTGAAGAGGCACAAATGGAGGGTGAAAGAGAGAAACATGCCAAGAGGAAGGCGCGTCAAGCCAACTCCGACCGGGACCACCTTCCACCTGGAAACCAATGCCCTCCCTGCGGGAGAACATGCAGATCAAGAATAGGGCTCCGTAGTCGCCTACGGACCCACCGCCAGGACACCAATCTTGGAAGACAATCCTACTCAGACAACGAGGGATTGCCTAACAACAACATGACAATGAAGTTATAGCATCATCGCCATCATTGCTGCCGTGATCGTCGTCGTCATTGTCATGATAAGTTTTATTTGCTACCTGCCTCTCCTCACACAGATAACACACATGATCACTAAAATATATGTACTAAAACATAGACAAAGATTAAAACACCAATTCTAATAAAATGTAACATATAATTTTCTGGGTAAATGTGAATCTAAGCAGTTTTATTTTAAAATGTGCAAAGGTGCAAGCTTAAGGAATAAATATTTGTAAACCATTTGTGAGGTCTTTGAACAGTAAGTGTTATGTAAGCTCTACAGATGTGAAAATATTAGCTCTGGCTACGATCCCAAATGCACTTGTTTCAGCAAACCCTTTACTGCCTTAATGCGTTTAGGCGCTTGAAAAGTTTCCTTAAGAACATTATAATACATGGCATTTGGAAAGACTGTATATGATGATGTAATGAAATTTCTGAACAAACAGTTGGCATATGAAGGAGAAATGATTGAAGCTTAAGAGCTTTTCGGCAGAAACCCCCGGTAGTGTTTCCTAATGCGCTTAATGGATGTCTCGGCTTCTTACTTCCTAATCGTTACCCCACCTCCAGTTAGCAACTCAAAATACTTGAATGAGTAAAGAGCTGGATACTTGTTTTTGTCAACAAACTGACATTGCTATACCTCTCGAATGTGTTTCTAGTTACATTCCCAAACTTGGTGCATCACAGTCACTGGAATACAAAATTGGATTGGGGCCATCATACTGGCCCCCATCCAGTGTGGAGTCTTAATTCTTTCTTCAGCATTGATTTCAATAATAATAATAATAATAATAATAATAATAATAATAATAATAATAATAATAATCTTTATTTATAACCCACCACCATCTCCCCAAAGGGGACTCAGGGCAGCTAACATGAGGCCAAGCCCAAAAATAATATAACATAATAAACACACAATAACAAAATACATCATAACAAAATATGAAATAACAAATAAAATCAACAATATAAAACAGCATAATAAAACTAGACACAGAGGGCGGGCCAAATGTATGAGGTAAAATGTTAAAAAGTAAAAACCCTTAGTGAGATAGGGATGAAAGTGCATTTGTAGGGGAGGAGCCCGACATGGAGGAGCTGTGGGATTGAGCCATTTTAGGGGCGGGAAGGTGCTTTATTCTGAGGGCAGCTATAGGCTAAAACAACCAGATGAGTTGAGTGGTCATTCTCCGAAAGCACAGTGGAAGAGCCAGGTTTTTAGATTTTTCTTAAAAACAGCTAGGGTGGGGGCTTGCCTGATCTCCCTAGGCAGCGAATTCCAAAAGTGGGGGGCCACAGCGGAAAAGGTCCTCTCCCTCGTTCCCATAAGACGAGTCTGTGATAGAGGAAGGGGCGAGAGAAGGGCCTCTTCAGAGGATCGAAGAGATCATGCAAGATTGTGGTTCCCTCCCAAAGTTGCTCCATGGAGAAAAACAAATAGGTGCACCAATAATTGTGTGTTTTACTCTGGAGGCAAAGGGCAGTTTTAATCAGAAAAATAGAACAATTGAAAGACTTTAAGCATCACAGTTCCAATCTGATTTTGATCCTCATATGTCTATTTTGCAGAAAATTGGAATTAATTAAACAGGGTACAAAAATACCTGGGCACCCCTGTTGAATGCTATTTGGACTTTGCCTTTGGAGACTTTTTTTGAGAAGCAGTGCTCCATTTTCACTGGACTTGATTTGGATTTTATCCATGAAGATTTTTTTGAGAGTGGTGCTCCCATCTTCATTATCGTCCCGTCTCTAATCTTCCATTCTTAGGTAAGGTGATAGAGCGGGCTGTATTGGGACAATTGCAACAATTTTTGGATGACACAGCCGGCCTGGATCCTTTCCAGTCAGGTTTTCACCCGGGTCATAGGACGGAGACAGTCCTGGTTGCTGTTACAGATTAATTTCGTCGTCAGTCTGATAGTGGCGGATCGGCGCTTCTGGTACTTCTCGATCTTACCGCAGCGTTTGACACCGGTGACTACGATTTAATGATCCACCGTCTCACCATGTCCGGAGTTCATGGTCAGGCCCTCAATTGGTTCAATTCATTCCTCCGAAATCGCAGTCAGTGCGTGGAATATATGGACCAAGTCTCCGAAAGTTCCCCCCTCCTATGCGGGGTACCCCAAGGTGCAATTCTTTCTCCTCTTCTTTTCAACATCTACGTTAGACTCCTTGCCAGTTTGGCTCGGAGATTCGGCCTGGACTGCTATCAATATGCGGACAACACCCAACTCCTGTTGTGCTTGGAGCCTGGAGTAACGTCAATACCTGACAATTTCACCTTATGCCTGGAGGCTCTGTCGAACTGGCTACATGCTAGCAGACTGAAGGTGAATCCGGCGAAGACTGAGATCCTGTGGCATGGCCGCCCGATAGGTCCGACCCATCCGTTACCTACCTTTGATGGTGCTGCTCTATCTCCATCGCCTACCGTTAAGAGCCTAGGTGTCGTTTTGGATTCGCAGCTGACGATGGAGGCTCAGGTCACTGCTGCCAGCAAACAGGCCTTTTTCCATCTACGACAAGCGAGGCAACTGGCACCTTACCTGTCGGATGAGGCTCTGGCAACAGTCATCCATGCCACAGTCACATCTAGGCTAGACTATTGTAACGCCTTGTATGTTGGCCTTCCTATTTCTACAACCTGAAAGCTCCGTATTGTCCAGAATGCTGCAGCCAGGTTACTCACAAAAATGCCCATGAAATGCCATATAACACCAGTGCTGCGGCATCTACACTGGCTCCCAATTGAGTATCGTGGTTTGTATAAGATGCTGGTCCTGACCTTTAAAACTTTATATGGCCAGGGTCCATTGTATCTTAGAGACTGTCTCTCCTTCTACCATCATTGGAGGTCACCATGACCATCCCAACGTGATTTGCTCTATATGCTGGGTCCTAGGGAAGTGCACTTGGAAAGCACCAGACGCAGGGCCTTCTCTGTTTCTGCCCCTGCCTTATGGAATTCCTTGCCTCCCTATTTGAGAGCCATGCGTGACTTAGGGCATTTTATCCTAGCACTTAAGACCTGGCTTTTTACTAGAGCATTTGACCCATGTTAATTTTAATATTTGTATGTATGTGTTTTATCCTGTGTAATTTCTGCAATGTAAATCGGCTGGAGCATCTCGGATGGAGGGCGATTAATAAGTAATTAAAGATGATGGTGATGATGATTGTTTTCAATCTACATATAGCCTCATGACTCAATGCTTGCTTTGTTTAAATAATTTTTCTCATTGAATGTATCCCTGAAGCCTATATACAGTGGAATCCTTATTTAGACTTAGAACTGTTACCTTTGAGAGCGGCTGCTCCTTTTGATTTTGCTCTATGCCACTTATTTATTTATCGTGTCATCAGCAACCATACCATTGTGTTACAATTCTAACAGAACAAAACAAACACACAGATTTAAAAGAAAAAGAAAAAAAACACACAGATTTTGCAAACTTGGTAGTTGGTTAAATGTCCTTTGACCAGTATCTGGCCACTTGGAGTGCCTCTGGTGTTGCCGCAAGAAGGTCCTCCATTGTGCATGTGGCAGGGCTCAGGTGCATTGCAGCAGGTGGTCAGTGGTTTGTTCTTCTCCGCACTCGCATGCCGAGGATTCCACCCTGTAGCCCCATTTCTTAAGATTGGCTCTGCTTCTCGTGGTGCCAGAGCGCAGTCTGTTCAGCACCTTCCAAGTTGCCCAGTCTTCTGTCTGCCCAGGGGGGAGTCTCTCATCTGGTATCACCCATGGATTGAGGTGCTGGGTTTGGGCCTGCCACTTTTGGACTCTCGCTTGCTGGGGTGTTCCAGCGAGTGTCTCTGTAGATCTAAGAAAACGATGTCTTGATTTAAGTCGTTGACGTGCTGGCTGATACCCAAACAGGGGATGAGCTGGAGATGTCCCTGCCTTGGTCCTTTCACTATTGGCTGCTACTTCCCGGCGGATGTCAGGTGGTGCAATACCGGCTAGACAGTGTAATTTCTCCAGTGGTGTAGGGCGCAGACACCCTGTGATAATGTGTCATGTCTCATTAAGAGCCACATCCACTGTTTTAGTGTGGTGAGATGTGTTCCACACTGGGCATGCATACTCAGCAGCAGAGTAGCACAGCGCAAGGGCAGATGTCTTCACTGTATCTGGTTGTGATCCCCAGGTTGTGCCAGTCAGCTTTCGTATGATATTGTTTCTAGCACCCACTTTTTGCTTGATGTTCAGGCAGTGCTTCTTGTAGGTCAGAGACGGTCCAGAGTGACTCCCAGGTATTTGGGTGTGCTGCAATGCTCCAGTGGGATTCCTTCCCAGGTAATCCTCAGACTCGGGATGCTTGTCTGATCTTAAGGTGAAAGGCACATGTCTGTGTTTTAGATGGATTAGGGATCAGTTGGTTTTCCCTGTAATAGGCAGTTAGAGCACCTAGAGCTTCGGAGAGCTTCTGTTCAACCATCTCAAAGCTCCCTGCTTGAGCGGTAATGGCACGATCATCAGCATAGATGAAGCTCTCTGTCCCTTCTGGCAGTGGCTGGTCATTTGTGTAGCTGTTGAACATGGATGGAGCGATCATGCTCCCCTGAGGCAGGCCGTTCTTCTGTTTCCGCCATCTGCTTCTCTGGCCCTGGAGCTCAACAAAGAAGCTCCTGTTTTGTAGCAGGTTTCCTATGAGGCGGGTGAGGTGGTAGTCCTTTATGATATTATACATTTTTCTCAGGAGGAGGCGGTGGTTTACAGTATCATAAGCCGATGACAGGTCTATGAAGACAGCTCCTGTGCTGAGCCAGGTTCAGCACTTGCGATGTGCAGCTTTTGCCTTTCCTGAAACCAGCTTGCTGTGGAATCAGACATGGGTCTATTTTTTCCATAATTCTATGCAGAATAAGTCTCTCCAGAACTTTGTAGAGGTGGCACAACAGGGAGATTGGTCTGTAGCTTTTTGGATCATTACGGTCTTTGCCTGGCTTCAAGATGGCGATGACTCTTGCTTTCCTCCAGATTTTGGGGATCTGACAGGATGCAGTGCAGTTGTTCATCAGCTCCAGCAGCCAGCGCCTTGCTTTTGGACCAAAGTTCTTGATTTGTTCCATCCGTAGATCATCCAGGCCAGCTGCTTTGCCATTCTTACATTTATTGAGAGCCATGTCCAATTCAGTAGATGTAAAAGGTTCATGAAGGTTGTTGTTCTCAATCTCTTGTTGTCTGGCTATTGGTTTCTTTCCTACTTTGGTGGCAAGGTTGGGTTTTCCGTTCTTCAAGAGTTGGTGTGCTATCTGATCTGCCTTTATGTTGGCATGAGTATTAGTTTGTGAGGGGTCATTGCTCAACCGTCTTAGCAACCTCCACGCCTTCTGGCTGCTCCTGCCCATGTCGACCTCTGTGATCAGCTTGATCCACTGTGGATCATGGAGGGCGATTAATAAGTAATTAAATAATCAAAAAAATTAATAAGTAATTAATTAATCAAAAAGCTAAACATAAAAAAAAACCAAGATTATGGCAACAAGAATGCTTGACAACTGGGAAATAGAGGGAGAAAACGTGGAGGCTGTCACAGACTTTGTATTTCTAGGCGCAAAGATTACTGCAGATGCAGACTGTAGCCAGGAAATCAGAAGACGCTTACCTCTTGGGAGGAGAGCAATGTCCAGTCTCGATAAAATAGTGAAGAGTAGAGACATCAGACTGGCAACAAAGATCCGCCTAGTCAAAGCCATGGTATTCACCTACGGATGTGAGAGCTGGACCTTAGGGAAGGCTGAGCAAAGGAAGATCGATGCTTTTGAGCTGTGTTGCTGGAGGAAAGTGCTGAGAGTGCCTTGGACTGCGAGAAGATCCAACCAGTCCATCCTCCAGGAAATAAAGCCCGACTGCTCATTGAAGGGAAAGATACTAGAGACAAAGTTGAAGTACTTTGGCCACGTCATGAGGAGACAACAAAGCTAGAGAAGACAATTATGCTGGGGAAAGTGGAAGGCAAAAGGAAGAGGGGCCGACCAAGGGCAAGATGGATGGATGGCATCCTTGAAGTGACTGGACTGACCTTGAAGGAGCTGGGGGTGGTGACGGCCGACAGGGAGCTCTGCCGTGGACTGGTCCATGAGGTCAGGAAGAGTCGGAGACGACTGAACGAATGAACAACAAAAGATGATGATGATTATTATTGTCTTCAATCTACATATAGCCTCATGACTCAGTGCTTACTTTGTTTAAATAATTTTTTGCATTGAATGTATCCCTGAAGCCTATATACAGTGGAATCCTTATTTAGACTTAGAACTGTTACCTTTGAGAGCGGCTGCTCCTTTTGATTTCGCTTTATGCCACTGAATTCAGTTATGTACTGGGGATTTTGGTAAACTGCATACTATATGCTCTTTTTGATATGATACTTTCCCATTACATAGATTGTTTTGTGTTTGCTCTGATACCTTTAACCTACTGCGCCACCGGGGGGCTCCTGAAACGGTGAAGGCGCGTGAGAAGGTGAGGAGGCGGGGCAAGCAATCCCGACGCTTTCCAGTTCTTGAAAGCAACCTGCTGGCTACTGAAGAGCGAGCGCGCGCGCATGGGCACGCGCTCTCTTGTGTTTCTTTCTCCCAGGCAGACGCGCGCTCTCCCTGACCCGTTTTGAGTGACAAGCGCGAGCCGGCTGTGGCTCCGCCCCCACCTTTAGTGTATTTTTCTTTTTGCCTGGGAGCTGAGGCGAGGAGACTCCAACTGAGAGCGAGCTTGGTTACGCATTGCGGCTGAAGGGAAAAGAGTCGCCAGCAGTGGCTTGAGGTCGCTAGCCAAGCGGGGGGAGCAATAAGGAGGCTGAAGCTTTCCTTACTGCTGGGCTGACCGAAGTGGGCGGAGCCTAAAGCTCGCCGCCGCTGCCGCCGCTACCTATCCATTCAGTCACCTAAAATGGCTGGAGAGAGGAGGTGGAGGAAGAGGAGGTGAGGCCGAACGGAGAGGAGAGCGCGCGCGAGCGGGTCCCCTCGCAGAGCAACGCGGCGCGCGCGCGCTTCATGGCGTAAGGAGAGCCGCTGCCGACAAGAAGGGTCCACGCGCCGCCTGAGGCGCCCTTCCTCGCCTCGCCCCCTTGGAGCCTTTCCTCGGAGACATGTCGTCGGCCGCGCAAGAGGAGAGCTCCGTCAGGGTCGCCGTCCGGTGAGAAACGAGGGGAGAGGGGAGGACACCCTGCATGGTGGGCTGGGCAGCCATTGGCCTTTGGGGCTTTTGAGGCCAGTCAGGCGAAGGAAGGGACAGCTCTCCTGGCGCAGCACCGCCAACCTGTTCCCCTCGCCTGATTGGACCCCGGGGCAAGTGACGTCACGAAGGATCTCTATGGGCGAGGATTGATAGCCAGGGTGGACCTGCTTCTCAAGGATGGTGGGCCTGAGATGCTCGCTCCTGGGTTGGCTTCCAGGCAGGGGTTTGGTTTCCTTCAGCTACTGCATATTTCATCTCAGGTGTTAAATGATGCATCAGCTGCCTCTGAGAAATGCCCGCTGTGTGTTTTATTTCATTTCATATGTCTTCTGCACTCCAGATTTTTATTTCGTATCAAGAGCATTGCATAAATAAGTATAAAATGGATAAAAATAGAAGGCTAAATATCTTTTGACCAAAAACAGGCAACAGCAGCGGCATTGTCTGCAGCCTCCAATAATAATAATCTATATAAATAAAAATGTACTATTCAATATATTGTCGAAGGCTTTCATGGCTGGAATCACTCAGTTCTTGTGGGGTTCTTCGGGCTATATGGCCATGTTCTAGAGGCATTTCTCCTGACGTTTCGCCTGCATCTATGGCAAGCATCCTCAGAGGTTTGGTCTTCTCACCTCACCTCTGAGGATGCTTGCCATAGATGCAGGCGAAACGTCAGGAGAAATGCCTCTAGAACATGGCCATATAGCCCGAAAAAACCCACAAGAACTGAATGTACTATTTGTTTGTGGGATTAACAAAACTCAAAAATCCACTGGATGAATTGACACCAAATTTGGACAGGGGGAGTGTGTCCCTGTTAGTTCTGCTGGACCTCTCAGTGGCCTTCGATACCGTTGATCACAGTATCCTTCTGGGGCGCCTCATTGGTATGGGGCACTGCTCTGCAATGGCTCCGATCCTTTCTTGAGGGACGGTCACAGAAGGTGTTATTGGGTGACACTTGTTTGGCCCCACAACCGTTGTTGCGTGGAGTCCCACAGGGTTCAATTCTGTCCCCAATGTTATTTAACATCTACATGAAGCCACTGGGGGAGATCATTCAGAGTTTTGGAATGAGATGTTATCTCTACATAGATGATGTCCAAATATGTCACTCCTTATCACCTGTCACCAAGGAGGCTGTCCAGACCTTGAACCGGTGCTTGGCCGCTGTGTCGGACTGGATGAGAGCTAACAAATTGAAACTGAATCCAGACAAGACAGAGGTACTCCTGGTCAGTCGTAAGACCAAACAGGGCATAGGGTTACAGCCTGTGTTAGATGGGGTTACACTCCCCCTGAAGACGCAGGTTCGCAGCTTGGGAGTGATCCTGGACTCATCACTGAGGCTGGAATCCCAGGTCTTGGAGGTGGCCGGGAGAGCTTTTGCACAATTAAAACTTGTGTGCCAGCTGCTCCCATACCTTGGGAAGTCGGATCTGGCCACAGTGGTCCATGCTCTTGTTACATCCCGATTAGATTACTGCAACGCACTCTTCGTGGGGTTGCCTTTGAAGACTGTTCGGAAACTTCAATTAGTCCAGCGGGCGGCAGCCAATTACTCACCGGAGCATCATACAGGGAGCATACCACCCCTCTGTTATGTCAGCTCCACTGGCTGTTGATCCAGTTCTGAGCACAATTCAAAGTGCTGGTTTTGACCTACAAAACCCTATACCAGGGGTCCTCATACCTTTTAAACAGAGGGCCAGGTCATAGTCCCTCAAACTGTTGGGAGGGCCGGATTATAATTTGAAAAAAAAAATCAATGAATTCCAATGCACACTGCACATATCTTTTTTGTAGTGCAAAAAACCCCCCTAAAAACAAAACAATTAAAATGAAGAACAATTTTAACAAATATAAACTTATTAGTATTTCAATGGGAAGTGTGGGCCTGCTTTTGGCTCATGAGATAGGATTGTTGTTGTGTGCTTTTCATTGGTTTCAGACTTAGATTGACCCTGAGCGAGGGCCGGGTAAATGACCTTGGAGGGCCGTATCCGGCCCCCGGGCCTTAGTTTGAGGACCCCTGCCCTATACAGTTCCGGCCCAGCGTATCTGTCCGAACGCATCTTCTTCTACGTCCTGCCTCGGAGTTTAAGATCTTCTGGGGAGGCCCACCTCTATCACAAGTGAGATTGGTAGGGAAGAGGAGCAGGGCCTTCTCGGTAGTGGCCCCTCACCTGTGGAATTCACTTCCCGGGGAAATTAGGTCATTGACATCCCTCCTCTCTTTTAGAAGGAAACTAAAAACATGGATATGGGACCAGGCCTTTGTGTAATCTGGRAGACAGACAAAGGACAATGACGACTAGAATTGATAGGATTTGACAATGTGGAATGAATTTARGGATTCTGAGTTGGTGAATGTTGAGCATTAGACTGGTTTTATTGATTGTGAMGTATAATTGATGGTTTTAATTGTTTTAAAATTGTTGTTGATGTATGTTTTTCTCTTATTGTTTGTGTTGGCATCGAATTGTGCCTTTTTGTAAGCCACCCTGAGTCCCCCCTCGGGGATTGAGAAGGGCGGGGTAGAAATGCGCGAAATAAATAAATAAATAAAACCGGGCAACAGCAYAGGCATTATCTGTAGCCTCCAATAATAATAATATTAATAATAATAATAATAATAATAATAATAATAATCTTTATTTATACCCCGTCGCCATCTCCCCAAAGGGGACTCGGAGCYGCTTACATGGGGCCAAGCCCGAACAAAAATACAGTATAACAATACAAATTGCAATAAAATAAACAACATAACATTAAGATATAAAACATCAAAGCATATAAAACAATATACACAGAACATAGGAACTAAGCATAATGACAGAAAGACAAAGGGCGGAACTCATGTACATAAAATGATTTAAAAACTCTGGATGAGATAAGGGGGCAAAACTAATTGTAAGGGAGAACTCAGAGAGAGATAGGAAAATAAGCAAACCTTTGTACATGGAGGTGGGGGGGACTCCTGGGACAAAAACATTGGAGGAGCACTAGCATAAAATTATGTAGCTACTCTTCGAAAGGGCAACAGCAGAGCCAGGTCTTAAGACTCTTTTTAAAGGTTTCCAAAGTAGGGGCTTTCCTAATCTCTCTGGGCAATTCTTCCTCTGTACATGAGGCAGGGCATGGTGGACAAGCATACAGATGCGGAGTTTATTTATTTTATTTACTTACAGCATTTTTACCCCGCCCTTCTCAACCCCCAAGGAGGGACTCAGAGCGACTAACATAGGCAGCAATTTGATGCCACAATAACAATAACATCAGTATAAAACATCTATACATAAAAAGTTAAAAACAGTAACAATTAGTTATATCATCACCCAATCACATAATCACATATTTGTTTCCAAATTATCGTAACAGTAATCAAGTCCAGTTCCATGTTCAAAGTGCTGCTATACCCACTAGCCAAAGGCCTGTTCCATAACCACCATTTTAGTTTTTTTCCTGAAGGACAGGAGTGAGGACGCTGATCTAATCTTGCTGGGGAGCGAATTCCACAAGCGGGGGGGGGGGGACCGAGAAGGCCCTGTCCTTCGTCCCTACCAGATGCGTTTGCGAAGCCGGTGGGACCGAGAGCAGGGCCTCCCCAGCAGATCTTAGACTATGAGGTGGAACGTAGAGATACATTTGGATAAGTAAGCTGGGCCAGAACCGTATAGGGCTTTATAGGCCAAGACCAACGCTTTAAATTGTGCTCGGAAGTGGAGCTGGCATAACAGGGGGTGGTGTCGGTTCTGCTCCACAGGTGTGGGATTCTTTTAGGTAGTGCCATTTTACCAGGTTGTCTTCTGATCTGCCCATTCCACTTCTGAGTCTATTCAGGGACTTCCAGGTTGCCCATTCTTGGTTTGCCCCTGGAGGAAGACCCTCGTGGGGGGCCATCCAGTTGGGATTTCCTGGTTTACTTGCCCAGAGGGATTCCCTTGCTGTTSCTGGGGGGACACCAAGAGGAGTGGTAGTTCTCATGAAACTTTTCCTTGATTTGAGTCTACTGGGCAGAGGCTGGTAGCCATGTAGTGGATGGCTTTCACAGAGTTCAACCTMATTTCTATCACATTTAGCAGCAACTTCCCATCGCACATTGGCGGGGGTGGGGGTGTGGGGGGGGGGTGGGCAATGCCAGCTAGCTTGTAGAGTTTATCAACAGGTGTAGGTTTAAGACATCCTGTGATTATTCTGCATGTTTCATTCAATGCTGTGTTCTCCTGCTTTGCATGGGCAGCCCTATGCCAAACAGGGCAGACATACTTGTCAGTTGAGTAAGACAAGGCTAGGGCTAATGCTCTTACTAATTTTGGGTCTGCACCCCATGTGATGCCAGGAAGTTACCCCAGGATGTTATTGCATGCAGCTGCTTTGTGCTTGGTGTTCAAGCAGTGCTTCCTATATGCTAGTGTTCGATCTAAGGTGACACCGAGATATTTAGGATGGAAACAATGTTCAAGCTCTTAACCTTCCCAGGTGACTTTCAATTTCCTCCAAATGAGAGCCAACCCTTTGGAAAATGGCATTCATAATCTTTTTTTTTTTGGGGGGGGGGAACTTTTGGAGATCATAATTTTAAAAGAAAAGCACGACCTTTCTGAGAAGAGCCAAAAACCCTTTAGAGTAGAATCTTCTCTTGGGGTATACAACGAGATATAATTATGCTAGGCAATGGTTTCAGTTGTTAGACTGAATAACCTCTTGTGTCTGATCTGTTAGGAAAACAGAGATTTTGCCAGTGCATAAAACAGCTGAGCTTTAGACACAAGGACATAGGCATATATCATAGGGGACATTGTTATACCTCCCCTCCAATAAATTTTGCAAGGGTGAATGCTTTTCTGTGTTTTGGAATGGTTAAAACGTTAAAACGACTTGCTAGCATAGAAAGACTGACCACTGTTTCTGAATTCAGGATGCGCAGTAGCTGCACTTACGTGGTACTACAGTTCATTATCTATAATTTGCTGGTATATTTCCTTTTTTGCTTTCATATCACCCATTGCCAAAATAGTGGTTTGCATCCCACTTGGGATACATCCACACTGCCGCGGCTCAATGCAATGGAATCACAGGAGTGATTTTTACGTGGTGTTTCACCTTCTCTGCCTTGGGTTTGCCCAAGTGGGTTTCCATGTTCAAATCCTGAGGTACACCTGTGCTGTGGAATGAATACAGTTAGACTCATACCTTAATTGCTATGATTTAATGATAATACTATGTAACACGATTTTTGTTCCTGGGTTGCAAATGTCATTTCCTTATTGGTTCTATCATAAAAACATTGAAAAAATTTATTAACCTGCAAATCTTTGTTTCTGTGGGATATCCTGCAGTACATTTTGCTATAGTTTTTCTATGAATATCTCATGGAGTCTCAACCAATTCAATATAGTTTGTGGCAGACACAAAAGCAAAGTTTCTGGAGTATAACAACTAATTTCAAAGTAAGTACCACACAATTAAACAGGAAATAAGACTTTCAAACCAGGACAGAAAACTTTTCAAACTTTGTTTCATAGTGTAATGAATCATGGGGAGATGTAGCTTTACAAGGTCGCTAAGTGCTAGTGTTTCACCAAACTGCAGTTCCTAGATTTCCTATTACAATATAGTGGTATAGTACAATATAGTAATATATAGTACTGATATTGTACTATGCTAATAATTTAATATATTGTATGTATGTGTGTGTGTGTGTGTATGTATGTGTGTGTGTATATATATATATACATATATACACACACATATACATACATATATATCTTGTAAGCCGCTCTGAGTCCCTTTCGGGGTGAAAAGAGTGTTTTTTTAAATAAATGTCGTAAATAAATAAATAATAAATAATTCCACAGCATGAAGCCATAGCAGTTTTGCATTCATATTGCATTGATTCTACAGTTAGATGTATAATTGGCCATGGAAAGCCACTGGATGGCCTTGGGCAAACCCCCTCTGAAGGGGAGTAAAGTATGGCCTTTTATTTTATTTTGTGTTTCTGGTGCACTCCAAATGAGAATCAGCATTGTGTAATGGTTTGGGTCTTGGATTAGAGACCAGGGGTTAAACTATGCTATATTGCAGTTTGACATAACTTTAGCTGCCATGGCTCAATGCTTAGGAATCCTGGAAGCTGTACTTTGGGGGGTTACCAGCACTCTCGCAGGAAAGGCTAAAGACCTTGTAAAGCTGTAACTCCAGTGATTTTATAGCATTGCACCATAACAGTCCAAGTGCTGTCAAAATACATTAATTTTGTTATGTTTGCACCCCAGGAGTTAAATCTTTACATGGACGTGGAAAACCACTGGATGAGCTTGGGCAAACCTCCTCTGAACTTCAAGAAAATCCAATGATAGAGTAACCTTAGTGTTTCCAAAAGTCAGAAATGACTTGAAGGAACACAGCAACAACAGTGTGCTCCAGTGATAAAGTAATTGGTGGGGGGGATCCACATATTGGGACTGGTCTTTATCCATACTCAAGATGGTTTATGGTCCTGCCCTGGATTTCAGCATCAAATGCTTTTGAGCAGTCAGTACATAGGATGCTTTAAAGTTACCCTCCTGGGTGCTAAACTACCATAACCATGTTGCTTCCATTGTTGTGATGATCCTTCTGTTGGCAAATAGGCTGTAACTGCATTGTGTAGCTGCAGTTCTAAAGCTCCTGGGGAGTGAGAGATTTGGTTACAGATGGAAAATTGCAACATTGTTCTATTGCACTAAAATAATTAATAACGCATTAATGGTAGAACCTGTGTCTCACCTAGGCTTGTGGCAACAATTTCCTGCCTCTCTTCAAAGTTACCCAAGAGGTTTCTTGGTTGTAATAATGTTTTTCATTGGCAGTCGTCAAACAGATGAAGCATTTAATGAAGTGCTAGTTCTCCAGTTATACAAAATGCATGGTGTCCTTTTTCTCTGGTGGTGCTCGACACATGAATAGAGCTTACAGAATTACCTGCCAAAAGTTACCTGAGAAGGTAATCCTTCAGGTTCTGCATGCATGGAGACAAGGCTCTCTCACACCTTTGCTTTCTGTGAGGCACTTTAGTCTGATATAGTAAGCAAACTTTAACAGAAAACTAAATGCTCCATGCATAATAACATGACATCCAAATTAACTTTCCCCTTGGTTTGTATCACCCAAATATATAAAACTGCCAGTGTGGAAGAAAAAAAATCTTTTTCAATAGACGTTTTTTACTAAAAATTTATTGTGTCAAAACGATCACCATGTTATTCACCCAACTATTGATGTGACATTACAGTAAAAGTACAGTTCTTATTCTGACATAGCAGTTACATCTTACAGACTTTTATGTTTTCCTGGAGTTGAATGACTACATCAGGGATGGGAAATTGGGCCCCTTGAGCTGTTATTTTACTGCATGTCCCATTAGCCTGAGTCAGCATAGACAATTTTGTTCTCAGGGCTGACAGTTCCAGCCAAGCAACATGGGAAGAGCTGCATTTTACCCTCTCTTGCGATACGTTTGCCAGTCCCATAGTTCTAGTTTTAATTTGGATTTCAACTGTATGAAATAAAGATCATGGAGAATGAACAATACTATGTATTCTTTGTGGTGAGGCATTATAACACAGTCAGAATGTCATGCCATGAGAGATGGGTTTAGTTTTTATGGTTGTGCTACAGACCTTTATTGTGCATTGTGGCATTGATGAGGTTGTAGAAAAGCCTAGTATGGTGGATCCAGATGGATTAGTGAAATTGGGTTACTGGCATTTGATAATACTTCTATTTCATGATAGTTTGGCATTTCAGGTTTTTGCCTGAAAAGGCAACACCCAGTGAAAAGTGAGATAAAACCTGATGAACATTGCAGGCCTTTCTTTTTAAAATATGTGATGATGGCACATTCAACCTGTCGTGTGATTAAATTCATTTATTAGTGTTAAAGTCTGCAGAAACTCTCACCATTGGTTTTATAACTGGATAATATGTAGAATAAAGGAAATCTTTCACATTGGCATAGGATTACTTTTACTCCTATTGTTAAAGTTAATAAATTATAATTGTACTGTCCCTTCTTATTGTGAATAAATAAACATTCTAGGAGGAAACCATATTTGATTGGTTCTTGTGGGTCTTTTCGGGCTATAGGGCCATGTTCTAGAGGCATTTCTCCTGATGTTTCGCCTGCATCTATGGCAAGCATCCTCAGAGGTAGACTACCTCTGAGGATGCTTGCCATAGATGTAGGCGAAACGTTAGGAGAAATGCCTCTAGAGCATGGCCCTATAGCCCGAAAAGACCCACAAGAACCTAGTGATTCCAGCCATGAAAGCCTTCGACAATACATATTTGATTGGTTATAGATGGAAGTCATTCACCCAGTCCTAAATATTGATTCAATATCGATATTATAGAGGGGGATGTGGAAGTCTTTACAAGCACATCAGTAATTTAGAATTTTCTAAAAAGAGTACATTTTGTTTGTATTCTGAAGTTGATAAAATAATAAGCATTACTTGTCTCCCTTTTGGAGGAATTCCAAAGAGAATGCGCCACAGTTAAAGAGACTGATGTCTTGTAAGCCCTGGCAAAAGGGCTGTTCAGCAGATTTTAGCACATGACTAGGTACATACTAGAAAAAGAACTATTGGAAAAACAACTGCTCCTGATAATGTACTTATTAGGCAGTGAGTTTGCATTGGGGCACTGAGTATAAGAAGATTTCAGTGTGCAGGGGGTCCTTGATATCTGCTTTTCATTTTCCAGGATCCCCACATTGATACTAAAATCTGTAGATGGCCAGATCCCATTACATACAAAAATGTAATAAAACTGTGTCTCTTATATAATATAGCGAAATCTGTGTTTTTTGGGGATTTTTTTTTACTATTTTCAAACCATAGATAGTTGAATCTGTAGGTATGAAAAAGGGAATTAACCACAATATAAAGGACTGTTGCCTACTTTGAGATTATGCCTGTGGTCCAGAGAAGTATGCAAATGATTTGGTCATGTCAATGGGCTTAAACTTATGTCTCTAACAGTAGCTCTTCATGCTGCATAGCAAGCCGTCTTTGAATAGCAGAGAATTCAACACCGCCGCCACCCCAGTTATAATATGGGATGAGGAGGGGACTGTCATTCAAATCATTTGGTGGCAAAGGCTTAGGTAATGCTTAGAATCTTCAGTTGAAAAATAAATGTCTTTTAACTGTGAAAGTGCCATTGTTTTTTATGCTTAACAATTGCAATAGATAAGGCAAAAACAATCCAGCACAGTGGTTACCAGACTTTGGTCCTCTGGGTGTTTTTGATTTCAATTCCCAGAAGCTCTAAGGCAGTGAGGAGTGCTGAGAACTGAAGTCCAAAAGATTGAGCGGACCACAGTTTGGGAACCCTTGATCTAACGTTCCTAATATATATTAGTAAGAGGTGACTTTAATGTGGCAACTATTTTAGATCAGTGGCATATGATACATCCAGTGATCTCTGTGCTATTACTGCTACTAGTACTTGGCTACAGTCAAAAGAGCTCCTTGGTTATATTTGAAGTTAGTCATGAACATGGATTTTTAAGCAGTCCTGTCCTCAGGTTGCATCGCAACTCTGTCAGACTAGTCTGGCAACCATCTGTATTTTGATTAGTTTACTGTAAGATTGCTCTAATGCACCCCTTGTTGAGTTGTCCTTGAAAAACATGGGAAAAATTCAGCTGGTACAAAAATATGATTGCTAAGTTATAAACTGATGTGACTATAGGTACATCTATACCGTAAAATTATTGCAGTTTTATACTAATTTAACTGCCATGACTCGACGCTATGGAATCATAATAATTGTAATTTTACAAGATCTTTAGCTTCTCTGTCAAAGATTGATGGTGCCTTCCAAAATTACAACTCCCAGGATTGCACAGCACTGAGCCATGACAGTTAAAGTGGTGTCAGACTGCATTAATTCTACAGTACTGTCACCCCAGTACTTAAATATCTGAAATATTGGTAATTGTTGGTTGTTTCCTGGGTTCAATTTATGGAGATGGTTTTAAATCTATAAAGGTCTTAGGAATCTAGTTGTCTGTGAGAATTGTTGTTGGTATAATTCTTAAGATCAGCCGGAAAGGCTCTCTTGTGGACACTTCTGTTTGTCATTTATTTAAAAAACGACAAGGGGGAGATGTGGTTATGGTAAGATGAAAGAGTGCCATTGGTATTATCAAAGTAGTTCCAACAGTCATACTTATCTCAAAGGTGTGTGAGATTTCATCACTTGGAGAGCATTGACATTAATATCATATACAGTGTACCTTTCATGTTAGCTGGTTTTAGAGGCATATGACCTCGTGAAAGTGTTTTTAATCTGAGAGAACGCCTCTCTAGGAATCCCTAGGTCAGGGGTCATCAAACCTTTTTGAACAGAGGGCCAGGTCACAGTCCCTTAGATTGTGTGGGGCAGACTATAGTTTGAAAAAAACATAAACAAATTCCTGTGCATACTGCACATACCTTATTTATAGTGCAAAAATATGAAAGAAAAATACAATATTTAAAATGAAGAACATTTTTAACTAACATAAATTTAGCAGTATTTCAATGGGAAGTGTGGGCCTGCTTTCGGCTGATGTAAGTGCCATGTTGTTGTTGTCATCATTGTTGTGTGCCTTCAAATTGTTTCAGACTTAGGGCAACCCAAGGTCTATAAAGTATAGGACAAGGGCTGAGTGAATGACTTTGGAGGGCTACATTCGGCCTGTGAGCCATAGTTTGGAGACCCCTGCTCTCGTTCCTGAAAAACGTAATCAATACTGGGAATAATCAAATCCCCCAAAATCAAACCAGCAAATGGGGAGGGCCACTTATAAAGAAGGCCTTGGTTACATAATGCCTAGGGCACTTAAAATAAGTCTGGATACTTGACAAGGCACTTTAGAACTAGAAAGCCCAATGGCTCTATAATTTGACAAGTTATATCATGCAGCACAGAGGAAGAAGAAATTTGTTTATATTTAACATTTTTTCAAAATGTATTGTTATGGTACTGGTAGCTAGCTACTAGTTGCAATCAGGTCTTAGTTTTTTTCTGTGTGTTACCCACCAAATATTATTCTCCTGTTTAGACTCTAAATATGAGTATAAACATTGTAACAGCTTTATTGTAATAATCAGAAAACATAATACTTGAGAACTTGTGGCTGATCAAAGACACAGAGGAAGTAGCAAACCCTTTGAATGTAGCCATGGCTCGTCACCAAGTCATAATTTTAAGCTTTGATTCTACAGTAGAGAATGACAACAGTGAATGACTATTGTTGTGATGAGTTGGACATTAGTTGCTAAGATTGTTTGCCAAAAGCCTTTCAGGGCTTTCATGCTTCACTCAACAGGAATATCTGGTACACTATTCACTACCCCATAATTATACATAATATTCAGGAATAATTAGTGTGCAAGATGATAGCTTAAGGGTTGCAATAATTGGAAAAGCTGAAACATTTTCCTTGACGCTACTTCACTATGGGCCCTTCCAGTCAGGCCTTGTATCCCAGGATCTGATCCCAGGTTTTCTGTTTATCCCAGATTATCTGGCGGTACCAATTTACATAATCCAGTTCAAAGCAGTAAACCTGGAATCAGATCCTGGGATATAGGGCTTGTCTGGAAGGGCCCTATTTTTGCATGTGGTACTTTGGAAATATAATTTACTGATCTTTAAATTATGCATTGGTACAAGACACTATAAATAAAAGGACGATCATGGCAAAAGTCACTGTGGAGGTGTCAGTGTTGTTACAAGGTTTTTCACCTTTTTACCAAGAATTTAAGACTGGCCTTAAAAAATCCTGTTAATTCTAGAAAGAAAAACAACTGAGTCCTAATTCCAACGTCTTTTGTTGAATTCCGACAACTCTTTTATTAACTTTGGTTTTCTTGCCTAACAAAGAGTGAACACAAGAGGGGCTCACAGACAGATGTACTTCTGCATGCTATAACTTGCAGGATAAAAAGACCCAGTTCAGAGCTGCATACTCCTACATATCAAAATATTTTGCTCTCCTGACCTTCTAAGTTTTTTTTTAAATCCATAGAAAGCTCTCTTTGTAATTTTGAAAGTGGGAAAGATACATTTCTACATATTCCAGGTGTGCATTAGGACTTTCACAAAGAATACCTTTTTACAATGTTACAATTGTTTGGCAATTAACGGCTTTTAGGAGGAAAATAAAATGTTCTGTCTAGTAATTCAGAAAGATTTATCTTCCATTCTGATGCTTGGTTTTATGCTAGAGTGCTGTCCATGATTTGATTATATTCACCAAAGGAAATGACATTTCTATCTACTTCTTTGAGAAATGTCATTTTCTTTTTCTCATCATAATAGCCCTGATATTGTTTCACCGATTCTCCATTCTTACCCTTCAGTTTGCAATACATTGTTCTGTAAGATATTAAACTCAGCCTACATATCAATCCATTTAGTCTACTTTGTTTATCGTGTGATGCTTTTAAAGATACACCAGCCTCTTATTTATTTATTGTACCATTGTTATGCATTTCCTTCATGCGGGTTCAAGATGGCAGGCATGGCTTGCCTCCACTTCAGTTTTCCCTCTCATAGTACTCCTGTGACATAGGTCAGGCTAGGGGAGAATAACTGACCAGCTGAAACCAGTGCGTTCCCAGTTGGTTTCCTGGATTTCCCAAGTTCCTAATTCATTACTTTGAATCACATTGGCATTACTTTGTTATTTTCTTTAGTTCTTGACATGTAGTTAGGCATATTAAATACATGGCTCTGGATGTAAGTGATGAAGAACATAAATGAATTCTGTATATGCCACAATTCATTTGGTCATGTTGCATAGATATTCCTTTCAAATTAAGCACAGATTTTAGCATCCTGAACGGTTTTGTTTAACTTCTTTCGGTGCTTTTTTGAAAACAGGTGTCTAGCGCTCAAGAAGGCAAGTTTGAATGTGTGAGAAAAGATGTTGATGAAATCTTACACAATAATGATGGTTACTCAGGGTTCTTCCAGACAGGATCGCAGGATCTGATCCTAGGTTTTCTGCTTTAAACTGGATTATATGAGTCCGCACTGTCAGATAATCTGGGATAAACAGAAAACCTGGGATATAGGGCCTGTCTGGAAGGGCCCTTATATGCTTGAGGCAGGGCTTTGGTGGTTTCTTCCCTTTCTAATAATTTGTGGGCAATGTTTGTTTTTGGGAAATTATCTTTCTCCAGTGTAGAAAGACATAACCAACAGTGTGTGAAGTCATAATAGCCCACTAATCATGATTTGAAATATGTAAAAAGCTCAATTTTAAAAAGACATGTGCAAAAAACCCCCCAAAAAAACAAAAAAACAAAACCTGAAAGCAGCAGTGGAGATTAAGAGTACAATCTTGTTCGGTATACATAGGCCCCATGTACATTAACCATTTAATGTATTTTCCAAACTGGTATTGAAGAAAGTGGTTTTACTGTGCGAATTACCTAGGAAATCCTGGAACCAGTTTAAGGCCCATCTGGTCATTACAGAAACCACAGAGCAATGATGCGCATTAAGCTATTTTTTTCATACGTTTTTGTGAGAATTTATTTTCTGACCACTGAAGTTTGAAGCTAGCTTCGAATTGTATTAAAAAGTCAAGATGGGGCTGTAGAGTTCCTGCTATGCCATTACGCTTGCATATTAGCTCCACCCTGAACTCAATGAGACATATTCCTTAGCAACTGTGCACAGGGTTGCAGCATTAATAATGCAAGGGAAGAAAGCAGAGAACAATGATGGTCAATAACAATAGAAACAAAACTTGAAAAAGGTTAATAAGGACCTTTGTAATCTTGCTTCATCAATAAGCAATTTATTTAAAGCAGAAGTGAGTAACATATGCCCCTTCAGGTGTTTTTGGGCTACGGTACCTATCAGTCTTAACCAGCATATCAATCGAAGGAAGTCGTAGTCTAGTGGACATCAGGAAGGCCACAAGTTAGCCTTCTGTGATCACACTATAAGCTGGATATCCAGAAGGTAGAGAGGTCTTATCACTAACAGTTTTACTAAGTAGTAAGCTGAGCTGATGCTGGTTGAACTTAAATAAACAAGCCACGTACGATGTGCAAATCGGCCCGTGTGATGAAGTAGTTGTTTATATGTGCCAGCAAAGATAGATTGCTAACAAAAAACTGCAGACAGTACATATTTATTAAAACATTTAATTCAAAACTTTTAAAGGCAATTTAGCTTTGCCTTGACCATTCGTAATATTATCACAAAGCAATTGAGTACATTCCTTTATTTTAGTGTTTTTTGTATGCCAGGCATATTGGCATACTTTGATAGTAACATCAGAGTCAAGGTGGTGTAGTGGTTTAAGTGTTGGACTGTGACTCTAGAGACCAGATTTTGAATCTCAATTCTGCCATGGAAAACCAATGGGAATCTTACTTTCTCAGCCTCAGAGGAAGGGAATACCCTCTGAAAAATTCCTGCCAAGAAAATCCCATGATAGTTTGACTTTAGTTTGACTGTAAGTTGGAAACAATTTAAAGGCACACAACAACAACAACAACAACAGCAACAACATCAAAATAATCATTTGGATTGTGACAGTTATCTAGTTAGTGTATACTTGCTGCATTGTCCTAAACTTTTATTTCCCGAGGAATAATATTATTTTGTGATACATATCTTTCAATGCTTTAAATGACTGAATTAGTGAAAACAAAAGAAAATAGCTTAAAACTCAAGTATTCACTGCCGCTCAATTCCAGTTATGCATGTATTGAATTCCACTACCATTCTGTCGCCACTGTCCTGTGGAGCATTATTTATGACATAACCCTTTGGATCAGACAATTGATCAGTCAATGCAGAAGGGATTTGTATGTAATCCTTTTGGAGACCTAGTTACACATTTGTTGAATAGGGAATTAAGTCTCTCTAGGATTTGGTGCTGAAACAGCGGTCTAATTATATTTTAGTCCTTAAGCTGCTTAGAATGGTGACTATTTTTTAAAATGACATCAATATGCTTTTTGTTTCTTCGTGAACTTCTCCAGATAATTCTATATGGTCCTTTCTTGCCCCCCCCCCCAAAAAAAAAGAATGTGTATAAAGAAATAATGCAAACCCTGCTGAGGACTGTCATGAAAGGCCCATTGCCAAGGAGCATAAATGAATAGAAGAAGGAACTCTAGCATTCTGGACAAATATTTGGGCATGGGAGTGGAAATCATTAGACAAGTAGGTAGGCCTGTTTCGGCTAGTTCTTTTTAAGGTACGCCCAGTCTACCTCATGCCTGTCCTCTGAAGACACATGCACTTGTTTTGTCACTTGAGGGTAGAGTGTAAGTCAGACTGTATGCTTGAGTTACTAGATCTGCCCAGATTCTTTGTTCTTGTTTTATAACACTGTAATGATGAACCTTGGAACTACCTTTTTGAGGTGGTGGGATTGTGTGCTAATGTGAAGCAAGAAGCTATGCTGATGGTAGAAGTGCTGTCAGTAGGATCTCCCATGTCAGACAGGCTTTTGCTGAGGAGCCAGACTGAATGTGCCAAGTATTTATTACTGGGCAGTAGCAATGTGTGGGTGTGGGAGATCTGTCAGACACAATGTGACAGTTGCATCATAGCTAACATTTGTTTTTACTGTGCAGAATTTGATTAGTCAATTCATTTATTTATTGGATTCACACTCTGTCCTGTTTCAGAATAGAATTCAAGCTGGGAGACCAAATTCCTTTTAAATGTCTTTTACCATGAAAACCCTATGGCGATTCAATCCAAAATGAAATAAGAAATAGCATTTGAAGATGCACACCAAGGTTGGAAGGCACCCAACAAGCTATTGGGTTACACCAGAAGACCACTATGTGTAGCGTCATGGTTAATGTAACTCAACTAAAGGCAAAAGGCTGTTCAGATGTTGATGTGCTATGTTGATGTAAAAGGAATGTCCGAAACAACACAATACATATTGCACTACTTGTGGGGTAAGTTAGCTAAAATGGATCGAAATGGGACATTTTGAGACAGATAATTATTCAGAAATGTACTTTGAAAATTAATATCTCAGGAATCTTGTGGCATTAATAACAAGGAGAGAAAAAGCAGTCAGAGGATATAATGCAAAGTCAGACCAAATCATAAGACTTCAGGGAAAACTGATGAGTATAACCATAAACCAAGTTTGTACTCTAGCTACAGAGACATAAGAAGAAATTGTAACATTCTGTGCTGGGGTCCAGGAGGAAATAGGCCACACACCAAAATAGAAATTATTATTAATCCTAGATTGGAATTAAAAAGTAGTCAGTAGAACATAAAAGAAGATTATAGGTAAATTTGATCTAGGATCAAGAAATGAAGCAAGCGAGTTGCTTATTGAATTTTGTGAGACCAAGAATTTGTTCATCACAAATATGTTCTTCAAGAAACAAAAGGAGTGAATATATGGATATAATGTCTACATAATCGGAAACAGGAGATAGAGAAATTCCATTTTTTGCAAAAAGAAAACCAGGTGTAGTGTCCAGCATGACTGCATGGAGCTCTATTGCCTCCATGCTGAAGTGGTACCTATTGATCTACTCACATTTTGCATGTTTTTGAACTGCTAGGTTGGCAGAAGCTGGGGCTAACAACATGAGCTCACCCCATCCCATGGATTTGAACCACCAACCTTCCAGTCAGCAAATTCTGCAGCTTAATGGTTTGATCCACTGCACTACACTATCTATAGTTAAAAAGAAAGAAAATTGGTGTCAGATTAAACTCTTCAAGCAGTTAAGGAAGTATGAAGAGCAAAATTAAAAGATGATAGAAATAGGGCCAGTCCTCTGAAAAACACTGTTCTGTGACTTTTGAGTGATATTAGATGACAAAAAAGGAAGAACAAGACACCTTTTCCACAAGATCCAATGAATCAAAGGAAAATTAACCTGAGAGTGAGGATGCTATATGATCAACAAGGGAACATATTACATGACCAGCTAGAAATAAAAAGATGTGAATATGTTCAAGAATTATATAAAAGGAGTAAAAAGACAATTGATTCATTCAAGGAAGAACTATTTGAAAATGAATCTTCAATTTTAGATAGTAAAGCAAAAGCTGCATTCAGGGTGCTTGGGGAAAATAACTCATCATAAACGTATGACATGCTGATAGAGCTGCCCCAAATTCTGGAGACAAAATTCACTTAAATTTCAACTAAAATCTGTCAAAAGATATGGAAAACAAAAGAATTAATCACAGATTATAAATGCTTAATAAATCCCAATCTCCAAGAAAGGGGACAAAAATAATTGTAGTAACCCTTCATCTCCATTTACTTGATGTGATGCTCTAAATTAGTGTTTTTCAACCTTCCTAATGCCGCAACCCCTTAATACAGTTCCTCATGTTGCATTGACCCCCAACCGTAACATTATTTTCATTGCTACTTCATAACTGTAATTCTGCTACTGTTATGAATCGTAATGTAAGTTATCTGATGTGTAGGATGTATTTATATTCACTGGACGAAATATAAATTTGAATAGTGGTGGGGTTGGGGGACACACACTAATTTTGTAATCTGGGAGTTGTAGTTGCTGGGATTTATAGTTCACCTGCAATGAAAGAGCATTCTGAACTCCACCAACAATGGAATTGAACCAAACTTGGCACACAGAACTTTCATGACCAACAGAAAATACTGGAAGGGTCTGGTGGGCATTGACCTTGAATTTGGGYGTTGTAGTTCACCTARATCTAGAGAGCACTGTGGAGTCAAACAATGATGGATCTGGACCAAACTTGGCACGAATACTCAATATGCTCAAATGTGATCACTGTTGGAGTTTAGGGAAAAGAGACTTGACATTTGGGAGTTGTAATTGCTGGGATTTATAGAACGCCTACAATCTAAGAGCATTCTGAACCCCACCAATGATAGAATTGGGCCAAACTTCCCACACAGAACCCCCATGAGCAACAGAAAATACTGTGTTTTCTGATGGCCTTTGGCGACCCCTCTGACACCCTCTTGTGACCCCCCCCCCGGGGTCCTGACCCCCAGGTTGAGAAACACTGCTCTAAATTCCATAACAATTACTTTTTTGGACAGTGTGTGGAACCAGGTGCCTTCAGGAAAGGAAATGACAGTAAGGATAATGGAGTGTACCATAGAATAAAATCATCCTGTGCTTTATAGATTACAGAAGGCCCTTCACTTTCACTAGGAACAAGAACATCTGTTAAAGTGGAAAAACTACAAATAAAGAAGATGCTATTTTTAACCTGAGAAAACACCTTTCTAGGAATCTCTGTGTTCTCCAGGGTGACTTTGTGGAGGGAATCTGCCATTATCAACCACAAAACAGTATGACTTTAAAAATGACACTGGTTGGTGTAATAACTTGAAATACGGTATCCACAAAGTCCTATTTTAGTTTAATTATATATCACTATGTCTTTTAAGTCCAGTGTCCCTTCTGCTTGAAAAGAAAGCAGTAGGCAACTAAGATCAGAAAGAATGAATGACGCCTTTTTCTATGGTGATACCGGTTGGAAGAATACATCTTGAACCAAAGAAATGGCATACCATGGGTTTATGCTAAATACTTTGTCTACACCATCTGTCTTTTCCCCCATACAGCATCTGGCATGTTTGTTTCCCCACTATTGTAGAGCTGGAAGCTTTAAATGTGGTGTAAAAACAGCATGTTTTTAGATAAGTGGATCAATTTATGTTTCATTCTGTAGTATCCTTGATGAGAGAAATTACTATAAGGTCCAGTATTCTCACAATTAAAAACTCCCTCTTTCTTTTTCCTTCTGTTTGTTCTAGCTGACATCTTTTAAAAGGCTTTCCTGAAACCAATTTTAATATGAAACATTGAATGAGTCTAAGAGTTCAGTCTTCTTCCAGACATTGATATAAATCTATTGAATGAAACTGAATTACTACCACATAAATGACTGTGCAATTAGATTGCAAGGGTATCACCATGGCAATGACATTAAACAAGGGAAGCCTGGGTATGTGAGGATTTGCAAAGGGATTCTTAGTCTGTAGATGTTTGCAAATGATAGAACTTTTGAATGATGGCTCGGTTCTTTAACTAGGACTTGATTTTATCTTGGAAACATTTACTGTGCTTTGATATTTTGAGTTAGTTTTCATATGTATTTCTCTAACCTTGCCCTCATGCCATAGTCTCATTAGAAGTTCATAACTGTTTACAGAAGCATTAAGCAGGTTTCCGCAAGATCATGTTTTTTGTACTGGACTTGTTGTTTCTGTTTTCTTCAAGTTTAGAAGAGATTGTTGAATATGAACACAAAAATGGGATGTGATTGTTTTCCTAAGGCAGCAACAATTCTTGAGATGTATGCAGTTTGTTTGATGTGTGCCTTCAAATCCTTTCCAACTTTTGTCAACCCCAAGGTGACTCTATCATGAATTTTCTTGCCAAGGCTTGTTCAAAGCTTGCCAAGAGGGCACTGAGTGGTGCTTGTTGTGAAGCCGCCACGACACCCCCCCCCCTCAGGGGTGAGAAGGTGAGGTACAAATGTGCTAAACAAACAAACAAACAAATAAATAAAGAGGTTTTCAATTGTCTTTCCTTGAGGCTGGGAGAGTGTGCCTTGCCTAAGGTCACCCATTCGTTTTCCGCGGTTGAGTGTGAATTTGAACCCAAATCTCCCAGAATCCTAGTTCAACACTCCAGCCCCTATGCTACAACCAGTTGCATAATGATGCTATTATTTAAATGTGAATATCCAAAAACATCAGTAAATACAATATCTACCAAGCACCACCTAATTGTTGTCCATCTGCAAGAATGAAGAGACAAGACACAAGATATTGAATGAAAAAAGGCAAGGAGTAATGATCTGTAGATGTTTATTTTAAAAATTGGCCCTTTACAAGGGCCAAGTTGTCCAGGCCTGATGTAAGGCCTGAAGCCACATGATTCCTGGAAAGGGTAAGGAACCAGAGACCCACCCCAAGGATAGTCAATTTTCCCAGATCCCCAGGATATCCTGGGGCAGTTCCAAAATCCTATCCTTCACCAAAATTGTGCTAGACGGTACTCACCGACTCATATCTCCCCCTACACCTACCATTGGAGCCTATTTTAGACTCCACCCTGTGCCAATTTCTAACTCCTCCATGCCAGTGTAGGGTATGCAAAAAGTTCATACTTGACCCCAAAGTGACTAGTAAAATTTCCACTGCACAAGGAGGCATGAGGGTGGGTCATTGAAGTCCAAAGAAGCTACCAAAATAGGCCATCAAGGTCTCACCACCTTTTCTATGTCCAGGTAGGATAGTTGCAGAGACCAGTAAAAACCCACTACTTCACTCAGGTAGGGCAAATTACACAATCTGAAATCAGTATGGTTTTGTTGAATTTCTGATAAAGTTTTCATTTTGTGATTTTTAAATTTGCTGTTAAAGTTCTCTCATGCAATTATATGGCAAATATTTCTCATTTTGATTATTTTAACAACATTAGACCCCATTTACAGTTTTTGTAGATGTTATTTCCATGCCTTCCAAAATATGTAGTTCTTACATGCACTTTGAGTAATTTATTTGAAAACGAACTTGTATTTATTTTATAGCTGTTTTAGGCAAAAGAGCTTAAGTAATTTAAAAAAAGATAATTTTTTTAAAATTACTTAATGCCCGAGAAGAGACAGATTACTCTTTGCAAAGGACATTTGATGCTAGGCTGAGGATCCCAGAAATTAGGCCAAAGGCTGCAGGTTCAACATCATGGTTGAAGAGAGATTCCAGAAGCTTAGCAAATATTTACTTAGGTTGCAACTGTCCTACTTCAGAATAAGCTTCAATGAGTTCATTGGGGCTGACTGCATAAACCTGCATAGAACATGGATAGAACCTTTCAGCTCTCAATAACTGTAGCGCTAACAGCTCATTTGTAGACCCAACTCAAAAGTATATAATTCTTGTTATATTCTTGTTACATTGTCCTTCAATGTCCCAACATCCAAATTATACATGATGCTTAGCTGCATACTTCTGACTTGAGAATTTGTTTTGTCTCAAAATTGTTGCAGAAAAATAGCATATTTAATTCCATAATAGTCGCACCAGCATAATAGTCACACACCCCTTTTGGCAAAGACCCGGGTGAATGAACTAAGACTGTGACTGTCTCTTTGGTGCTGTGGGGCTTGACTTGGTTAGGAACCAAGTTAAGCCCCACAGTGCCAAAAGGGAAGGAGGGTAGGTGACTATTATCATCACATAATTGTCACACCTCCCGTTTTTTCCGCCCAAAAATGGGGCAGAGGGATGCTACTATTATACGCTGAAATGCGGTATCAGTGTGAGCCTTTGCACTTGCTATTCAAGTAAATAAGGAACAAATAAGGAATAAGTATCAAAGACTATGAAGCTTTTGGCCTGGTATCCTTAGCTTTAACTGAGCTCTCTCATAATGCCTTTATCCATACCTAAACTCACAAAACAGTTATAAACATCCAGTAATAAATACTGCAACAGTGAAAACGGATAGTATCAGAATCCTAGGAACAGAGGATTGTCATTAATGTTTTTGGGCGATCTCATGTTGTGCAGTAAGTAAGTGCGCAATTTCAGTGTCTTATTGGAAGAAGCCAGAGTAGTTAGATTACAGACGTTTGCATACAGTTCTATTTTTAAAAAGAGATATACCAAAATAAAGTCCACTTAGCTACTTTTCCCTCTATTTTATCAGTTTTTTTCTAATTTTATCAGTTTTACTAATTTATTTATGTAATGGTTTTGACACGAAATATAATATTCAGGCTGGCATGCTGCAAATATTGTGAAACAGGCTTTGGAGAGATCTCTCTTTGTCATTCTTTCACCGTTGTTGATTGTGTGACAAGACTTGCAGTAACAATGGCCCCTTGGTATCTTCTGGGATTTGGTTCCAGGACCCTCTGTGGCTGTCAGAACTTGTGGATGCTAAAGTCTCATTATATACAGTGGTGTAGTAAAATGGTGTCACTTAAGTAAAATGCTTGTTAGATGTTGTTTCTATCGGTGTAAATGCATATGACCATTGGTCGGAGCATTAATAAATTGATTGATTGATAGATAACATTGACAAAATTAAGGTTATCTTTTGGGGGGGGTGGGGGGGGGTGTATTTGCAACTGTGGACAGTTGAATTCCTGGATTCAAATTGTTAGTCTCGGAGGAGAGGGCCGACTGTACAGCTGGAAAGGACAGCTTTGGTTCTGCAGATGTTCCTGGCCTACGCTCTCCAGAAGTCATAGCCATCAAGTCAGTATTGAGGTGTTGTGAGAGTTGCAGTCCAAAAACACCTGGTAGAACATAGTGGCCCACATTTGATATAATTGAGAATAATAAGATTTGCATGCTTGCTTTCTTACATCTATTGCCTTATCCCAAAGGCTAAAATAAAAATTGGAAGAATGGAATTTCTACTATGGAAGCTTTGCTGCTTGTCCTCTTCCTATCAGGCTGAGATAGCCCAATTTTGAACCAGTTATATCTAGTACATGAAAATATTAGAGTTTTTGCAATTGCAAGCTGACGTTAGTGTAGAAATTGGCTAAATAAAGCATGCTGTTTTTAATGAGCTAAGTAACCTTGCAAAACATTCCAGCTTTCACTATTGATTGATCTGCCAGTGTGACAGATCTGAACATCCATGTTTGATTTATTATGTAATTCAGATAATTAGTAAGCTTTCCAGCTTCTGTCTTGAATTCAGTGGAGTGGATAAAATGCTAACATTAAACAAAATTCATTAGATTAACAATAATATGTTCTTTCTGATGAAAAGTGAGATATTGTTTTCTCTGGTTTTTTTTTAAACCTCTACTCAGTTTTAGAATAGGAAGACTGATTAGATGTTTTGGTTTTATTTATACACTATGACTTAAGGGTCTGAATGAGCTAGAAAGGAGTACGAGACTCTGGGTATATAGGCTATGCCTTATTATTCTTAATTTCTCTAAATAAATAATAGTTATAAATAATAGTCTTGTGAGAATGCTTTCTATATGAAAGATTGGATTCAGACAAGATGTCTGTTGTGGTAGCACTTAATATGTGGCCTCCATTTGGGATAGAAGTTGCATAAATCGTCTTAGGAACCTTGGTGATATTTAGACATGAAGATCAAAGAAAGCACTCGCTCTTGGTGATTGCAGTGAGAATTCTAAGGCCCCTTTTTTCACTGCGATATAAAACCCAAATTATTTGGTTTGAACTGGATTATATGGCAGTATAGACTCATATAATCCAGTTCAAAGCAGGTATCTGATTTGATTATCTGGATTATATGGCAGTGTAGAGGACTAGAAACACCACATTTGGCCACAGTAGTGAGATTTCCTGAGAGGAACCCCCAAAGCTGTGACAAGAAAAGATTTTCTAGATATGAAACCCTTACATTTGTTGGAATAATGGTGGGAAAACACTAGGTTTGGTGGTGCCTTTGGGATTGCTAAAGAGGAGAACGCCAAAGGGTGCCAGGAATGTGGACCTCTGAGGTTTCCATAATGTAGTATCTCATTAATACCAGCAGGGTCCTTTGTGTCTTGTTTCATCCAGTAACTGAACTGACTGGATCTGCTGTTTTTCTAGAATTGAAGCTAACCCTTCATGGGAGTTTTAATAAGCAGTCAGAGAGTATAGTGCCTTGAGCTACCAGGATGGAGTAATAAGTGATCCTTTCATAGTCTTGGTTCCTGGAGATGTCTGCAGCTTCTAATTAGTGGCAAAAGCATTTTTGTGATCCAAGGCAGATCCTTGACTCTGCTACACAGTGTGATGGGCTACAGGGACCATTGTCATGTCCTTGCTTCCAAATGCAATCATAACAAAAGTAAGCTGTGACCTTTACCTTGAAAATTTTGGCTTCACAGCATATTTGCAGTCAGTTAGGTGTGAGTTGACATTGTGTATCAACACTACTTACTCAGTGGCTCAAATGTTATTTTTCATGTGAGGCTAGCAAATCTTTGTACCAAGATTCATCAATATATTGCAGAATATTGGTTTATTGTGACTACATTTAAGCAGATTTCTTGAAAAGGACTAAAATGAAAGTGATAATCAATATGTAGTTTCTGTATTTTGGGCAAGGGTTACATTTAGATCATATTCAAATTATTCCTCATAGGGACTTGTATCTAAAAAATGTATTGTGTGCTTTTACCTGATGACTGTGAAGACGTTCCTGTGAAATAATTATATATATTTACACACAGTGTGGGAGGGGCAGGTTGCAAATGTTTCCTTGCTCCAACTCTATAATGCCCGTTTTTGAACAAAGATAATTATTTGCAAATTTTTGTTCCTTAATTTTAAACACTGTTGGTGAAGCAGAGAGTGAACCATCTGCCTAATCCAGACTTGATGGGCACTTCTGTCAGACTCATTTGGAAAGATCATCCATCATGAGCCAATTTCATTAGACTGATGGATGAGTGTGTTCAAGGTAAACTGGCATTCAACAAACTCTTAAAACTGACATTGTAGTTTGGGTTAAAACATATTGAAGGGTGAGTCATCTTTGGCACTGATAAGTATTTCCACAAGATTGCTTGAGTAACTCATGACAAGAAATTAAATGGATGGTCATGTAGTTAAGCAAATTATCTCTCTCATTAGAGTCATAATGACTAAACTTAAGTTACCATACTTTGGACATATTGTGAGATGACACGACTCATTTGAAAAGGCAACAATGCTGGGGAAAGTGGAAAGACTGTATCATAATGGACTTATTCAATAAAGGAAGCTCTACTTTTGAGTTTTCAAAACTTGATCAGTATTCTTCATGACTAGGGCTTTTGGATACCTTTCATTTGTAAGTTGAAAGTTAACTTGACAGTGAATAATAACAATCTAGTTAACTCTTTCATTTGTCTGTTGGGCGTTATAGACAAAAAACAACATGTCTATGAATAAGAAATGTCTTGAGTTTCTCTTCTAATATAGCAGAGGAAGCCCTAGTCAAGTGATGCTATCTTATCATTCAGGGTCTTTCTGAATGGAAAGGTGATGCAAAATTCAAATTAACAAATGAATTGGAAGTTGGAGGTTGAGTGTGTGAGCTATTTTGACTGTAGAAAATTTGCGTTTTGTGTGTAATGCCCTCAGAAACACAATGACCAAAAGCTTTTATTTTCTGATGTGGTTTTGAAAACATGGGGAGTTGTGGTTAAGGAAAGGTAAAAGTGGAAGCAAAAGCTTCCACATACTTCATGGTTATGTGGAAAGAGGCGAGGGAATGAACGAATTTGTTAGCTGATTCATAGTTTTCTTATTGTGCTTTTTCAGACTCCCTCTTGCCCATTTCTTTTGGGAGGCACCAAGTTGGACTAGCTCTGCTCCCCCTGCCCCTTATTTTTGGATTACAGCTCCTATGAAGAGCTGTGCTGTCTAGTAGTGTTGGCAGTTCTAGACCAAAAACATATAGTGGGCTCAAATTTCTCTCCTCTAGACTAGATGGACCAGTGATTTGACAATAGAAATCAGCTTTATATAGTCACAACAGTGCTAAACATTACTTGCTTCCCGTATCCCCAAATGACAGGGAACTCCCTTCCTTACATGAATAAAGATGCAATTTTAGTAGTGTTTGGTCATTTTGTGGAAGCCTTTGTCACTGCCTAGTATTTAAATATTAGTGAAAAGCATCATTTGTTTTGCCTGTGACTCTTGTAGCTTATCATAAGGAATCCCTCATAAGTTAACTAAACTCAGACTTGTAATTTTTCTTCCTTCTTTTGCCTTTTCCTCTCACTGTACAGTCCTGCCCACACAAGCACCAAATTATAGAGTTAGGATTTCAGGCTTTTAAGTTGAAGATGACTGAGTGGAGCATAGAATTGACAAATCTATAAATGAGGTCAGAAAAAAAGTTTGTTGGCGGTAGTGGAGTGACAAATGCTTCAGTAGATAGATTAGAATTAAAACGAGAGTGATGAATTAGGATCAAAGCACTAAAGATGAAATTGTCTTTTAGACAAATGTATTGTTCAGGGAAAGAGAACAAGCGTTTTTGGCTCAAGATAATGAGAGCTGGGAGTCTCAATACATCTGGAGGGGAAGGCTTGGTCTGTGTGATGATTAGGTAGCCTACCATAGCAACTGCAATATGATATGTCGGAAATTACCAATGGATCATGAGAAATCACAAGCTTCTGGCAAACAGTGGATGCCTGTTATCCATGAACATATATCAGCACATCTCCTCCTTCCACATTGTTTTTCATCTAAGGAGTTCAAAACTTTGTGTATGGTTCCTCCTGCCAAATCCTCTGAGCAGACTAGTAAAGTTTAAACGTAAACATTTGAACCCTCTTATCTTGGCCCAAGTCTTCTCTAATCTAGTATGCTTCCAGATATGTTGAGATCATGTCCACATTGTCCCAGATGTATAACCAACATCCATGGTTTTTGGGATGAGGGTTGTAGTCCAACACAACTTCAGAATCTTCCATTGTAGTAGGTTAAACTGAGGGCCCTTCCACAACTCAGAATACAGACAACCCCACAATATCTGCTTTGAATTGGGTTATCTGAGTCCACACTGCCATATATTCCAGTTCAAATCAGATATGGGATTTTATTCAGCTGTGTGGATTTGGCATTTTCCTCCACAATGGAAGCAGACACAAGTAGGCAGCTTACACACCATAGGATTTACATGTAGCCTAGCGCCTCTGTTCATTTCCTACTGCAGTCACAGACCTACTTTCTTTTTTCAGCATTTTATGAGACCATTGTAGGAAAGAGCACCTCCCCTCCTTTCACAGCAGGAAGACGTTTTCCAGCCGCCACCCCCCCCCCCTTTGTTTGAGAGACACCTGTCACATTTTCTGCTTGGGGCAAGAAAAGAGATGCAATGTCAAAAGAATTTCACAATAGTCACAGTATGTTACAATGATGCAACATTATCAAGACAAAAAGAAGAAGAAYAAAAAGATAAAAGGGAGCATCTGAATCTCTTTTAAGAAGGTTTGGCTACTACAGTGTCCTAAAATCCACAGGGTCTTTAAAAAGATCAGTACTGAGAACTGGTTTTAGAGAAAGGGCAAAGATTCAACACTTGAGCCCATGTACTGTAACAACATTTTTAAAGGTTTGTATATAAAGACTAATATTTGTAAACAAGCTATTTTTGACAGTTAACTCACAACGTGCATTTAGGGTAATGTTCTCCKATTCCCCCWTTGTACTAAATGTACTTGTGGGAACTTTGTTATAAAGATGAGCCAGAAGTAATATGCWTTTAATGATTTTTCTCACAGCAGTTGGGAAATGCAGGATTTGAGTTCATGGTCTGTCCCTCTCCACTCCCAAAAAAGAAAAGACTAAACAAGAAAAAGAGYGAGGGGTGGGGGTGGGACTGATTTAATTCCACCCAGACAAAGAAAGTAGTTTTTGACTGGAAATTCTAGTCTGAGATGGACTTTTCTCCGTGCCCCTAAGGAATAGCAGTGAAGCTTTCAGCTGATAGGCAAGACTCAGAGATCAGGTGTTAACCTCATTGTATGAGAAGTTGGAGCTGAGCGAGACTGGCAGAGCTCTTACCCGGCTGCAGCTGTGAGAATAAGGAAAGAATTGTTCTGCAGATTACTTTTTTAAAAAGATAACTGTAGCATGAAATACACCATGTTAGATATGCGAGGGTTACCAACTGTCCCTTCCCACTCCCCAAGAGTTGTATAAATGTTTTGGTAGAGCACATTTTGAACACTTCCACATGACCTACATAGCTGACATGTTCCCGACAGATACAAACCTGTGTAATTTATACCAAGCATTGAAATCTAGTTCCTATGTTAAGCTTGTACATGTTGGCTACTCAAGTAAGAGTTGACAGAAGACAGGATAGAGATTATTAGCAGACCTTTGGATGCTTTATCATAAACCAGCAGTTTACAGTTGCTCAGAATGGAGTGTGGAAGGTGTGGCCACCAATTTTATGTGTCTGTGGGGATCCTTTGGAGCCATGCAGCATGCCAGATATTCTGAAAAAATGTTCCCCCGGATGTTTTTAGAAATTCATGTTTGTTTTTTAAAGATGGCTATTTAAAAAAATTCAACAGAGTTGTATGTGAGGCACTGCAGGGCAGAGGTATAGGCTATTAATAGGGTGAACTGTTGTCCCTGGAGCCTCCTAGGATAGGCAGCTCAGTTACATGTGTCCAGGAAAATAGCAAAAAGTCCAGGGAGTCAAGACAGACTACAAAAACAACCTGAGGGACTCTGCTTTGTGCATGCCTGTAATCATAGAATCTTATAATCTATATAAATAAAAATGTAATGTTTGTTTGTGGGATTAACATAACTCAAAAACCACTGGGCAAATTGACACCAAATTTGGACACAATACACCCCTCAGGCCAATGAGTGACCATCACTCATAAAAATACTGGAAGACACAGCAGAAGGAACTTAAAAGACAAAAATACATTAATAATAATAATAATAATAAGAAGAAGAAGAAGAAGAAAAAATCCAGCACTGCAAAGCTAGGCTACTGTTCCTGAGCATGCGCAGAGGGTCATAGAAATATAATAATAATAACATAGAATAATAGAATAATAAATATATAATAATACAAATAATACAGTAAAATTATAATAATAATAGTAAGAGAATAATAATATAATCTATATAAATAAAAATATTACGTTAGTTTGTGGGATGAACATAACTCAAAAACCACTGGACGAATTGACACCAAATTTGGACACAATACACTTTTCAGGCCAACAAGTGACCCTCACCCATAAAAACACTGAAAAACACAGCGCAAGAGACTTAAAAAGCAAAAAAAAAATTACAATGCATGTGGAAAGAGACCACATGGGCCATCTATGTCATTCAGGAAAAGCAGCATCAAAGTTTCCCTGACAGGAGTATGTGTTTTGTGTGCCTCCAAATTATCTATTGACTTATGGTCACCCCATGAATTTCATAGGGGTTTCTTAGGCAAGGAATATTCAGTGGTAGCTTTGCCAGTTCCTTGCTCTGACTATAGCCTATAACACCCGATGTTCCTTGGCAGTCCCCCATCCATGTACTGATCAGCCCTGATCCTGCTTAGCTCCAAAGATCGGGTGCCTTCAGGGTATTGCATTAAGGAAAGGTGGTAGCAACCCTTTCCTTCTTCCTAAATGGAGGTTGATAAAATAAATAAAGATTGGCAGAACTTTCTATTTGAACTTTCTGGTTCTTTTAGTGAAAAAAGAAATCCAGGGCTGAACTTTGGTTTGTGCTAGTCCTGACTTTCAGTGTTGAGCCTACTGACATCTGAACAGTTTTACTTCTTGTTTTGTGAAGCTATGACACCAGTTTTTATGGAGGCTGGATTTGGGGATGTGTTCACTTAGCAAATGGGTTGGTATATAGAAGATGCCTTTTATCTGTCCAGTTTGTACCAACAGCCATATGTCCTGGTGTGGGGAAGAAGGTAGAATAAAAGCAAATAAAGATAAGCTATGTGTTCACGAAGTACTTCCATTACTTAGAACTATGGGGCAGTGCACTGATGTAGTAGAAGAGCCGGTCTGAGTCTCTCTACGGAGGTAGAGAAGATCAAGATACAAAAGTTTTAAATAAATAAATAAATTTTGTTTGTGTGAAGCATAAAAACAAGCCTGAAGGGATGAGTTGTACCAGCTGTTTTTACAGCTGAAGCTTGCACAATCCACACCCTAACATCCCCCCCCCCCAGTCAGGCCAAACCAGAAGTGTGAAAACTGTAAAAGTTGTGGAGAAGTCTCAACAGGGTTCCTTTTGGGGAGAGGGGTGGGATATTCCTCTGCCTCAGACATTTCCCATTTTCTAATAGGAAAATAAAATAAAAATTGATGTTTTTTTAAAAAATCATTGACTGTCTTTGAAGTTGGCAATCTTAATTAAGAAGGGGTAGCTGTGTTGATCACGCCACAAAATAAACTAAACCCGAAATCCACAGAACAGTGACAGTTTTATTTGTCCAACTAAAAAGTACAAAATATATCATGCAATGCTTTATCGGCTTCTTCATCAGGCAAAGATGTCAGAAGTTAAGTGATGATGTCAGTCATCATGCTGCATTTTCTCTCAAATGTTGCTTCTGTTAGTAAAATTTATTTTTCCATGTCAGGAGCGACTTCAGAAATGGCAAGTCACTTCTGGTGTGAGAGAATTGGCCATCTGCAAGGACATTGCTCAAGGGACATCCAGATGTTTTACCATCTTGTTGGAGGCTTCTTTCATGTCCTCACATGAGAAGCTGGAGTTGTCAGACAGGAGCTCACCTCACTGCCCAGATTTGAACCACTGACCTTTCGGTCAGCAGTTCTGCCAGCACAAGGGTTTAACCCATTGCTCCACCAGGGGCTCTGTTAGTCAAGGTGGTCTGAAGGGATCTCAGTTGAGGCTTTTGTTTTCCACACATGCTGTGAATTATTTTCAACTTTTCTTTCTCTCTACTTCTTAGGTAGCAAAATCTAAATAGACTTGTGTAGCATAGAGTGAAATAGTCTCTCTCTCTCTCTCTCTCTCTCTCTCATATTATTAGAATCTCTTATCCAAAATGTTGGGGTTTTTTTTGCATAAAGCAACATTTGTGCACAAGTTTCTGCTCAGAAAACAATTATGTCACTAGGATTATTTCAGATTTTGGAGTTCCAGATAAGGGACCATCAACCTACATTATTACAGTGGCACTCATACAAAACTAAGGCTGTAATCAGATGGATACTTCCACTAAGCTTACCTTTGAATAGAAACGTATAGAAGTACACTGTCAGACATGTAAACATAGTTTTGAGGCTACAATCCTATCCATGCTTTCCTGGGATTAAATTTCTAAAAAGAGCCGATATAAATCGAAAGTAAAATGAAATGCATATCATTGTTTTATGTCAGGAATGTTTTATGCTTAAAAGGCAATCTACAAATACTTAAATTGCTTTGTAAATGTTGAGACCTTTCACACAGCCTTATATTCCAGAATATCAAGGCAGAAAATCCCACATTATCAGAGTGTGGACTCAGATAACCCAGTTCAAAACAGATATTGTAGGATTTTCTGCTTTCATATTCTGGGATATAGGGCTGTGTGGAAGGGCCCTTAGTTACTATATAATGTTATACATTATGCATTTTGTATTTGGAAGGAGACAATTTTGACTTGATAAAGTTAATATTTCATATATTTTGGTTTCCCATCAATTTTTTTTTTCCTTCTGAAATAAAATTTCCTCTCATCCATAGCTTCAACATTTATTGAAATCTGGCATACTTTTGATAAGTTGAAATGTAGGCCTATTTATGCTTTTGGTCTACCTATTCACTTTAATTTGTGAAGGTGACTTCAGAACTCAGGAAAAGCCTGGAAAACATCTATAAAAATAGATGAGCTGACTTTTAATGTTCAAATGCTGGCTAATTCTTTCATAACATAACACCTTTGAATAACTCTACAGTGGGCTTGAATTTATATTTTTGTTTCCAGGAGGGTGAGAAGACTACTGTGAAATGCTTCTTGGCAAGGGTTGGACTGGATGGCCCACGAGGTCTTTTCCAACTCATTTCTATGATTCTATACATATTCTTCAGAAAATGTATTTCAATTTAATGGTGAGACGAGAAGGACAGTCAAAATACTCAGCTACTGAATCACCCTTTTGAGACTTAGATTTCATTGAGAATTCCTTGTAAACTTTGTGGGTTGTAGGCTATGAACAACAATTAGTTATCTGAAATAAGCATATAGGAAATACAAAATTGTTTTAAGTGTCCACTGTGAGAATGCAGGATTGTAGCCTGTGAGAACAGCCTGAAGAAAAAGTCTTCATTAGATTCTAGTCTGCAAACTCTGCAGTCATCTGAATGTATTTAAAATGGCAGAACGGAAGTTTATTGTGTTTCCCAGTTACTTAAATGTTGATGATAAGCTATGTGCACTTGACTGGTAATTGTTTGGCCTGCATCCATATAGTTTTAATGTCTCTTAACATGGTTTACAATGCCACTTTCTTTTTATATGCTTAAAATTTCCAGGTAGTATTCCCATTTAGGTTGGGCAACAAAAGAGCCCTACGGCAAGGGTGGAGGATTCCTCTTGGTCTCAGAAAACACTCAGAAGAACCTCCAACCCCAACGTCAGTACATGCTTGGCTGGAGCAGCAGTACTCCTTGTTGGCAACATTGCTTTTGTTTTTTTGGTTTAATGGAAATGAGGCTTTATCTGCTTTTTAATTTATTTTATTTATACCCTACTTTTCTCCTGACATGGGACCCAGCTACTCTGTTGTTATTAGTTCTAGAGTAGTAGAAAGCTGCTTCCCCCAGTCTGGTACTGTAGATGGCAGGGACTGAGGAACATAAAGTCCTTTGACATGAAAAGTATATGCTTTGCCACTATTTATTTATTTATTTATCGTGTCATCAGCAACCATTGTATTACAATTCTAACAGAGCAAAACAAACACAGAGATTAAAAAGAAAAAAAGGAAAAAAAACCACACAGATTTTGCAAATTTGGTATTTGGTTAAATGTCCTTTGACCAGTATCTGGCCACTTGGAATGCCTCTGGGGTTGCCGCAAGAAGGTCCTCCATCGTGCATGTGGCAGGGCTCAGGGTGCATTGCAGCAGGTGGTCAGTGGTTTGTTCTTCTCCGCACTCGCATGCCGAGGATTCCACCCTGTAGCCCCATTTCTTAAGATTGGCTCTGCATCTCGTGGTGCCAGAGTGCAGTCTGTTCAGCGCCTTCCAAGTCGCCCAGTCTTCTGAGTGCCCAGGGGGGAGTCTCTCATCTGGTATCACCCATGAATTGAGGTGCTGGGTTTGGGCCTGTCACTTTTGGACTCTCGCTTGCTGGGGTGTTCCAGCGAGTGTCTCTGTAAATCTAAGAAAACTATGTCTTGATTTAAGTCGTTGACGTGCTGGCTGATACCCAAACAGGGGATGAGCTGGAGATGTCTCTGCCTTGGTCCTTTCACTATTGGCTGCTACTTCCCGGCGGATGTCAGGTGGTGCAATACCGGCTAGGCAGTGTAATTTCTCCAGTGGTGTAGGGCGCAGACACCCCGTGATAATGCGGCATGTCTCATTAAGAGCCACATCTACTGTTTTAGTGTGTTGAGATGTGTTCCACACTGGGCATGCATACTCAGCAGCAGAGTAGCATAGCGCAAGGGCAGATGTCTTCACTGTGTCTGGTTGTGATCCCCAGGTTGTGCCAGTCAGCTTTCGTATGATGTTGTTTCTAGCGCCCACTTTTTGTTTGATGTTCAGGCAGTGCTTCTTGTAGGTCAGAGCACGGTCCAAAGTGACTCCCAGGTATTTGGGTGCGCTGTATGCTCCAGTGGGATTCCTTCCCAGCTTTGCCACTGAGTTGTACCCACTTGTAGCTTTGCTTGTTTGTGAATTTTGTGAAGCTTTTCTTTTGCAGCCATATGAAACTGGTATGCAAAGAATTAATTCAGAAATTGTTTGAGGAGTCTGCCTCCTACTATGTTCTTCCAAGAGCCATATCGACCTTGATAAACCTTGGCTGTGTTCCTTTTCAAATTCTACTCATTGCCAACATGATTTGCAGGGCTTTGGAAACAGTGCATGCAAATTGGAAAATAATTTAATAAGCATAGTGGGAAAGAGGCTGCTGACGTACTAAGTGGATTTTGCCCTCAGATTTGGGATTCCTGCTCTTGTTTTGTAATAATAGCTTCTGAGACTTTTTCTCCACATTGAGTGAGTAGCAGTTGGTGGCTACAAATTATTAGTGAGCTGGTGAATTTTCCCAGATTTACTCTAAGGTAAGTACTCAAGTTGCTGAATCTTATCCCCACAGTAGGTTCAGCACTTGGATAGCTCCTTCAGACTTCAGACTAAACTCTGGAATAGAGTCACTGCCTCACAAATGTCAGAGCTATATAACGAACTGTAATGGTAAATTCTACGACTTACTGTAGGAAGACTGTTGGTTGCCATAAGATTCTCAATATCCTGTTAGGCCTCACTGTTGCCTCACATGAACAGATAAAATGTAGTAGAACTCAATTTTTTCTTTTCTGAGGCTCTGGCTTACAGAGAAGGTGATAGCAAAGACCAGGGTACCATTAAGAATATCAGTCCTCTCTGTTCCTGATCATCTTATTGGAAGAAAGGTTCCAGTGCATTTTTGTATAATTCATTTTTTTTAAATGAACAACTTTATTAGGTGCTTTGTTGGAATTCCATATAAAGTCATATAAAACATACACAAGAACATAATGTGAACCAAATTTAAAAGCAATGACATTTAATCGCACACACTTCTATAGTACTATAGTATAGTTCAAAACCCACATTACATATTAACATTGAGGAGGGAGCAGTGTGTGATCACACACCTTTTCAACGTGAGTGTCTGAACCAATCATATAAATCAGCTTTAAGTTTTGTGCAAAGTAAGGCATTTGATGCTGTTTGTTATCTAGACTCACTTTAAGTCTCAGATGTAGAAAAGAGACTTAAAGGACAGAATTTGTTTTGTATGCCATGGGATACACTGAGCTTTTTTCCATGATTAAAGGATTGAGAACAATGAGTTGCAAAGACAGAGTGAGCAAATGGAACATATCAAAGCTATGGATCACGTACCTTTTGCATAGAATAAAATGTGTTAATGTATGGACAAGGTCAGAAATTACTAAAAAAGGATTCTGTGAAATTTGCAGGAGCATTTCATATGTGCAACTCATATAGCTAGCCTTTAAAAACATATAAAAAGTATTAAAAACATGTCAAAATGTAAGAAAACAATATGCACATCTAGAAGTGTTTTTTTAAAAAAATACTAGACAAAAAAACTTTCAGGCTTTGGAACTTATTATCAACTTCTTCTTTTCATGCTCTTGCACCAGTTGCCCCGTCACTCAGCTTTTATATAGTGCAATATCTTTAGCATGCTTTCCATAAAAGCTCCAAACTAAACTCCAGGAGGAAATTTTCCCTTCATGTTTATTGTTGACTGTTTCTAGTGAACAGAAGCTGCTCTGTTTTTGAACAGTAAGTAGACTGTTCATGCGAGGCCTGAATTACTATGGGCTGGTAAAACATAACTATGCGGCAGGCTGGGTGGAGGGGGGAGGGAGAGAGAATGTCACTACAGTTCAGAATCACAAAATAGTCCAGACAGAAAATTATACGTTTGTCTTCACTGTACTCAGAGCTGCATTACATTTTTGAACATTCCCAACTAGCAAGGTTTGATTCTAATCCTTTAAGCATGTACTCCCAGGAAGGCCTGGGTGTGGTGCACTCAGAGGGAAGAAAAGGGCTGGGACTACATGTCAACCACCAACATTTCTTCAGGCAAAAGTTAACACTCTGGCTTGGTATTAACTCTAGTCAAATCCTTGCCACACTTGGCAATACATAATAGAAAACACCATATTTGTTAAAGAGTCTTAGCAAAATCATTTCACCAAGTCACTGATGAAAATTAACTCATTGATAAAATCAGGTAAGGTAAAGGTTTCCCCTGACATTAAGTCTAGTCGTGTGCGACTGCGGGGGGGGGGGGCATCTCCATTTCTAAGCCGAAGAGCTGGCGTTGTCCATAGACACCTCCAAGGTCATGTGGCCAGCATGACTGCATGGCCCCGTTACCTTCCCACAGAACCGGTACCTATTGATCTACTCACATTTTCATGTTTTCAACCTGCTAGGTTGGCAGAAGCTGGGGCTAACAGCGGGAGCTCACCCCCCTCCCTGGATTCAAACCACGAATCTGTCGTCAGCAACTTTCGCATCTCAGCAGTTTAACCTGCTGCATCACCGGGGGGGGGGGGGGGGGGGGGGCTAACATAAAACTCTTAATGAACTACAAAATTCTTCTGCTTTTAAAAAAAATCACAATGATCAAATATATTTACTTGTGTGGGAATCATGGAACGGTGGGGAGGACTGAAAACAGTACACCGTGGTATCGTTGTCCATGCATAGATTAGGTCTTGAGCAATGCATTCTTGGGAAGAAGCAAAACCTTCTTGGTGGTGGCTCCTCGGCTGTGGAACACCCTTCCTACGGACATTAGACTAGCACCATCTCTAATGGTATTCCGCAAAAAAGTGAAGACTTGGCTGTTTGAGCAGGCGTTCAAATAATTAGTGCAATGATTGGTTAATGAACACTGGAATGGAACAATGGATGACGAATCTGGAACATGTTTTTGATGACGAGACGACAGTGAATGGGTGGTGTAATGTGTAATGTGTTAGGTTGTTAACTGTTTCTATACTGTAGCACTGAATTTTTGCTGTTCGTATTTGTTGTGAACCGCTGTGAGTCGCCTTCGGGCTGAGAACAGCGGTATATAAGTAAGGTAAATAAATAAATAAAATAAATAAAATCATTTTTTCAAATAGATGTGCTAAATTATTTTGTGGGGATGTTTCATCACAAACAAGTATCTTGCTTTCCTTGGCTACTTCGGGATGGTCCATGAGGTCACAAAGAGTCGGAAGCAACTGAACGAATAAACAACAACAAATGCTGATGCTTTTATGTTCAGCTGCTTTGAGTTCCCTTTGGGGGAGATAAAGCGGGGTATATATAAATTTAATAAATAATAAATAATTGATGTTGTAATTGTATGTGAAAGGCCCCCAGGAAAACGAGCTCTGGTATCTATGTCTATTGCTTTTGGGTCACTGAAAGTCAATTTGTGCCTTAAAGCAGGCAATGGGTTTCAAAGTGTGAAGAAGAGGTTATATAAATACAGATAACATGCTTCTCTTTCTGCCCACAAGTGAAAGAGACTACAGTAAGGAGATTTATCCCCTGCAAAAAAAGTGACCATTAATATTATCGACTTAATTAAAACACTAACATGCAAAACAGATAACACAGTAATCAAAAACTAATCTATGAGTATCTGGAAGTTCAGAATTAATATGGGAAAATAATCTCAACATTTCTATTGAAGACCAGAAATAGAATACATTTTTATCACAATATGCCCATCCTCAAATAAAGAACACAGATAACTTGATACCTAGATGGTACTGTACTATTCTCCATTAGGATTAATACGAATTACAAAAAATTACAATGTTCTTCTCTTAAAGATATGCAATGGGGAATTGTCACATTTAAACATGTGATTATCCTATACAGACACTGTATTTATTATTAAAAACTATCAGGGCAAAATGTTATACCTCCTCCAAGCCTAGGTCTTTCATAAAATGAAAAAAAAAGTGTTTGCTTTTTAGTTTTTTAAAATATAGATGGTGGGATCCATGGATAAAAGGATCAGCTGTATAAGAAAAAAGACAGATTTTGTGACACTTGATGGCCGTTTATGGGAAACTATAATTTAAAAAGTAACATGTATAGTTCACTAGTATTGCACAGAAGTCTCTGGAGAGTCCTTTTATTCTGATCCTTTACAATGAAAATTCTTCTTGGATTAAACAAGGAAAGATGGCTTTCCACCTTGTGGCGGACTCTCAGATCCTTCAGCTTTCATAAGATATGTATACAGAAATACTGGAAGAGTGAAGGAAGAATTATATAAAGTCACTACATTAAGCATTAGCATGGCTCAGTGCTTCACATTGGAGGGTCAGGAATGTGTTCTTATGGACTACCTTGAAAATCTCAGACTCGTAGGGGTCTTAAACCCAGACCTGAAACAGTTTGTAGGGTAGATATCTGAAACACATTTCATAGGCAATCAATAGTTTTCTACTTTGCATTTGTTGACATGGCACAAGCATTTGTTCTACATAAACACATCTAGATCTTGAATGAGAAAGTAGTTTGGAAGTGCACATAAACCTGTTTAAATTATGAAGAAGAAAGGCTAGATATAATCATTGTAAACTTTCTCTTTGTATTTGTATGTATGTATGCATGCACCCTTACTTAGGGATTTTGAAAGAGACTGTATCTTTTAAAAATCTACTCAACAAACCAGGTCTGATAATTTAAATAATGTTCAACTAGATAGTAGACCAAGTCATGTCTACTATCTAGTTTTTATCCTTTCATCTCCTGGCTATTAAGCCTTCATCTTACCTGTGTAAAGTATATTTGTTTATCACTTTCAAGTAAAAGTTGGTTACCTGCTTGGAGAGGCAAATCTATTCACTTGACAGCAGCATTGAGATTTCTCATTGTTTTTCTCTCCTCATGCCCCTTGCACTGCTCAAGCAAACAAAAGGCTTTGGTTGCAAGAGGATGCCATCTGTATTGAGCTGTCTGGCAGACCATTGCCAGGGGACAACTCTCAGTTTGACTTATTTCCAACTAGCATTAGTAACGGCCCAGTGATGGATGCAAGAGGTCCAACAAAAGTAAACCAAAATGCAGAAGGCAGGCCTTGAAAATTCTGGTGCAATGGAAGAAATATGAATCGTGTGACTCTACTTTTATATGTAGAGAAACCAGTTGCAATGGAAGATCTCTGAAAAGATTATTACTTTACGAAAATAAATCTCATTAAGAGAAGCAAACCTATGACAGCAGCATGAGTGAACTGTCGCCAGGCAAATCCAATTACTGCAGTGCAATATTTTTCCTTTAATTAAATTGCATTGCCATTAGTATTTCTCTCTGTCTCTTATTTGGCAGTTAAAAGTGACAGCCTGTAGTTTTCCAGATTCTCAGTGTACTAGGTCTTTTAAGTGTGTTGAGAGTATGACAGCATGTCTGCCCGTTGTTTTATTTGCCATTTATAAGTTGCAAGAATCAGTAGCTTTATCCAAAATTAGCTACCATTTTCATCAGAATTATGCATCTACTGGGGAAAAGCGATATTGTTTCCACTAACTTTCTTTCTTTTGATATGGTTTGAAATTTACAGCCCCTCCCCCAAAGCTGTATCAAAATGCATTTAGTTTCAAAGGTGCTGAGTAAATTTCTTACTGTTAAGACAAGATAATACTCTGATTTCTGAAGCTTTGCTGTTTCATGTCATCCTGGGAAGTCTCTTATCCTCAAGTGCAAATTTTGGGAGGCACACAGAAAATAGGAGGGGGGAATGGGAAAAAGAAACTCATATTGTTTCAACAGAATACTGTGTTGTGGTTTGTAGACACAACTGAGTACAATCTGAATACAGGATGAGCATCAATTACCCAAAATTCAAAATACTCCACATTGGTAGCTAAAATAGTGACCTCTTTGATGATTTAGCGTACAGTAGGCCCCCCACCTGTGCAGTGGTTAGGGGTTCATAATCCCCTTCAAATAGGAAAATATGAATCAAAAACATTTTTTTTTTACCTGAGAGAACACCTCATATATAGGTCCAGAGAATCTCACTGGAGGACCTAGAGAACTATTTCCTTTAGAAGTCTCTAGGTCCTCCAGCGTGACTATTGAGCAAATCCATTAATAATCAAATTAACAAACGTTAAATCCACAAATGCACTAGGCCAACTGTATTCAGACTTGGTTTCATGAACAAAACTAAAAGATATTGTATAAAATTACCTTCAGGCTATGTATATAAGGTGCATATGAAATATACATGACTTTTGTGTTTAGAATTTGATCCTATTTACAAAGTATCTCATTAGGTATGTTTCTACAAATATTCTAGCATCTGGAAAAAAAACAATCTGAAATTCAACATGTTTCTGGTCCCAAGCATTGCAGGTATATTTATCCTGAAAGAGCCAATATTTTTCAACCAGTAATAGAATTCTGTTTATTTAAAAGCCAATTAAAGGTATTACTAATACAATCAGTATAGTAATTTCTTTGCTTGCAACTTTACTGAAAGATGTATTTCCTGCTACTCAGGGTGCTCTCTGTCAGAGCAGCTATTGCAAGGACTCAATAGAAAGGTAATAGAAAAACAGTACTCATGTAAAAATACAGAAGCTAGAAAACCAAAACTATGAAGCCAGTTCAGTGGAAATAACTATGGGATCCACAGTCCATAGACAGGAAAAAATAGGCTTTTCATTAAAAACACTGGTGATGTATTATTATTGAAATATAGCACAAACTAGGAGTTACAATAGTCTGAGGGAATGTTAAGATTGTTTATGTGATTTCTTGTCCTGCGATAGTAGACTATTAACTCACTTCAGCCTTGGACTTATCAGCCTTGGTCAAGGATCCAGAGATGCATTCATATGTATCTATCATTGTCTTGGTGGCCTCAACTAGAAAGCGTAACTTGGTTTTCACATGAGTGAAACAAGCCCTTTGAGTTACATAGAAAAGCTTTCATCATCAAGAGTCTGTCATCTCAAATAATCTTCAAGCACTGTGTGTACTTTGTTAAAAGTGTCCAGTCTTTTAAAGTGAACTATTTTTCTTACTACCGCTGTCATAGGAACATGAATTATGTTGGAAGTTGTGGCTGTAAATACTAATAATCACACCAGAAAACCTCGTTCTGCTACTCTAGACAAGGCTGTGGATATGTGAGAATTAGTTTTTCTAGGAGTTACTCTTGAACCATTTTGTCTCCTTTAAATTACTTCATGGCGCAAAATCATGGGTTAGGTTTTGCAGGCAAGTGTGTACAACAAAGAAACTACTTGCGTTCTGTCATTACATAAATGTTAATACATACAAGGTAGACCTCCATAATGAAAATTATTTTGCCCAGCAGGTAGATCATTAGAGTTCATTTAATAGTTTCAAATGACTGTTGTCTTAATAGCCATAAATGGCTTTTCCAGGTTCATCATGTTCAGGTTACATGCTCCTTGGAATCATCTTGTAAGGATTACCTATAAAGCCCTAAACAGTTCAAGCTCCACCTACCTCCGTGATTGCATCTCCCTCTATGAACCGGCATGAAGTCTAAGATCCATCGGGGAGGCCCTCCTCTCACTCCTACCACCTTCTCAAGTCCGGTTGGTGGGGATGAGGGAGAGGGCCTTCTCGGTGGTGGCCCCCTGTCTCTGGAATGTCTTCCCCAAGGAGATAAGGCAGACCCCATCACTCACCTCTTTTTGTAAGAATTTGAAGACTTGGTGGTTTCTTCAGGCTTTTGAAAATGACTAGTCTCAAGCTCCAAGTCCCTAGACAGCAGTTAGGACTTTTTTTCCTCCCATTTTCTTTCTCTCTCTCTTTCGGTTTTTTCTTTTTTAAACTTTGTAATTTATAAATACTCAATAAAGTTTATTATTTTTTTAAAAGGACTTGGCCTCGTACTCTACTCGTTATCCCAGTCCCCTGTCATCTGAGGGCATGTTCTTTTTCTTCCAGCCCAGACCTTTTGTATAGTCCTTTAATTGGCCCTGGAAATGAATGGTGCCGGTCTCCCAGTATGGCCATTGTTGAGACTGTTCCCTGCACTGTAGCATTCCACTGGCCCCATGGCTCCCTTCTCTCTGCACTAGCCTTGGCCCTGCCTGCTCAACAGTCTAGGCCCTTTATTGAAATTTTGGCCCCTGGTAGCTTACCTTGCACAAAAGAAGAGAGTGGAACTGGTTTTTAAATTGGCTTTAATGCATATGTTGTGTTAATAGTTTATGCCTATGTTTTTTGTTTCACATTGTATGTCTCTTATATTATTTTGCATATGTGGAAACAGCTCTGAGACCCCTAGGGGAGATAGGGCGATATGTAAATAAAGTTGTTGTTGTTGTTGTTGTTGTTGTTGTTGTTGTTGTTGTTGTTATTATTAGAAAATTAACCAGCAATCAGATTATAAATGCACTTAAACTCCATTGTGTGGATTGACATATTTTTTGCAGATGAAAAGTTTCTGCATTAGTGCAAGTGAAGTGAGGAGCAGTTGACGCTGTGTATTCACAGATTATGTATCTGTGGATTCAATCATCCAAAACTTGAAGATGATTGAAAAGGGGGAGGTGGGAACCAAAAAGCAAACCATGATTTTATTATTTAATATAATGGACATTATTGAATATAATAGAACTTGAGCCTCCATGGATCTTGGTATCCATTGAAACCAAAGCCCAGTGAACACCAGGAGGCCACTGCTAAATTTTTCCAATCCGGATTCACACAAATGTTTTTGTTTGACACCAATCAATTTTCAGTTCAGAAACAAGTTCTAAAATGTTCAAGCAAACATTGTGAACAATTTGCTAACAGAAACAAAAGGATTCACAATTACAGGGTATCAGCTGCACGTGCAAATGCAAACTCACTTGCAAATGCAAACTCTGCCAGCATGGCAGCAGATCCGTGCTCATTGGAAAGCATTCCCACTTCTTTAAATGTGTCCTGTGATTTTAAATAAATCCAGAATGATTGTCATTGTCCCCTAGTGTGACCGCTATTTGATGCATTGTACAAGAGTACAAGGAGATAGCTATAATGAGAAACAATCTTCTCTTTCAAGGTTTTGAAATGCAAATGTTAATTTAGTTATGAGAATCATGATCACATTCATCTGCATTTAATGAAGTTTTGTTTTATAGGAACCATGGTCTGAGGGCCAGCCATTTTTTCTACTTGTCTCTAAATTCACCCTTTTGTGCGGGGGTACCAGATTAATAATTTTGCTCATGAACATGAACATGAACAGGGAACAGAGATGATGGGGTAAAGCAGTGCTAGGTGAGGATGGATTTTTAATAGACAAGGGATTAAGCAGATTCCTTGCTGATGTGTCATCTGCTCAGAAAAGTACTCTGCCATTGTTGGGGCATTATTATGGATAGCAGTACTGGTCTATTGTATTTTTTTGCCTGAGGTCATAAAAAAGATGGTGCCTTTCATAGTCCATGGACAAAAGACAATTAGATGGGCAGGCTAAGCTTTCTTCAACATCAACAAATGGAACACATTCTTTACCTGAAGCAAGCAGCAGTTATGCTTACACAAACACATGGGTATCTTCTTCAACACTTGGCTGTCTAACGAGGTTACTATATCTTTGCCTAATGGTAGAGCTGACACTGACACATATTTGCATGTTGACTATTGTTTGCCCATAAATTTATTTTTATTACATTTTAGAGGTGATGACTCAACTTGTTCTGAAATATTTTATGATCCTCAACACTTCACTATTGTAATACTAAGGAATACAAAGAAATCAGAGCAGTATAATCCCTGTTTGGGCTACAGACAAGAAGGATGCAGCTGTTCAGTACTGATCCACACTTTCTTTCTGAAAATATGAAAGTAATTTTTAACATCTGAAAACTACTGTGGGGGTGGGCAAAACACATTTTGTGTTCTTCTTTGTGCGGTCTCAAGGTTTTCTAAAACTAATCTGGAATGATTTATCTACTGTTCCTGTTTACAGTTTGTCTACAGCAGGGGTCCTCAATTAAGGCTCCGGGGCCAGATACGGCCCTCCAAGGTCATTTAAGCGGCCCTTGCTCAGGGTCAACCTAAGTCTGAAACAACACCAACAACAATCCTATCTCATCAGCCAAAAGCAGGCCCACACTTCCCATTGAAATACTAATAAGCTTATATTTGTTAAAATTGTTCTTCATTTTTGTATTATTTTTAAGTGCTTTTTGCACTACAAATAAGATATGTGCACTATGCATAGGAATTTATTTATGTTTTTTTCTTCAAATTATAATCTGGCCCTCCAAAAGTTTGATGGACTGTGACCTGACCCTCTATTTAAAAAGTCTGAGGACCTCTGGTCTATGGCAAGCCTGTTCAAACCAAAGTTGTTTTCTTTGGTAGGCTTTTACAGTTTTCAAAATAGTGTAAATGACCTGGAGTTTTCTCTCCTGTCATATTATCATTGGATAACTGTTGCAAGCACTTACCAATTACATATTTGTTAATTCAGAAGAAAGCCCAACCAGTCCCATAGAAACCTGTCCTGAGTAATTATCACTAAGGTAGCCACCTTAGAATATCCAGAGGCCACATTGAAAGTTAGATGCGATATACTGAATACCTTTCCTTTTCACATATATTTTGCAGAAGAATAGTTTAGTTCCTTGTTTTTTGCACTTTCTGACATTTCTGGATTTAAATGAGAGTTCATTCATATCAAACTTGGGTAGTACGACTAGATTTACTCCAGTGTTGTAATGCTTCGTTTTCAATCCCCCCCTAGAATCAGACCTCAGCTAGCAAAAGAGAAGATTGAAGGATGCCACATCTGCACATCTGTCACACCTGGGGAACCCCAAGTGTTCCTGGGAAAAGATAAAGCCTTCACTTTTGATTATGTATTCGATATTGAATCACAGCAGGAGGAAATCTACGTCCATTGTATAAACAAACTGATTGAAGGCTGCTTTGAAGGATACAATGCTACTGTGTTTGCTTATGGTCAGGTAAGCTCAATGCATGTTTCCACATGAACTGTTTGCTTTTCAATCATTGCAAACATTTCTCTGAAGTAAACAAAAAAGGAACTCATAAGGAAGGACTAGCTTCATTAAGCAAGGGTTTAATTTGACATTTTGGCAGAGGTGGAGAAAACTATATTTCAATTCGCGGGAAGTTAGCAACACTTAAAAGATTTATTTTTTGATATATTTCTGCAAAGCAACAGCATCTTTCAAGTACAGATGGACCATTAGTGAAGCAAGAATAACCATGTACTCCTGCTTGAATTGCAATGGTTCTTATTTAAGAGAGTCCATCTCAGTCTGAGCAGAGCTTGGAGGCTGTTTTCTGAAAGTAATTATAGTTACAGGTCAAAGTATCATGAAAATATTTAGCTACCATTATGGTCATTCTCTGACCTAAATTCAGCTTTTGAGCTTTCATTGTCTGTTACTCATATTCTTTGACATAAAGCATAGCTGTTCATAAGCACTATGATTTTTTTTTGCATATTACTAATGCTTGATCTTCTAAATGCAGACAGGAGCAGGTAAAACATATACAATGGGAACTGGATTTGATGTGAACATAATGGAAGAAGAACAGGGCATTATCCCACGTGCTGTAAAACACCTGTACAAGTGTATTGAAGAAAAAAAGCATGCAGCTATTAAACAAGGACTTCCTCCTCCAGAATTTAAAGTGAATGCCCAGTTCTTAGAGGTATGTCTTCATAATTCAGTTATTTCCATTCACAAAGCTGTTAACAGATCGTAATTAGTATATATGTGATTCTAGCTGTCATATCGGTAAATCTAATGTTAATTTAGTAGCCATGCAGTCACTATTACAATACTCACTTTTGCTTGGTTCCCAAATTAATTCTGCTAGTCTTTATATTTATTTATTTCAGGCAGGGAGGATAGGAAAGAAATGTATTTTTAGAATTAGAAGCCAATGCGTTGCGGAACATTTGTCGGGTAATACTTTTGCCAAAACAAGCTATCACCTAATCTAAAGCCAAGGAAAAATGTTTTGCTAATACAAGTCAATAAGTGGTCTCTTCACTTTATAGGATAGAGTTTTTGAGTTAGTTTTCTGAGAGTGTTGAGTTTAATTTCCACATTTGCAATTCTGTGAGGAATCAATTTTAACATGACTTTCTGCATAAGGAGTCTTAACAACAGTATTGAAGTTACAGATAGCTAAGCATCTGTAGCTTCTGGTTCAGATAACCAGACAGCTATGAAATTCCTGCCAAAGTTGGAATCAAATGTTTTATCTGGTCGGACTTGCAAATACCTATCACTCCTAAGTAAAGTACAGTATTAAAGCTTTACTTTAAAGCTTTCTGGCTAATATTTATCTATTGTAGAGGAACATACAGGCATGCAAAACACACGGTTAAGTGCTTTGACTCCCCTTAGGTCGAAGTTTGCTGAATGAATGCTTTTAGTGTTAATCATTTGCTATTTTGGGGGGAACGGAAGCCTAGTAAGCAAAACCAAACCAATTTACAGAAGGAACCTCAGCCTTTAAGTGCATAAGAACAATTTTACTTCTCAGACATCAGATCTTCATTTGAATTAAGCTGCCCCTCTAAATGTGTTAGGTTCAGTAATTTGTTTGAGGACAGAGGTAGAGGCATGTATTATTCATTTATTTATTTATTTATTTACTGCGCTTATATACCGCAATTCTCAGCCCAGGGGCGACTCATTGCGGTGTACAACATGAAAAAACAAGTGCAATCTACAAAGCATAGTGCAAAACAGTCTACAATTCATCATAATCATAAAAACATCTTACCAAAACAACATTACTACAAAATTACTACTACATTCCATGTCCATCTTTACTAAGAAAATACCCTCTTAGAAGTGCTTTAAAAAATAAAAAAAAAAACAAAGCACAGTTCTGCTACACTGTTTTTTTAATGAGAACGGGTCCATAAATGAGCAAATATATAAAAACTGCATTTGTACTCCCTAGTCAATAATGGAAAAGATTGGCAAGGTTAAGTGATAAGTGGTTTGTACTCCTTAGTCAATAACAAAAAAGACTGGCAAGGTTAAACTTTCTGTTCCTCCCCAGTCCTTTGATTTTTCTACATTTTGTTGTGCTACAACACAGAATCAAAATGGATTTCATTGTATTTTTACCATTTGATGTGTACAAGATACTCCATACTATGAATGTGTAGTATATTTTTGTTCATAATATTTATTCATCTTTTATAAAACAATAAACATATCTAGTTCTCATTTCTTTCCTTATTGCATTGTATTAACAAAGCATATTGTGGGGGGAAAAAGTCCCTACTGATTAGTGTTGAGATACTGGTACATTGGCCCTCAAACCTCAGACCAAAGAAACCTGAACTAGCAATTGCCATCACAGCTTGTACAATAGGCATGGGCAAACTTTGGCCCTCCATGTGTTTTGGACTCTTAACTCCAGTAGGTTGTTAGGAATTGTGGGAGTTGGAGTCCAAAATATGTGGAGGGCTGAAGTTTGTCCATGCCTGTTGTACGATGATCTAATCTTTGCATTAGTAATAGTATACATACCTATTGAAAGAATCAAGTTGCATTGAGTGCCCTTCCAAGGTTAATGGGAAGGAATAAGCACGTTGTTCTTTGCTACAGCCTGCGGTTACATTGTCAAGGGCTGATTAAGGAAATTCTCCTGCTGCCTCAGCATTTCCCTTGCAAAAGTCTGAACAGCATTTGCATGACTGTCTTGTTCTTTGGGGGAAAGGAATGTGGAAAAATTCCAGGAGATGGAAGACCTGCAGCCCTTCACAGAAACCTGTACCTATCTTTTACCCCTCTAGTTTTAACAATATGTCCTTGTGCCCTCTTTCTGTGTGTGTGTGTGTGTGTGTGTGTGTAGCAATTAAGTCCTATTAGGCTGTTCTTCTATCTTTGTTGTGGATTTTTTTAATGGATTTAATCTTCATGGAGCCCCTGGTGGCGCAGTGGGTTAAACCCCTGTGCCGGCAGGACTGAAGACCGATAGGTCGCAGGTTTGAATCCGGGGAGAGGCGGATGAGCTCCCTCTATCAGCTCCAGTTCTCCATGCGGGGACATGAGAGAAGCCTCCCACAAGGATGGCAAAACATAAAAAACAAAACAAAGCATCCGGGCATCCCCTGGGCAACATCCTTGCAAACGGCCAATTCTCTCATACCAGAAGCAACTTGCATTTTCTCAAGTCGCTCCTGACATGACAAAAATAAATAAATAAAAATCTTCATTGGCTAAGTACTATCCTGCCTGCATTATGTTATCAACTTTTTTTCTCCCCATTAGTATCTAAGGTGCTGCAAGATTTCTTTACATCCTGATATTCATGATTAAAATAGCTGTCTCTTTGCATCCTGTATCAACTATAATCTCCCATTTTCAGTTATTTGCTTAAGCGTATATGTATTTGTTCCAGCTTTCTCCCACAAAACATGACCCTGGCTTCACATTTTCTAGAAAGTTTACATGTCTTTTTTGGATTATGCTTTTACACAAAAGCCATGCATCATTTTGTTTGTCTTGAATTGTATTGAAGTTGGCTGTGCACCTTAATTTTACTCTCTTTTTCCTTTCTAAATTAGCTTTACAATGAAGAAGTACTTGATCTCTTTGATACAACACGGGATATTGATGCGAAGAACAAAAAATCAAATATCAAAATCCATGAAGATTCAGCAGGAGGAATATATACAGTGGGAGTCACAACGCGGACTGTTAATGCAGAATCAGAGGTATTTTATTTATTTATTTATTTATTTATTTGCTGTATTTGTATATCGCCCCTCTCAGCCTTCCAGCGACTCGAGGCGATTTACAAGGCAAAATTCAATACCTTAGAAACACAAGTACAATATAAAAAAGCATTAACATCCATAAAATCACAACAATAACAATAAAACATAAATCAATAAATTATCATTAAAAAAACATTGTCCAGTCTCATTGTGTAGTTCCAATTCCTATGTCCATTACTCAATATTTGCAAATGCTTGCTCGAATAGCCACACTGGCAATCTTCAGGAGGAATCTGAAAACCTGGTTATTCCAATGTGCCTTCAGTGATTGAATGTAAGATACTCCCTGACCAAAAACTTTGCACAAAATGACCTCAGTAGCACTTTATCTTATGGTTCGTGCAATTAAATCCTTCCTCCCAGATACTCCTCTTGATGTTTGACATTGTCCTATTTCCCAGTGTTTTAAAATTTTATCCTGAATTTGGCCCTGCCCAACGAAATCTTTTGTGTTTTAATGTCTGATTTTATATTGTTGTGGCGTTTATTATATTGTTTTGCATTTCATGTATTTTATTTTTTGGTTTTATTATGTTTTTGTATTATATTGTTGTGTATTGTACTGATGGGCGTGGCCTCATGTAAGCCGCACCGAGTCCCCCTGGGGGAGATGGAGCGGGGTATAAATAACGTTTATTATTATTATTATTATTATTATTATTATTATTATTATTATGTCTTGAGTATCTGCACAGAATAACACTATTCGCATTCCTAATACAGATAACTAAAAGTCAGTGTAGCCAGCCTTCCATATCCACATATTTTTCAAACAATTATATATACTGAATGCCATTTTACTGTGCCATTATATATAATGAGAGGTGAGCATTCACAAATTTTGGTATCAAGAGGTGCCGTAGTGGTGGTTCTGAAACCAAACCCCAGTGGATATCAAGCGTCCTCTTTATCTGTCAAAATATGTGATAGACAGTGTATATTACATTTTTTTTCCATTTTTCTAGATCCATTGTTTCTTTTCCTCTCTACCTTTTCATCTCCCAACAGTATGCCCACAGAGTAAAGAGATCATGTTTAGGGAATGAATGTATTTTTGGTTTAGGGAATGGATGCATTATGAGATGGGGTTGTTGTTTCTAGTTTCTTTGAAACATTTGAAACTCACCCTCCATTGCTTTGACTCATTGCCCTTTATACTCTTTCTCTGGTTGTTACTGCTGTGGCATTAAATATTCAGAGCCACTCTTACAGGGAACAAAAGGAGGGACGATACAAAGGCACACTCTGCCAGCATGCCTTTGGTCACTATAACAACATAAAACAGCATTCCTTTCAGTGAAATTGGGTTGGTTTCTGCAGTCCATGAACTTAGCCCAATTTGATATATGTTTGGTGTTATTATTTACTCCCCCTGTTTTGGGCATATGCATTTCTCTGTATGCTTTCTATGAGCATAAAAGAGCAGGTACCCCTTCCCTTTTATTAATGCTCTTCTGATATGACATATATTCTATAACTTTTGATAGCAGGTGAGTTTTTCAAAAATGTACTTTTCTGAGGTATGGATATTATTAGTGGTTTAGAGGGATATCCTTTGAAGACTTTGTTCAGTTTTATGTGTGTTTCATGGTACTGGGAAAAATGTGACAATATTTTTTTTTTTTACTACAAACGAGTTATTTTAATATGGCGAGTAGTTAGGCTTGTGGTATGCATTCACATGCACATTTAAAAAATAGTAATATTTAGTCCTTTCCTCCCTATTTTGTACAGATGATGCAGTGTTTGAAGCTGGGCGCTTTATCTCGAACCACTGCCAGCACTCAAATGAATGTCCAGAGCTCCCGTTCCCATGCAATCTTCACTGTACACTTATGTCAAACTAGAATTTGTTCCCCAATTGATGCAGTAGGTATCCTAGGTCTATCGTCTTTGTGTGTGTGTGTGTGTTTTGGGTGTAGGTGGGAGGTGGCACTTTTGGAAATAACTCTGAAGCATGTGAAACTTAGGTGAATGTTATTGGAATGGTAGCAGAACCATTTTGATTGATAGACTGAAGAAATCTAGCCTTTTCCCCCAATCAGAAATCCAAATGTTTTTTATGTGCTGCCGTCTCATATTATATTGGTTCTGTGGAAGCCATAGCAATGCCAGGGTGACTTCAGATGATCCGTATCTCTGATTCTGTGCCCACCATTGTTGGAGTTTTGCTGGCAAAATAGAGAGTTGGAGCATTGGCTCTATCCGCATAACTAAAATCTTATTGGGTTATCCCACTGGCCCAAAACTCTGCAATGTGTAAAACAACATAACTTCAGAGTCCAGAATGACTGTCACCAGGAGAATCTGGGACTGCTGGTCCAGAAAAAGTTATCTCAGAAAACTAAGTATGGCATTCATACTGGGGCTACCAAATTTGCTTTTATTTTACAGTTTGGGTCTAGGGTATCTGCAGGGCTGATTTTTCCCATATGAATATGTCTGGAGTTCGAGCTCTGAAAGCTTCCTTCCCATCACTTTCAGAGGCATTATTATCATGAAGTTAATTAGTTTGTGAGTTTATTTTCAAGTTGTCTGTCAACTTACGCCACAAATATCATAACTTTTATACCCTGACTTTTCCTTCCTAGAGGTAAAGCTCAAAGCAACTTACAATTTTAAATTAGTACAGTGTAATTGAAATATCCAAAGGATTAACATTCAGATAGAACTAAACAATTATCAAACATACACTTTAAATGTAGTATTAAAATTAAAATAGTATAATTGCAACATAAGAACATCTGGTGGGAATAAGGGAGAGTCTGCTTCCGAATTAACTTCATGGGGAAAATAAACTGCTTCATTTCTTGTTCTTCTGCCTGCAGTGAAGCTGATTTTCTTTTGCTTGTTCGTTTTTTTAATGGATCCCTAGGATGTTTTTGTGATGTATCTGTTTTAATCTGTTTGTATCCATTATCATTTTTGTAATCTGCCTTGCATCCTAGGGTGGGAAGGAAAGGGACAATATTTTGATATCATTATTATTGTCATTATTATTATATTTGTATATGCTCATAAAGAAAATCAATTTAAAAATTGTCCTACTCAAATAATAATAAACTTGTCAGAGTTGTTAAAGTATTCAACTGTCTTTCAGTATAGGTCTGGTGACAAAATACTGTTTGACTAATACATCTCCAAGTATTGTGGTTAGGACTTGTTTAGTTAGGGAAATTAATGTTGGGTATAAAATGGTGTGTTCATGAGAGCTTTATCCTAGCTCCACTCTTGGTTTGACCTCTTTACTTCCACACACACTGATTTTAATTCAAACTAATGGTATTTATGTGTCACCCAGATCGGATTATGCCCAGTCAAATGTCCACAGTGACTGTGGCCTTTTTTTTTGTTTTGTTCCCAGCATACATGTGAATACTCATATACTCAAATAGCCTTTAAAGATACCTTACTTTAAAGATACCTTTGTTTGTAGATCCAACCAAAGAGAGAGAAAAAGTTAATCATGTAGATCCAATCAAAGAGAGAGAAAAAGTTGCCCTTACTTTTATCTCTGCTAGGAAAGCAAGTAATACTATGGCAAGTAAGACTGTATTATACTTGGAAGAACAACTAGTCCAAAATTAATAAAAGAGGGCCTACTTAGAATCATAGAATCATAGAATCAAAGAGTTGGAAGAGACCTCATGGGCCATCCAGTCCAACCCCCTGCCAAGAAGCAGGAATATTGCATTCAAAGCATCTCTGACAGATGGCCATCCAGCCTCTGTTTAAAAGCTTCCAAAGAAGGAGCCTCCACCACACTCCAGGGCAGAGAGTTCCACTGCTGAACGGCTCTCACAGTCAGGAAGTTCTTCCTCATGTTCCTCTTCCTCATAAACTTAATTTTAATTTAATGTTCTCATTGTATGGCCAATTCTTAATACAGGTAATGACAGAGGAAGGAAGCCTTGCTCTTAAGGGGTTAAAACATGAAGACAAACCACACCATCCTATTCATAAGCTGCATGTTTGGGTTGCTTTTAAAATGCCATTTGATTGATTTGAAATTTATCAATTTCTTTTCCTTGGATGTAATTATATGTCTGAGACATTAACTTTGGTTTAAATGGATTTAAAAATTTTAAAAATCCATTGGAGAACAAATTAGGACAGTCATGGGAGTGGAAGGCTTCTGACTTGCATTGTACTTAGTTAATTATTATCATGAAATGTTCATTAGCCTCTGGCAGTATATGTGTTTCAATTGTGAAAACTGTGTGCTCAACAGATAATTTGTATGTCTTTATTTTCCATGATAGCTGTTGTGTAAGTATTTTCCCATTTAGAATTAATTTCTGTTGATACACATAATTCAAATCAAATCAAATGGCATTTTGGTCACCTTCTTCTGAAATGTACATGAATACGTATTCCACATTTTTTTTCTCTAATGACAGCTGAAACACGTACAGATTCTGTTCATCCCAGGGCATCAGGTTTTTAAAGAAAGCTTAAAGTTTTTAAAGACAGGGATGGAAATCCTGCAGCCCTCCAAATGTCTACAACTCCCTCACCGTTATATAGAATTGATGGGAACTACAGCTCTGGAACATCCCAGAAGTTGTGTGTTCCCACCCTGAGGTCTGACAAGCTTGGCTTCCCATGAGATATGCTTAACATGGTTTGGTCTATTCTGTTTTTTGGTGCATTCATTTCTAGTCTGTATTGCTGGCTTGTCTTAGAAGTTCAGGGGAGATCTTTTATTTTACCACTATTTTTCTTTTACCCACAAGGGAGTGCAGTGGAGTATTATTTATGTACCACTTAAATTTTTGATTACTGCTGAGATAAACACATTCTTATAGTTTTCATGTGATGGCTGAGAAATCTAATAATTGTGAAATTACCCAATCAAGAGTATAACCAGGCTACCAGCATAAAATGTTCCCTTTATTTATTATAATTATACTACTACTATATTTTACCAAATCTAAGGCACACTTTCCCTCCCAATGGGCCTGTGTTGGTACAATGGGTTAAACCCTTGTGCTGCTAAACTGCTGACCTAAAGGTCGTCAGCTCAAATCTGTGGGATATTACCCATAGCTCCTGTCAACCTAGCAGTTCAAAAACATGCAAATGTGAGTAGATAAATAAGTACTGCTTCGGTGGGAAAAGGCAAAAGATGCTCCAAGTAGTCTTGCTGACCACATGACTAGGAGATAACAATGCAGGCTCCTTGGCTTGAAAATGGAGAAGAACATCTCCCCAGAGCCAGAGCTGAGCACGGTCTCCAGAAGCCGGAAATAAAAAAAAGAGAAGCCTTTGCCTTGCCAGTGTTTGTGTGTCTCATTATATGTGACTGTAAGGCATTGAATGTTTGCCTATGTCTGATGTAAATGCTGTAATCCACTCTGAGTTCCTAGGGGAGAAGGGCAGAATTGTAAATAAAGTGTGTTGTTGTTGTTGTTGTTATTATTATTATTAACGCAAAAGCATAGTATGTCACAGCAAACGAGATCTATATGCTGGATTTTGTATGTATGTATGTATGTATTATAGGGGCTCCAAAAACAGGGTGCATCTTAAATTTGATGACACTTTGCATTTAACAGTTTGTTTGTTTGTTTGTTTGTTTTTTAAACCATCTTACCAAGGAAGGAGGAGGAGGGACCTCAGCCCCCCTTGATTGCGACTCAGAGCAGCTCACTACATTAAGGAAAAAAAACCAATTTATAGTCTACAACATATAAATATTAGAATTAAACCTGCAAGCTATTCAAAATAATGTAAATGCTTAGAAACTGTTAAAATAATCAAAACACTGGCTTACTCTTCCTTAAAAGAGTACTGTATAGTCATCTGGTTACAACAAAAATGATGCCATAGCAGCTGCACAAGGAAACTTGAGGTTCTTGAAAGATCACCACTTCACTGTCTGAATATGGATGAAGGTTATATAATTGGGTCTGTGCAGAAAGCTGTGCTGTTGTAGTACATAGTCAATACCTTTCTGGATGTAATTTATTTTTTTCCTCAATTTTCCTTTCACCTCCTCTTTTGGCTTGGAATCATACAAAGACTTCTTATTTGTATCCCTTTGATCCAAATATAAATGTCTTTAAAGATATTTTAACAGTCCAAGTTCCTTTGAAAGGCCTTTCTTTCCAACAAAGGAGAAAAAAACTGTTCAAGAAGCCATTAAGAAATAATGTATAAGGCAAAAATGTGAGAATTACCTGTTACAAAAGTAATTGTCTCATGTGTGGTCACCTGCAGTTAGTATGCTACAGAGTCCATTTACTGCATTTCTAAATACACACGACTATTTTTTTTTAAAAAAGATTTTACTTTTTTCTTTTCAGGACAATGTGACAGATAATAGAATAATATCAGAGTCATCAGAGCTGAATGAATTTGAAACGCTTACGGCTAAGTTTCATTTTGTGGATCTGGCCGGGTCTGAGCGGTTAAAGCGTACAGGAGCCACCGGAGAGAGAGCAAAAGAAGGCATTTCTATCAACTGTGGACTAGTAGGTTTTTCCTTCTACCTTGCCAGTTAACCCAGTTAATTAGTAAGCTCTTTGAAGCAGAAAGTTACATTTCTTTTGCTGCCTTTGTTCTCAGTCCCTTATGGCCAAGAAGGGGTGAAGTCTCTATCTACATAATCTTTCCCTTGATACCCTATCACTGTCCTGAACAAGATTCAGGCCTATGACCCTAACCGTATCACTTTTCTTCTTCTATATGACTTTTTGGTATCTTTGCCTGATAAAGAAGCTAGTGAGCTTTCAAATGATGCACTAGCTGCTAACGTGGGTCCAATCTGGCATCCTGATCCCAGGGATGTGGGATGGCAGTCAAGACAGCTGTGGTCAGTTCATTAGGCAACAGCTCAGCTGTCTTGACAGCTTTAAGCCAAGGATTCGAGCTTTCCTTCGACTTTGTTTAACCCGGGGAAGGTCTGCATTAAGGCGGTTCCATGCAGTTCCATGCAGGATTCAGCCACAGGGGGCTGATCCACTTGGAAACTGATTTAAGTGGTCAGTATAGATGAGCTCCTGGTGTGATGTATTTTGCGCCCTATGATAGGACATACACAAAAGCATCTCCATAGTTTGTGGTAAGGCTGACTAATGATTGCAATAGAAGGACCAGCAAAAAGATTTTAGAGCTTTCTTGGACATGAACTACTACTAAATATTTAGGGAAAAACTAATATATTTGCAATTCTGATTATAGCAGTTGATGCTAGATTATGCAGATGGCAGTTTACTCTCTAACTAAAATTGGCAAAGAATTTTCAAATTCCTGTTTCAAATTAACTAAATTCACAAGCTGTGAGGAACTTACTGTGGTTACATATTAAGAAGTTAAACTATGTTTAAGAATATTGTAAGGGCGGGGATAGAGATACAGAATTCACACAGTCTTACAGGTTGCCACTGAGTCCCTAAGCTTAGTTAATTGCTGTTCATATTGCATCTGAAGATACCAGTTAACATAGCAAAGCAAAGATGATTAACATTCCTGTCAGCAGGCACTGTACTTTCATCTTATGAAATATTTAAGCTTTACATAATACTGTATTTTTTTCAGCTATCCACTCCATTATAATGCCTCTAAATGTGTGCAGTTTCCTACTGGTACCAACACTTCATCTATTTAATAGAGGCTGATTTGAAACTTACTGGCCTGCAGTATATTGAATTAGAACCATGATGATATAATATGAAGTTGTTTTGCAACTGAGTTTTTTTTACAAATCAAACCTTAATATGGAAAATACAAATGTGTATGACAGCCTTGTTAGGGTCTACAAAAGAATCATGTACTTGCAGTTGAGAACAGTGTGCACAGTTGAAGATTTGATGGTCTACTGACTCATCTAGTAAGCAAACCATTTCTGAAATGAAACAATGACTTGACTTCTTGGCAATGAGAAGTACTGCATTGGAAAAAAGCATCGTGCAATTCTTCTAAGCATATTGCCTCACACAACCTGTCTAATGTATCAAATGCTTGACAATAACATTCCTGATTCTGTCAGTGCCTGCGTATACCTGTTTGATTTTTAATTTAAATCTCTTTTTGTAAATTCTCTAGTTGGCACTGGGAAATGTAATAAGCGCACTGGGAGATAAGAGTAAGAAGGTTACCCATGTACCATATAGAGATTCAAAGTTAACTCGACTATTGCAAGACTCTCTTGGAGGAAACAGGTATGGGCAAGAACTCAACATTGTATGAAACTGTGTTTGAAAAAAGGAATGATTAAAAAAACTTTTATTAACTTGCTATTGCTGAGATTAAAGTATATTAAGATAACAAAAATTTAAAACTTCTATAGATCTTTCTGTAGCTAGATTAAAATAGCTAGTTTTTAAATATCTCATTGGAGAAACAAATAATTGTGTCATAATTCACTTCTGAATGCTGAATAACTTGAGAAATGATGTTTCTTATTCTGCATAAATGATTGTAATTTACTCTTTTAAAAAAACATAGTACCTTTCTCACTTGATTTGAGAGTTTACATTGAGTAATAAAACTGAATTATGTTGGTTCCTTTTGCAGCCAAACAGTCATGATAGCATGCGTAAGCCCTTCAGACAGAGATTTCATGGAAACACTGAACACTCTAAAGTATGCAAATCGGGCACGAAATATCAAGAACAAAGTGATGGTCAATCAGGACAGAGCTAGCCAGCAAATTAATGCACTGCGGAGTGAGATCACTCGGCTGCAGATGGAACTAATGGAGTACAAAACGGTAAAATTTAATCATGTTTGTATATATTTTTGTATTTGTCTACTTGGATGAGTCTTTGCTTTTTTGAGTTTTCATTGTTGATGACAGTACTTGTTTAAGTTATTGCAAGTAGCTTAATTTAACATTTTATATTGTATTTGATAATCTGGTTTTCATGTACTTATTTAATTGCCTTGTATGTGAAAGACCTATGATATAAGCCAGGAGTCTTCAAACTTTTTAAACAGAGGGCCAGGTCACAGTCCCTCAAACTGTTGGAGGGCTGGATTATAATTTGAAAAAAAAAATGAATGAATTCCTATGCACACTGCACATACCTTATTTGTAGTGCAAAAACCACTTTAAAACAATACAATAATTAAAACGAACAACAATTTTAACAAATATAATTTTATTAGTATTTAAATAGGAAGTGTGGGCCTGCTTTTGGCTGATGAGATAGGATTGTTGTTGTGTGCTTTTAATTTTAATTTTCCTTTTTGAGCCCAGTGAAATACTAAATTGACAAACCTCCTAGATTTCAGTTTTAACAATTGTTGTCTTTGGTAAGTTAGAAAATAATTGTATTTATCTTCTCATAGGGTAAAAGGATTATAGATGAAGAAGGTGTTGAAAGTATTAATGACATGTTTCATGAAAATGCCATGCTACAAACAGAAAATAACAACCTGCGAGTCAGGATAAAGGCCATGCAAGAGACGATCGATGCACTCAGAGCCCGAATCACACAGCTTGTGAGCGATCAGGCCAATCAGGTCCTTGCCAGAGCAGGTAATGTATTCTGTTCTTTCAAAGAAGGATTGTGTGAATTAAAATCTATGGGGATTGGTCTGGAATATAAATAAGTATATAGAAAGATGGAGCCCCCAGTGGCACAGTGGGTTAAAGTGCTGAGCTGCTGAGCTTGTTGACCGAAAGGTCACAGGTTCGAATCCAGGAAGCGGCGTGAGCTTCCGCTGTCAGCCCCAGCTTCTGCCAACCTAGCAGTTCGAAAACATGCAAATGTGAGTAGATCAATAGGTACTACTGCGGCAGGAAGGTAATGGCGCTCCATGCAGTCATGCCAGCCACATGACCTTGGAGGTGTCTACGGACAATGCCGGCTCTTCGCCTTAGAAATGGAGATGAGCACCACACCCCAGAGTCGGACACAACTGGACTTCATGTCAGGGGAAAACCTTTACTTTTACCTATATAGAAAGATATAAGAAGGAAGAACCAAGTTCGAACATACTTTGTGTTACTAAGCAAATTGCATTCCTTGAATCAATAGTAGGAGATCCAATGAGATGCTTCTGTATCCACTAGCACAGTGGCTCTCAACCTGTGGACCCCAGGTGTTTTGGCCTAGAAATTCCAGCCAGTTTACCAGCTGTTAGGATTTCTGGGAGTTGAAGGCCAAAACTTCTGGGGAACCACAGGTTGCGAACCACTGCCTAGCGTATCTCTTAATCCAGTGCCAGCGGAATGTAGAACTTCTTCCCCTTTGCAGTGGAAAGAAAACAACTGTGTACATCCATATAAATGATTTGGCCCTCAGGGACAAAATATCAAAGCCTCCTGCAGTTCTGTCACTCTAATAGTTCATGATTCAGGATTAGGTTCCTACATCTATTTGCTCCTTTTGAAAATCTTTATTTACTCATTTTCTAATTTCTTGAGTATCATTACATGTAGTTCAGCATAAATGCTGCCCAAAATAGGCACACTGGTTGTCAATTTATGAATTTAATGAAAAACTGAGAGTAATGCAGTATTTCCATGACCCCTCTTTAAAAGCTGGTATACTTGTTACTTTAAAGTAGCAGTAAATAATCCTAATTTTAAGGGCTCCCTGGTTGCGCAGCACGTTAAACCGCTGCGCTGCTGAACTTGCTGACTGAAAGGTTGGCGGTTCTAATCCAGGAAGTGAGGTGAGCGCTTGCTTCTGCCAACCTAGCAGTTCGAAAACATGCAAATGTTAGTAGTTCAATAGGTACCACCTTAGTGGAAAGGTAACAGTGCTCCATACAGTCATGCCAGCCACATGACCTAGGAGGTGTCTATGGACAATGCCAGCTCTTCAGCTTAGAAATTGAGATGAGCACTACCCCCCAGAGTCGGACATGACTAGACTTAATGTAATGGGAAACCTTTACCTCTACTCTTAATCCCAGGTAAAGGTTTTCCCCTGACATTATGTCCAGTCATATCTGACTCTGGGGTGTGGTGCTCATCTCCATTTCTAAGCTGAAGAGCTGGCGTTGTCCATAGACACCTCCAAGGTCATGTGGTTGGCATGGCTGCATGGAGTGCCGTTACCTTCCCACCAGAGCAGTGGCTATTGATCTACTCACATTTGCATGTATTCAAACTGCTAGGTTTGCAGAAGCAGGGGCTGACAGTGGAAGCTCACGCCGCTCCCCGGATTTGAACCTGCGACCTTCCGGTCAACAAGCTCAGCAGCTCAGCACTTTAATCCACTTTGCCCCAGGAGGCCCTTAATCCCAAATTTCTATAAATTTTTAATCAGACTTCATTGTTTTTGGAACGTACAATGTCTTAAGAAACAGATTTGAAAGCAAGTTCTAGAGGCAGTACGATAATAAAGTTTCATGTATCAATTTAGCTCTTGATTAGTGATTAAATAGAACCAGGAAGCATATGGAATAGGCCAAGTACAGTCATATAGACATGAATACGCCACAGTTTAGCTGGACAAGAGTCTGAAAATTTCTAGACAAGGCTGATAGACACTAGCAAATTATACAGTTATAAGATGAGAAGAAGGACATAAATTGCTATTATGATCTCAGCCAAGAGAACTGCAGAAGTCTCATCTGAAATCAAGATAAATATTTGAGCATTGCTTAAAAATTGGAATCAGTAATACTAAACATTTATCAATTGGGATTAATACAAATCTACATCTATTACAATAGCATGCTATGATAAACAGAGTAGTTCAGATACAAAATCTCAACATGTCAGTGCCCATATTTTGTTTTTTTAAGTGGCAAGTTATGTGGGTCATTTAATGATTGATAATTCTGCCTTTGATTTCACAAATGGGAGGGCACCCCACACATCAAAACTGAATAGATTACCGTATATTCCGGCATATAAGACGACTGGGCGTATAAGACGACCCCCAACTTTTCCAGTTAAAATATAGAGTTAAGACGACTCCCATGCATAAGACTACACCTGCGTATAAGACGACCCCTGACTTTTGCGAAGATTTTCTTGGGTTAAAAAGTAGTCTTATACGCCAGAATATACTGTATGTCAGTGTTTCTCAAACCTCCAGATGTTTTGGACTTCAGCTCCCACAATTCCTAACTGCTGATAAACTGGCTGGGATATCTGGCAGTTGAAGTCCAAAACATCCGGAGGAGCACAGTTTGAGAAACACTGGTTATGTGAAGCATTTGGGTAAGATAGAACTTTTTTCCATGCATCCTGCAAACAGTTGTGTATATTTTCAGTAAGCCAGTAAACCTTTTTTTTGTCAAACTTCTGTTGTGTTTTTGGCATTTAATGTGCCCTCTTGTGATATTAAATATTACACAGCTGCTTTTTTGGGAGAATGGCAGACGATAAATTCAATAAATAAATAAAATGTGCATAACCTTTGCTAGTGTCTGGATGTGTATTTTCCATTCTGATTCTTATGACACATCTCCTGCATTGTTTTACAACCACTACTGTATCAACCACTTTGGCTCAATCCTTATGGTACCTTTCAGTCAGGCCTGGGTGGTGGGACAGCATGCATGCAGATGTTTGTGTACATATGCTTTCTCTCTTTTCCTTTCTCACCCCCCCCCCCCACATTTCCTCAGAAAACATCAGTTTTAAAACTAATTTATTTAAATATTTTATTTAATATTGATTGCATGCATCTTCTGTATAACCTGTAATAAACAGACCTGATTTTATTCCCTTCTTTTTAAAGGGGAAGGTAATGAAGAAATCAGTAACATGATCCATAACTACATCAAGGAAATTGAAGATCTCAGGTATTATTTGCTGTCTGTCATAATTTTGGCTCATTTTTTCAAAATGTAAATATAAACATAGTTAAACCAGTGTAGGTAATTTAAAGACAGTGTCTTTTTATAGTTCCATTTGGCAAGGCCTTGCTTCTCCCTTTGTTTCTCTATGTATATCTTTCTGTGTATGAACAAACAAGCAGACACACATTTTGTATGCACATGTGAACACATTCATGGAGGTTTAACTGTCTTATAGCATTATTTCTGAATCTGGACAAGCTGTAATTACACTTAAAAATGACTTACTGGAAAAAGTTAATTTTGGGAGTTGATCTGTTCCAAGGAAACTGTGGTTGAGATTAAATAATTTGTTTGGGCTTGGGCATAATGCTAGATATAGTTGTTGTTGTTGGTGTTGTTGGTGTTGTTGGTGTTGTTATTGTTAGAAAAGGTCAGTGAAATCTTCCAGCCTCCCCATGAGTGTTTCATACAAGTAGCCAAGAGTGGGAATTCATCAAACCAGTAGCTAATATCTTCTCCACTTTTTCCTCAACATTTTTTATGCTTGTGTTTAGGGCAAAACTACTGGAAAGTGAAGCTGTAAATGAAAATCTTCGGCGCAACTTGTCGAGAGCTTCCACAAGATCAACATATTTTGGTGGCCCTTCAGCATTTTCTGCTTCAATGCTTCCCTCTGATAAAGAAACAATAGAAATTCTTGATCTAGCTAAAAAAGACTTAGAAAAACTGAAGAAAAAAGAAAAGAAGAAGAAAAAGAGGTACCATTTAAAACTCCACAATTTGCTAGAAAAATTCCCTTTAAAAAAAAAAAGTTTATAGGGTGAAAAAGACCTGTTATGTGTCTTGTGTGCTTTGCTTGTACAGTATTACTGTAGCAGAAATACTGCAGATACTTAACCAAGTGGTTCACCTTGTGGCCCATTATGCTGTCAGTCAAGTAATGTGCTGATTCACATGCATGTTCTTATTTGGAAAATAATAACTGGCAATTTCCTTTAGTGGTTCTTATATCTGCTTATTTGCTCTCTTCATACTCAATTTGTGCTTGCCTTCTTTTTCTGTCTTTCTGTCACTGCACACATCCCTTTTTGTTTAGTTTCTAATCCCTGCAATCTGTACTAACTTTAACATACATTATTTTATTTTGTGCTGTTGATAATAAAACAAGGATCATAAGTTGCATGTAGTGCCCTCTCTTTTAGACTGTAGTCCTTGCTTTCCTCTCAGATACCAAAGATTATTGTATTTTCACCTTTTAATAATAAGTATAGAATCTATCTGTTACAAATTCAAGCTCATTCATATATGGCTAAAGCAAGCATGTATCTTATGTGATATTTGCTGTCTTTGTCTTCCTGAGTATTTTAGTGATCAGACTTTCTCCTGGTCTCTCTTTGTTTTTATATAAAGTCAAGTGCATGGAAATACAGTTATAGGCATGTTGGATGTAAAAGAAAAGGCCCAACCAAACAAAGGTTTGACCTTACCTGTCACTTTAAACTCCTGTTTTGAAGTAATAACTAGTATAAAGTAATAGTTTGAGTGTTTCCCTGCTGCTCTTTTGGACTGACTCATTTGCTTTGTAAGCACATCTCAGTTTATATAGTCTTTCAGTCAAGTTAGATTTCTCTCAAATGTAGTTACCTTAGAATAGACTATGAGGTGAAGGTGGGTTATTTTAATTCCATCCCCAAATTGACCGTTCTTCTGTGAAGTGTAACATGTGTCTGTGTGTATTGGGTGGTGTGTGTGTGTGAGAGAGTGAGAGACTGCAGTTGAGTTGATAATATGCTGAATATGTTAAGCATCAAATTAAAAAGGAGCTGAGAAATAGTGATATCAATTCACTGAGGGTTTTTTTTTTGGCTCCCCAATATACTTCTAAAATAGCTACCCCTAAGCTAAATGTAATTATTACACATTAATTTTGCATTTTTTGCCTATGATGACCACATTTTGCCTATGACGACTATATTTTTCATTAAATTCTCCATTTCTTTTTGTTCCCAGTTTCAGTGTCATGTTAAAATAATTCCACCAGTCATAAACGTCACTTAAAAATATTCATATTTGTCTCTGCATCTCATTAAAAATTAAGACATGGATGCTACATTATTTTCATTGCTCTGATAACAGAGGTTTATTTTTCTTTCTAACAAGCAGTAATTGACACGTATTGGATTCTACAGTTTGTTTGTCATGAAAAAATAAATATTTCAGGTTTTCATATTTAAGTATAAGGTCATTTAAAAATATTTGTTGAAATTTTAACACTTTTACATTTTTTCAAAATAAAAAAAACTTTATATACTTGTGTATAAATCTAGAAATTTTAGTCAAAAAAACCTTCCAAAACTTGGATTAAGTTATCCATGGGTCAGTGTGAGTACTGTGATATCTTAACTCTTAGAAAAAGGGAATGATCGCTTTCTATGTGTAGAGCGGTGAAGGGTAAGAACGTAGTCCATCTCGGGAGAACCAACACTTTCTATTCTCTTTGTGTGGTATCATGGCCTTTGATTGCCTGAGTGGGGGAAAATGGTAAGAGCGAGTTGCCCCTTGAAGGAGTGTTGGTAATTTCCTCTCTCCATAGGATGACCCCAAATTTAGTCACGTATCAAAATAAATAATTTTCATCCTCAAATCTGTCTTCAACTTTTACAGGAGTAGATATGGTGGGTTTTTAAGTAAGAGGTATCACAAGAAATTAATTTGTATTCTACAACTGTGGATAAAAAGTACTGTGCATCATCCTAATATTGCTTAAAATTCTTAAACCTAAGAAATAATATAAACTGTAATTTAACTAAGCACTACTTCTAGGAGGAAGAAGTAACATTTCTTGAAAGTAACAACCATTCTTCTTTACGCTATCTATTTTATCACATGTATTCTTCACTCTTCTTTCAAAGAGTTTGGAATAGTTTTGACATCACCTAGCCATACCTTCTTAGTTTCATCATGGCATGAGGCTTTAGAGGGGAGGAGATAGGGTGGTTTATATGAACCATAACTTCTGGCTAGATTTACGTGAGATTAGTAAAAATTAGCTCCCTCTATCAGCTCCAGCTCCTCATGCGAGGACATGAAAGAAGCCTCCCATAAGGATGATAAAAACATCAATTCATCCGGGCGTCCCCTGGGCAACATCCTTGCAGATGGCCAATTCTCTCACGCTAGAAGTTACTTGCAGTTTCTCAAGTTGCTCCTGACATGACAAAAAAGGGGGGGAGGGCTCATCCATTAATTATAATGTATTTATTTTCCTTTGATCATGTTGAAATTCTTGTTTTCACTAACTATAGTTAAAGTTACCATAGATACTTACATATATATTGCAGGCAGGTTTGTGGGGCAACATCCTGGATTTTAAAATGACCTACCGATAAGTCAAAGGTCATTGCAGAGACGGAAAGCACTAATGCCACCTCAGGGAGCCAGCCATCCCTGGTTGTCACTACCATTTTCCTGCCTTCATATTTTAAAGGGCCGGAGATGGTACTATGGCAGAGAGACTAGAGGGGATCAGTTCTTCTTTTAGGTTCTCCTCAGATAAATGAAGCTCCTGCCTTTCATTACTCTACTCAGAGAAAAGGATGTTTTCTTTTGTGGTACATGTTAAGTACAGTACTTACATCAACCTGTAGATGGTTTTTGGATGGATTTTTTGACCAGAATCTGTAGACATATACATAGTTATATAGACTGCATTTTGTCTGGCTTCAGATGACATGACCAGCTGTTGTTAATAAAAATGGAAGTTTCCATACTATTTGTGACTGGGTTAAGGGAAGTGATTGGAGTCTGTAAGCCTGGGTGGAAGCTAGGCTCGTTCTTCTATTTTCAACCATGGTTTAGTGTTATTTTCAAAGAACCCTGGATTTACAGAGAATTAATCCAGCTAAAGTATTATTCTAGTAAAACCAAATGGTCACCATGTGGCTCCCTCATTTTGAAAGTAGATGGCTAGGGAGACTAGAAGTGTGGGATAAACTGTCTCCAGATGTTATGATGGTTCTTTGATTTGAAATTGAATACGAAATACACAGGCATGGAGAAAATGGGATATACATTAGTAGAAATGACATACCAAGACAATCTTATATTAGAAAAATTGCTTGCAAAAATGCATATTAAAAGAATACGGATTTTTGTGCAGATGCTAACAAAGCGCACTAACTGCTTCAGCAATGAAATGAAACTAACTGGGAAAATAATAAACCAGCACTGACAGATTTGTTTCTCCGTAGGAGAGACAAAAGCATTGGGAAGGTTTTCTTCATAGTTACCACTTATTTCAGTGGGATCCGCATAGAACATCTTCCCAGTATGTAGCATCTCTTTGTTGTCTAATGACTTTCCAACTCTGAAGAATGCATTGTTTTCCTTTCCTTTTCTTTTTGATATTTGTGTCTTTTGATGGTGTCTCTTTTTAAAAAAGAATTTGAAATCCTCAAGCTCATATGTCATCTTTTTTTTTGTTTTGCTTTCTTGTTGCCCTTGCTTTTCACTGTCTGGTTTATTCTTCATTGGCTTGGCCTTCCAATACTGTGCCTCGTGCTTTTGAAGGCTGCAGAAACTTGAGGAAAGCAGTCAAGAAGAAAGAAGGTTGGAATGTTTCCCAGGTTTTTAATTAAATTATCATTATAACAACAACAAACAAAAATCTGTCCCCATGTAAAAACAAACTATCCTACATATATATAGCCCAAGAGTTTTTTCCAAGACTAATTCCTCTCAGTTGTTACACATGTCAATCAAGATGAAACACATTACACCAAACAAAATCTTGCCATATAAATCTGGGATTGAAAATTACCAGAGCAGTTTAAAGGGGAATGTGTGTAAAGTAGATCCCACTTTAGAACGATAAAGAGATTAAGGCATGAACCGTATCCGTTCAAATAATTTTGACCACTGCTTCTTGAATTGTGGGTCCCAACTCTAAATGGACTCTCTTTCGCTCAGTTGGGGGTCACAGAAAATTTGGCAACAGTAAAGGGTTTCTGAAAGCCACTCGTTTACATAAATCTGTTAGTAACAATATGCAGTGTTTACAGTGGACCCTGCAGAAAATGCTGTACTCCACAAAAAGTAAAATCAGCCTGCTTGACAAGCCTTGCAAATGCTGATTAATTGTCAATAATATTTGATTTTATACCTATTTTATATACCTGTATATCTGGGGTCATGTAATAATTTGTTGGTTGGAAAAGGGTCTCATGTGGAAATACTTGATTTTTTTACTATATTTGATTTTCTGTGTAGCTTTTAGAGCTACACTAATTACTGATTTTAGAATTTAACCTACAGACAACCATATGAGTAGTAGATCTGTTGTATTAATATTTCATTTTCTCACTAGCCCATTTTTTAGTCTGTTTATATTCAGAGAATGAATTTGAGCTTAACTCTCCTTAACTGTTCTACTTTAAAGTATGTTCAAAGTTTCCTACATGATAACCTAAAGGAATTGAATTAGATATAGAAAGCACTGGCAAAAGTCTATTCATGAAAAATGTTTTTTTTTCCCCATACTCTTCCAGAATACTCATAGGATGTATGGCTATCCTTGGATGTGAGCACTTTTAATTCTTACCTTCTTGTTTACATCCACCCTGTGTATTTGTACATATTAGTTTTGCGATATACTAGAATTGCAAGAAAGAACATCTATAAAATACAGGTGCTATATTGTATATTAGTAACATTATTCAGTGTAAACTGATATAATTCCTAATGAAACAGGGATCAATTTTGGGTTACTGTTTTTTGTAGAGGAGGGAATTTGTGTTTTTTGTGATTTTATTGAAGGGAGAAATTCAACATGTATAGCTCTCCGCTTTGGCATACATTCCTTTTCAGTAGAATTTCTCTCTTGTCAGTTTACTTTTTAGAAAAAGAGGGACAACACTGGATAGCTTTTATGTTTTATATTTGGTGGATGCAAAGATTATACAACCAGAATTAGCACATGCAAAAATCCATGTAATGAAGCTTAATCCTACAGCTTCAGTGTGATTAAGTGTTCTGTTGATGGCAGTATGTTTCTGAATAGGACTCATTTTGGATAGTGATGCCTGTGCTGTACAAGCTGGTGATGTCAGGAAGTAAGCATCTATTATTGAGGGTACACTGAATCAGTCTATTGTGATTACATGATTAAGGTTTAGTTGAACACAGAGATAGATGTCTCAAATCTAAGTCCCAAAAGCTGTATTATAGTCACTTTGGTGACTGAGCACATAGAACTGTACAAAACAATCAGGAAGTTAATTGAAAAAGGAGACATTCGATGGCATTATTTCAGTGAGATACACATGCATAAGTTGTGCTACACGTGTGTTTTGAGTTATTCATCATAGTGTATTGAGTGTGGTATTATTCATGTTGTTGTGTGTCCCTTGATTGCAGAGAGGAGGTGGAGTGTCTGAGCACAACAGGCATACTTTGCTGGCAGTTAAATTGTCTATCCAGCAACATTGCACATTGCAATTAAGTACTATAAATGACAGAGCCCCCGGTGGCGCAGTGGGTTAAACTGCTGAGCTGCTGAACTTGCTGCCTGAAAAGTCAGCGGTTTGAACCCAGGGAGCAGGGTGAGCTCCCACTGTTAGTCCCAACTTCTGCCAACCTAACAGCTCAAAAACATGTAAATGTGAGTAGATCAATAGGTACCACTCAGGTGGGAAGGTAACGGCATGTGGTCGTGCTGGCCACATGACTTTGGAGGCGTCAACGGACAATGCTGGCTCTTCGGCTTAGAAATGGAGATGAATATCACCACCCAGAGTTGGACACAACTTGACTTAATGACAAGGGCAAACCTTTATCTTTACTATGAATTGCTTATGGTAGTTGAGCATTGCCTATTACACAATGGCACCCAATCATTGACATGTTTAGCTCAATGCTATACTGTATGGACATTTTGTAGTGCTGGATTTATATATTTAGATGATTTTCTTTGGACAGAATAGCTGTTTTCAAAACAGATAATTTATAATAAAATATATGATCATATACTGGCCAACTAACTGGATTTGTATTTAGTAAGAGTCTTCATGGCTGCGAAAGAGAAGGTTTCCATGATTTAATTGACCCATAAAGAGAGCTATACAAGCCATGTGGAGTAAGATGGGCTTTTGGCATCAACTTGGTTTCAGGATTGCCTGTGGATACCAGAATCCATGAAGTCCCATTATAAATAATGTTGAGATAAATGTTGCTCATTGGAATTTGGGGTGGGTAGGTGGAAAGGATAATTTCAAATTGTGGATGGTTAAATCTGTGGATGCAGAATCTCTGGATATGGAGGGCTGATTGCATTAAACATTGAATTATGTCTCCTTTCTGTGACTTAGTATAAATTCAAGGCTAATAGTGAACACTGCTGTTTTAGTACTCGTGTTTCAAGATGTAGTAATTGAAATTCAAAGAACTGCAGAAAATATCTTAATTGAGGACCTCCATTATAAGGTCTTTGAACTTGATCAGGAAACAGACTAAGATCACTGGGTACAGTATATGGAAGAATGTTGAAGGATAGCAGGAGGGCATGAGACTGAGGAATATAGGGATACCAGTCATCTGTTAATTTATTTAGATTCAGTATTAATGGTTTCTCTGACCATGTTCTAGTAAATTGTCTTAATGGCTTTGACACTGAGAAACACAAAGAAGTTGCCCCAAAACATTTTGTGTTGGTCTTATTAGTTACCAACTTTTGGCAACCCTATCAAAGGATTGCTTTTTGCAAGATTCATTCAGAGGATTTTGCCATTGCCTTCCTCTTAGTGTGTCTTGTACATTGGGCAAACTTCTGTGACTGAGTGGGAATGCAAACTATATTGTTGTTGTTTATTCGTTCCGACTCTTCGTGACCTCATGAACCAGTCCACGCCAGAGCTTCCTGTCGGCCGTCACCACCCCCAGCTCCCTCAAGGTCAATCCAGTCACTTCAACGATGCCATCCATCCATCTTGCCCTTGGTCGGCCCCTCTTTCTTTTTCCTTCCATTTTCCCCAGCATCATTATCTTCTCTAAACTTTCCTGTCTTCTCATTATGTGGCCAAAGTACTTCATCTTTGCCTCTAATATCCTTCCATCCAATGAGCACCCAGGCATTATTTCCTGAAGTATGGACTGGTTGGATCTTCTTGTGGTCCAAGGCAATCACAGAATTTTCCTCCAACAACATAGTTCAAAAGCGTCTTTCTTCCTTCACTTGGCCTTCCTTATGATCCAGCTCTCACATCTGTAGGTTACTGCGTGGAAAACCATTGCTTTAAATATGCGGATCTTTGTTGCCAGTGTGATGTCTGTACTCTTCACTATTTTATCGAGATTGGTCATTGCTCTCCTCCCAAGAAATAAATGTCTTCTGATTTCCTGGCTGCAGTCTGCGTCTGCAGTAATCTTTGCATCTAGAAATACAAGTTTCCTTCCTCTATTTGCCAGTTATCAATCAGTCCGGTTGCCAGAATTTTTTTTTAAGTTTAACTGCAACCCAGCTTTTGCTCTTTCTTCTTTTACATTGATTAGAAGGCTCCTCAGCTCCTCGTTTCGGCCATCAAAGTGGTATCATCTGCATAACTAAGGTTGTTAATGTTTCTTCCAGCAACATTATGCAAACTATAGTCTCTCCTAGTCCAACACTCAAACCATTACACTACACCAGCTCAATAATATTGCATGGTTGAATTGATAAGAGGGGAGAGAGGATGCTGGGATCTGCCATGCCTGCACTGTCGGTGGGATCTGCTCCTGGATGTGGTGGGTTGCCCAGAGTTTCTCTCACCTATACTTATTAGTTATGACCTGCCTTGTCACCATATGTCTTCCACAAATAGCTTGGAGGAGCTTCCTTGTGCATGCTGTAAGAACCCTAGTCAGTGTCCTTATTCTGAGATTGATTGGCTGGTGAGGCAGTGCTACTTTTTAGGTTTTTCCTTTGCCTGGGGAATACAGCAGCTTGTTAAATGTTGTAAATATTGTTTCTCTTTCAACGGGCTCATAGCAATGTTGTATTTTGTCTGAGCATTGTTATTTCTACATTTGGTTTGCAGAACACCTACAATTATTGTTTTTCATTTCTGCCGCTGTGCTTTTCACTGATCTAAGATAGATCAGACTGACTTTACATTTGTGTTTGTCCAGTCCATCATAAAGCGTTAGCATGAGCCAAAATAAACATAGGAATTATTAGTTCAATCTGTGTTTAAAATAACTATCCCAATATAACAATAATATTTTCCCTAATTAGTGCATATGCAACCCAACTGTTATCCCTGTTTGTGAAGGTATCAGGTCCAACTTCAAAAGTCCATGCATTAGCTGTAATTCAAGACATCTTAAAGTGATTGGACTCTATCAGATAGGGCCCAATCACTTTAATGTCAGATTGATTAAATACACTTAGGCTTTTATTTCATGTGCTGCTTTAACTGCTAAACTTCCTTTCCTCAATATTTTGTTTTGCTCTTTCTCTGTGGAACCCACAGTTTTTCTTCCCTAAAGTGGAAGTAGAGGGGAAGTGACTAAATAATAATAATAATAATAATAATAATAATAATAATAATAATGCACCGGGATTGTGGCGCAGCTGGCTGAGTGTCAGCTGCATTAAGATCACTCTGACCAAAAGGTCATGAGTTCGAAGCCAGCCCGGGCTGGAGTGGGTGTCCAGCCATTGTGTAGCCCGTTGTCGACCTTTGCAACCCGAAAGACAGTTGCATCTGTCAAGTAGGAAAATAAGGCACCACCTTGTGTGGGAGGCTAAATTTAACTAATTTATGAGGCCATAAAGAAAAAAGACTCCGGGGAATGTGGAATGCGGAAGAACTTCATTGGTGTCGTTGATGGACGATGAAAAGCAGCAGCTCCCCTGGCGGCCAGAAAAAAAGTTAAATAGCCTCGGTGTATTTGTCTGTTAAACGTTGTTTGTCAAACTGGCATTGAATGTTTGCCATATATGTGTTTACTGTAATCCGCCCTGAGTCCCCTGCGGGGTGAGAAGGGCGGAATATAAGAACTGTAAATAAATAAATAAATAAATAAATGCTTTATATATAGCACACCCCATCTCTCCTAAGGGACTCAGGGCAGCTTCCAGCAAAATAAAACATAGTGGCAAACCTTCAGTGCCAACAATAATAACATCATTTATTTATTTATTTATTTATTTATTTATTTATTTATTTGAAACATTTATATTATGCCCTTCTCACCCCGAAGGGGACTCAGGGAGGAGCACAGCATATATACAGCAAACATACAATGCCGGGACACAAATTCACATACACATACATAAATATTAAAAAACATTTATCAAAATATTAAAATACACCATTCAAAACCATCCTAGTCATCCGTGTCAAATCCAGTTGTCCCAGTCATCTTTCCTATTGCCGCTTCATTACCCTGTCCTGAAAGCTTGGTCCCACAGCCAAGTTTTCACCATCCTTCTAAAGAACAGGAGGGAGGGGGCCAACCTGATCTCACCAGGAAGGGAGTTCCATAGCCGGGGAGCAATCACCGAGAAGGCCCTGTCTCTTGCCCCCACCAATCGCACCTGTTACAATGGTGGGACGGAAAGCACAACCTCTCCAGAGGATCTTAATCTCTGTGATGGTAGATAGGGGGAGATGCGTTCGGACAGTTAATTTGGGCCGGGGCCGTTTAGGGCTTTATAGACCAGAGCCAACACTTCGAATTGTGCCCGGTAGCAAACTGGCAGCCAGTGGAGCTGATGTAAAATGGGAGTTGTATGGTCCCTGTATGCCGCCTCGGTTATTAACCTGGCTGCCTCTCGTTGGACTGTTTGAAGCTTCCAAGCAGTCTTCAAAGGCAACTCCGCATAGAGTGCATTGCAGTAGTCTATCCTAGATGTAACAAGAGCCTTTCCTTGTTTCATCTCCGACGCCTGGAGGCGATGCTCAGCTCTGGCCATGGGGAAGTGCTACTGTTCCATTTTCCATGCCAAAGGAGCCTACTGTCCGTAGACATCTCTGATCCTTTTGCCAGCATGTCTGCATGTCTTCATGGGGTGCCCTTTTACCTTCCCAACGAGGCGATACCTATTGATCTAGTCGCATTGCATATCACATAACAAGTCAAAAACACATAACAAGTCAAAAAAACAAACTCAACAAAAATTATAGAAATAACAACTTAAATAAACATGGTTTATTTAAGGTTCATAGTTCCCTCTGTCTTTTTTCCTGCTTCTTATAGAACCTTCTCTGATGGTGGTACATAACTACGAGTATTTCATGTACCAGGCTATTATGAGTTTGTCCAAAGGTGGCTTTTTGATTCCGGCTTATCTTTACACCCATCTTAACTTTAAGCTGCTCTGGCATGATGTACAGACTCACTTAGCTCTTTTCTAGAACCATTCAGGTTTGTGTTTCTGGAAAAGCTATGCAACACAATCACCTTTTGCTCACTCTCCTACCATGTTGCCCTGCTTGCTTCTGTAATGCAGGTTTATACATTGGGTCGGGGAAACGTCCTTGGGCTCTTTATGGTTTCCTTTGGATTTTGAAACTTTCAATTTTACAAGTAGCTAAAACATTTAATATTGTGATGTTCTCAAATACTTTCTGTTTTCAACAAAGTACCAGCTTGTGGCCAGTTCTATAGGCTGACTGTTAGTTTTGGTGAGTGAGAATGAATCCTTTTCTAATAGTTTATGTTCTTATTGCATTTGTTCTCATAGCACTGTCAAAGAGGAGAACACTGACAATGAACAGGAGAAGAGGGATGAAAAAGGCATTTCCGAAAGAGAAAATCATGAACTTGAAGCAGTGAGTATAATGGTTCAGTATAAAAATAGGAAATGTTTGTTTATGAACAAAGTCAGAATTATATCCCCCAATTAAATTAAGGAATCTGTTGAGGACTTTGCACAGTTCCTTTTCTCTTTTTATTATTTTAGGAAGAATGTCAGGAAGTTAGTGATCGTGAAGATGAGGAGGATGAAGAAGATGAAGATGAAGATGACATGGAAGTGGTTGAAAGCTCAGATGAATCAGATTCTGATTCTGATGAAAAAGGTAACAAAATGATTTTTTTAAAGTGCACAATCTTTACATTGGCATTTTTGAGGGAAGTAGTTTGGAGATGTGGGCATCTATTTCATAGAACTGAAGTTTTAATGTTTATTAGATGTGGTTTCTCATAGACTGTTTGCAAAACAATACTTTACTTAATGTTGCTGTTCAGATTACTAGTGCAAGAAATGTTAATTTATAGCTTGAAAAATGTACATTTTGTTCTAAAACTTTACCATTCTATATGATATACAACATAACGTTGACAGGCACATTTAGAAGTATTACATTCCAGATCGAAAGTTGTTCTTAGTAATCACCTCTGAAACCATTCTAGAATATACAATTGTAGATGCCAAGGGAGACCAGGTATTGGTAGGGATGCTACCAGATTTTCCTGCTAAAGGATAGAAGTTAGAATGAAATCATATTGGAAATAAGTGTTAGTGTAACTGCCTTTGGAGTGATTATTTTAAACATAAATGAAACTTCGGATTTCTGATGTTCTAATATGCTAAATTGCTGTATTGGGAATACAGTATATAGTTAATTTCTAAAAATATTTATTTTACAGTTTCTGAAGTTATATAGGAGTTAGTTTTATGTATTTTTAGGCATAATAATAGTAATGATAATAATAATAGTAATAATAATTTGATTCCTTATCCACCTCTACTTGTGGCTTGAGGCGGGTTATATAGGAGGATGCGTATCACAGCCTGCAATAATGATGATGATGATGATGATGATGATTATGTTTATGTTTATATCCTGCTTTTTCTCTCTATAAGGAGACTCAAAGCAGTTCACAATGAAAAGCATTACAATATAACTTAAAATATACAAATATTAAAACAATATGAAATGTCAATAATATTTAAAAAATCAGGTTAAATCCATAAAAGCATATAAAATCATAGCAGCTCCCAACATGATCTTTAAAATCATCTTCTTTAAAATCCTGTTTGAATAAAAAGGTTTTAGCCACCAAGAGAGAAGGCCCAGTGTCTTGTTCCCACCAATCATGCTTGAGATGGAGGTGGGACTGAGGGAAGAGCCTCCCCTGAAAGTCTCAGGGCCTGGACAGGTTTGTACAAGGGGATGCAGTCAGACACATAGCCTGGACCTGAACCAGCACTTTGAATTGTGGAAACAGATTGGTATCCATTCCTTTTACATTTTTTCCTTCAATTACAGCACATTATCAAGCTGATTTAGCAAATATCACATGTGAAATTGCCATAAAGCAGAAGCTGATCGATGAACTGGAAAATAGCCAACGAAGACTTCAGACCTTGAAAAGACAATATGAAGAGAAGCTCATAATGTTACAGCATAAAATTCGAGACACTCAGCTTGAAAGAGATCAGGTGCTTCAAAACCTGGGTAAGAAGAATAATATTCTGATTCCTTAATGTAAATAGCCCAGAGAGTTTTTAAGAACAATCTGCTGGGGTAAAGCTTCTAATAAAAATAAGACAATTAGTATAACACGTAGCACTGGGTCGAAACATGTGCCCAATTATGAAGCACCTGACATTTTTTCTCAGTCTATTTCATTTTAGGGTAAATTGTACTGATTCCGATGTAACTCCCTCCTCCTCTGTAGTGGTGAACTAGGTTGTCAAGGACAGGACTTTTTAAAACTTTTATGCTTGTGATTTCTTTTTGCCCAATATATTTTTAAAAACCTGGGTATATAGGCATATAAATTAGGTATAAAAATCATTCATTAAATGATAATGAATAATAAAAATTGATTTTTTTTAGAATCAGAATTTAAGGAGAAGTTACTTACTTACTTACTTACTTACTTACTTACATGATCTCTTGTTGTCCAAGTATGATGGCCTTCCAAGTGTAGTGTCTTGGTGGTGGATACGTAGGTAACTGTGGAGCTCTATTCTTGATCTGCATGTTCTTCCACAGTGAGGGCATCGGTTTCCAGGTGGAAGGTAGTCCTGGTTAGGGTTGGCTTGATGTGCCTTCCTCGGCACGTTTCTCCCTTTCCACAGCAATGCTAGTCACAGCTGACCTCCAGTTAGAGCGCTCAAGGGCCAGGGCTTCCCAGTTCTCAGTGTTACAATTTTTAAGGCTAATTATTTTGAAACTGAAAAGATAGAGTTCAAGTAAAATTAACATTTGTAAATCTTGCTAAACAAGGCAGGCTGATTTTCCTAAGAATTAAGTGGCAAGATACACATTTTTTTGTGACTTCCACATTTAGTTAACATGACTCCAAATAGAGTTGCAACTCACAGTTTAAGAAGCTTTGGTCTAGCAAAGCTATGAAAGGTGATGTACAGATAAAATTATTGGCATTGCAAATAAAGCTTTGAGCATCGATTTGTATTATTGATTGAGAAAATCACTATGATTATTTAGGATCAGTAGAATCTTGCTCAGAAGAAAAGGCAAAAAAGATTAAAACAGAATATGAGAAGAGGCTCCAGTCCATGAACAAAGAACTTCAGAGGCTACAGACTGCTCAGAAGGAGCATGCACGGTTGCTGAAAAACCAGTCTCAATATGAAAAACAACTGAAAAAACTGCAGCAAGATGTTGCAGAAATGAAGAAAACAAAGGTATTTATTTATCTAGAAAAAATGGTCAAGTAATTGGTATTCTGTATTTTTCTGCAAAGGAAGCCAGTTGAAAAGTTAAATTAATCTTGATTAATCATCTTGGCCATTTATCAAGTATGGGATGTGTTTGCATGGAGGAATCAATTAATCGTAACATTTCACTCTCATGATAAGAAAAAAATGTTTTGACAGCTGTCTTCCTTTCTTATCAGTCTGATTGGGTACAAATGTTTCTTACTATAACCATGAGGACTGACAGTAAAGACAACTCTGGTTTTCCAAGGGGTGGTTCACTCACTGCAATAAGTCACCCCCTAGTAAACAGTTATTTGAAGGAAAACTGTGTCTGAGGGTGCATCTGTACTGTAGAATTAATGCAGTTTAACACCACTTTAATTGCTATGGCTCAATGCTGTTAAATGCTTGGATTTGTAATAATAATAATCTTTATTTATACGCCACCATCATCTCCCCAAAGGGGCTCAGGGTAACTAACATGAGGCCAAGCCCAGAATTACAGTACAACAAAATAAAATAAAATACAAACACCAAATAATAACATCAAAATAAAATGCATAAAATAACAGAAAATGAAATAACAGGTGCAAAATAACGTGATAAAAATAAAATAAAAGCACTGTGGGTGGGCCAAATGCACAGAGTAAGATTGATAAAACCCTGGGTGAGATAAGTAAATGGAGAAGTATGTGTCTGAGGGGGAGCTCAGAAGGGACGAATAATGGGATTTGTACCTTAATAAGGCTCCAGAAATCTTTGATACTTGTAAAAATATAACACCCATGATTCCATAGTGGCATCAAACTATTGATTCTACAGCGGAGGGATACTTCAAGAAGCTGAGACTGTTCATAACTGTTTATTGGCTCTGAGACATTAAAGAAACAGAAGAATATTATTATGGCAAGATAATATGGGTGTTAGCATGATATCAACTTTTTAGGAAAAAGGTAGCATGAACTAAACATTATGCATGCGTATGTGGGGTTTTTTTTGTTTTGTAAAGAAAAGGAATAAAACTTAATTTTAAGAGGCTGAATACCTGTGATATAGGTTCGCTTGATGAAGCAAATGAAAGAAGAACAGGAGAAAGCAAGGAAGAATGAATCACGAAGAAACAGAGAAATTGCACAACTTAAGAAGGAGCAGCGAAAACGAGAGGTAATTAATAGCATAGGCAAAGAACTATTATGTTTACCTAGACTTTCTCTTCCTGGAAACAATTGTTTCTCTTTTTCCGATGGTAGATTATATTATTGTGTTTTCTGGAAATTGAAACCAGAATGGAACCAAGATATCAAAATGTTGCAGAGTAGCTTTTAAATTGATTCCTGAGGGAAAACGGACAAAGACTGTGTGTCTGCTACTGAACTGTATTCATTGCTCTCCTGTTGAACACATAAGCCCTCAGCGTCTTCATACTTATACTTTCCCTGATGCTTGCTATACATCTTGAATTTGCCAAGATGGAAAGCTATTGCTTAATTTTGAGAAGGTGGCATCCAACTTTTGGAACACTTTCCCCTGTGAGTTGAGAAACAGAAACCATGACAAGGATCAAAGTCTGCTTCAAAACATACTAATTTATTTAGGCCTTACCTGGCACATATTTTTGTTTGCTCAATTTGTAAGTTTTGTGTAGAAATTCACTTATTTATTTAATTGAAACATTTATATTCTGCCCTTCTCATCCTGCCAGGGACTCAGGGCGGAGCACAACATATATATGACAAACATTCAATGCCGGGACATAAAACCATAAATATATACAAACATTACAATCACTTATATCCACTTTAAAATTGCTTTAAAATTATCTCAGGATGCCATTCTATTATTGCCTCATTGCACTGCCCCAAAGACTTGGTCCCATAGCCAGGTCTTCACCATCCTTCTGAAGGACAGGAGGGAGGGGGCTGATCTAATATTGCCAGAAAGGGAGTTCCATAACCGGGGGGCAATCACTGAGAAGGCCCTGTCTCTCGTCCTCGCCAAACACGACTATGGTGGTGGTGGGACCGAGAGCAGTGCCTCCCAAGAAGATCTTAGTTTTCCAGTGGTTTGTAAAGGCAGATGCATTCGGACAGGTAAACTGGGCCAGGACTGTTTAGGGCTTTATAGGGCAAAGCCAGCACTTTGAATTGTGCCCGGTAGCAAACAGGCAGCCAGTGGAACTGACGTAACATGGGAGTTGTGTGTTTCCTGTATGCCGCCCAAGTTATTAACCTGGTTGTCTCTGGTTGGACTACTTGAAGCTTCCAAACGGTCTTCAAAGGCAACCCCATGTAGAGCACATTGCAGTAGTCTATACTGGATGTAATGAGAGCGTGGACCACCATGGTCAAGTCTTAATTATTTCTTATTTTAAAATGGTTTAAAAATAGTTTTATGTCCTCTATTCACACATATACACTTCTGTCCACAACTAAGACTATATATAAAAGGCATAGCTAAATAAGGTTTAGAGAATGTCTGGTTTAGGACAATTGTTTTAATTGTTTATAATTGCTGTTTATATATGTTTTATCTTATTGTTGTGTTGACATCGAATTGTGCCTTTTGTAAGCCACCCTGAGTCCCCCCTTGGGGGTTGAGAAGGGCAGGGTAGAAATGCGCGAAATAAATAAATATAAAATAGGATGAACCATTCCAGGTATTTCTAACTACAACTAGGCAACGGCAATCAAAGAAACCAAAAAGAGCTAATCTATTGATGCTCTGTCTTTACAGCATCAGCTAAAACTTTTGGAGACCCAGAAAAGGAATCAAGAAGTTATTCTGCGCCGCAAAACAGAAGAGGTACCAGACCATTTTAATTGTTGAACTTTATATCATGATATGAAATGTTCCTATATGATAGCTAAATAAGGCATCTTGATAGAGCACCCAATAGCAGGGCAACATTTGATTACTGTTTTAGGTTACAGCTCTTCGTCGACAAGCAAGACCTATGTCTGAAAAGGTGGCTGGGAGGGCAAGTCGGAAACTGAGCCTACCTGAGCACTCCAATCAAGAACCAAGTGCTGGTGTGTCATCGGGAGACAATGAGGGATCCAGAGGAGCCTCACAACAGAAGATGAAAATACCTGTAGCGAGGGTTCAAGCATTGCCAGCAGCTACAACCAATGGAACCAGGTAATACTGTGCCAAACAACAAACTCCCCCCTCCAAAAACAACATCTTTGTATCATCAGGATAATGATTAATTTAAAACAATGTAAAACTTAAAACAACAAAAGTAGTCCAAAAGCATCATCACAACATATAACAAAGTTGTTGTGAAAACATGACATTGGTGATAAAGCTTCAGTGGAGACATCTTTTTCCTATGATGATTCTTACAGAAGTGAATTTCACTTTCTAGGGGCAGATTTCCTCTTGCTTCCTGCTGTGTCATTTGTAACTATGAGTCATAGATAATTTTGGGACTGCTGGCACATATCACTTTAAAAATAATAGACATATCCTACTTGGCACTTAAGAAAGCCAACATTGGTACTAATTGGGTCTGTAAAGGCTGGCCTTCCATGTTTCTTTCTGGTTTGTTGAGCCTGGCATGCAAGCTTGGTGGTTGGAAGAAATGCGGAAATTAATTAGAGAAAGCAACAAAATCTTTCACAGGAAGTTATGCTAATTTTGTATAGTAGCATCCCAAATGTTCAGCTCTCACTATGTTTAAGTGCTGTTTACATATGACAAAGATGAGTGTGTGTATCTGGTATAACCATGTACTTTATAAGTTAAAGTATATAATTTGAGTAAAGGTATTATAAAAACAATGACATGGGAGAATTTTTAATTTTGAAACCTACACAGCCCAGTTCAGCAGACTTTCCCTGTTGTATGACATAATTTTTCAATATGAAGGTTTTCTGTTTCCACAAATGTGCATCCTCCCATAGTTATATAGAGCCCCTGGTGGCGCAGTGGGTTAAACCCCTGTGCCGGCAGGACTGAAGACCGGCAGGTCGCAGGTTCGAATCTGGGGAGAGGCAGATGAGCTCCCTCTGTCAGCTCCAGCTCCCCAAGCGGGGACATGAGAGAAGCCTCCCACAAGGATGATAAAAACATCAAATCATCCGGGTGTCCCCTGGGCAACGTCCTTGCAGACGGCCAATTCTCTCACACCAGAAGCGACTTGCAGTTTCTCAAGTTGCTCCTGACATGACAAAAAAATTATATGCTGATTAAAATTAGAAATTTTTTAGCTATTAATGTATTGTTTTATAGTAAACACTGTGAGCTGTTTGTGATAATACTGTACAGGTCTAAAAGATTGTTTCTAAACATAAATATTTCCTCCCATTCTTTCAAATTTCAGCGTGTTCTCTTTTTAAAAATTACTCATATAGAACATAAAACAAAAATTGTAATGTTTTATTTGAAAAATGTTAAGCTTTCTACTGTCTACAGGAATAAATATCAAAGAAAAGCAATGACTACAAGAGTTTACACTTCCAAGGGAGCCAGAATGAAGTGGCAATTGCTGGAACGCAGAGTAACTGAGATTATTATGCAGAAAATGACCATATCCAACATGGAGACTGATATGAACAGACTGCTTAAGGTAGATTGCTTTGTTTGGTTGGCAGACATCAGCAACATTATTTGCAACAATAGCATTACTGTGATGTTCGTAGAAGGCGAAAATATGCTACAAACATCATATGAATGCTATTGTTGCAAATAATGTTGCTGTTATTCCTGACTTGGATGTGTACCACTAATGCACTATGATTCCACTGTCACTCACATGGTTGCATTCCAGGATTTGTAGTTTTGTCAGTAACAGGAGGTCACAGGTTGAGAATTCAAGTGTTCCTCGCTAAACTGCACATTTTCAAATTCCACAAGATGCTGCTATACAATGGAATTATGGTGCTCTATTTGTATAGTAGTGTGAAAGGACCCCAAGTGTAAACTGGAATCTGAAACCAAAGCAGTAGTAATACAACAAATGAATCACTACTGTTGGGATATTCATAGTATCTCCAGTGGAATCAATTGATAGATTTTGATTTGCAGTCATAACACCTACAATGATTAAATAATGTACATGCATGTATGAACAAGCCTTAATATTATAAATAGTAGCTGTTTTTTCAGATGTGTTACATGTTTCTTATTTTTATTCAAAGAATGCAATATCTATATCATATCTCTATCTGTGTCTTAGCAGTATGTGTATGTGTGTGCATATATAGAGAGAGCTTTGTTTACTTGCTTTTTTCAGCACTATTAAGCACTGTTAAGTCTGTTTTACAAACACCTTTGAATTACAGCAACGTGAGGAACTTACCAAAAGGAAAGAGAAACTTTGCAAAAGGAGGGAGAGAGTGATAAAAGAAGGTGGTCCAGATGCTGACAAAAACATCCACAACATCAATGAAGAGATGGAATCTCTAACAGCAAATATAGATTATATCAATGACAGTATTTCTGACTGCCAAGCAAGTATTATGCAGATGGAAGAAGCAAAGGTATGCTCTATAAAAGTATTATGTTCATGAAGGGAAGTAAATTATCATTAAGAGCATGTTTCTTGCCTATTGGTTTCACTCTGTTATTTTGTGAATTATCCAGTTTTACTACTTTACTTTGCATTGAAAGTGGTACATCAGAACTCGGTTCGTGGTGTGTTCTCTCACACTCCCTTTGTCACCTCACTTCCTTTAAAATCAAATTACCATGTCTGAGAGTTAAAGAACCTAATTGTTACTTATCTGGATATGATTTTATTTATAAGTAAAATCACACTCTTCTGAAACTATTCACAAAATATCATCTGCATTTTTTTCTATACAGATTCTGTGTATTCAAAATACCTTGCACACTTGTATAGCTGAGTGTGATAACATTATTTCTACTTGAATCCTCATCATGAATTGCAATTCAGCAATATATGGAGAATTACACACTTTTTACCCCAACTGTAGAGATTTCCACATCTCTAATCGCAGTTAGAGATTTAGATCACTAACTTACCAGGTTTTAAATTTTGTGGAGAGCCTCCATGGATAGTTTATGAGCTCTGTAAATTTCACCAAGTTTACCTCCACATTTGAGGGTGAATAATACGTCATCATAAGTGTGTGGGACTCACATGCTTTCCTGCTTATGTGCTTCAGCAACACAAAGCAGAACACCTAAAATAAGCTCATTGGCTGTATAAAGATTTCATGAACCTATATCTTATGAAAAGTTTTGTTTTATGGTATTTTTTCTAAATACTTTAGACTTAATAGGATTCATTTTCAATTAGAAAAGTTACCCATTCTGATCTTTTAGTATAGTTCTTATGACGTCTGTGGAGCAATCAAGTGATTTGTTTTAACTAACAATATTTCTATTTATACAGGAGGAAGGAGAGACTCTAGATGTTACAGCAGTTATCAATGCTTGTACGCTAACAGAGGCACGATATTTACTTGACCATTTCCTTACAATGGGCATTAATAAGGTAAACACATTAGAAAACCTATGGCAACTCGTTCTGGACTACTTTTGCATGATATTGAGCTGAAGACAAAAAAAAAGTGTATGGGTACAACACAAATGTGAAAATGTGTGTGTGTGTCACTTTATAGTATCGGGGTGGAAGTTGATGTTCCAGAGGTTCTTGGGTTGCAAGTACAAGTATTCTTTACCATTAACTGTGCTGGTTAAAGGGTGCAGACCAGCAACATCTGGAGATCCCCATAAATGCTATCTCCATTAATAATAAATATTTAATTCTGGTGCTGCTTCAACTGTTTTAGAAGTCCATAGCATCAACTCAATAGGAGATAGATTTATGTGACATATAATAGTGGCCTCTGTTTCTTCTGTTTAATGATATGTTTTTAAAAAACATCCCTTAAAGCCAGTTTCATGCATCCGGAATGCATGGTGACCACATGATGGTGAAATATTTGCTTCTGTGCCTCAGTCAGTAAAGTTTTTGATTCATTCTACATTATATACTTTGGACTTTCAGTGATTTCTAACAAGGAAAAGTTTTCACTAGTGTGGGGCCTTTGGGTCTTGTCCTTTAGGAGTTTCGTCTTTTTATTTTGGCTGGTGTATGAAAGAGAAAACTTAAGTTTACATAATGCTTTTGCCAATGTTTGTTATTTTGTCCACCCCTTGTGCATTGAAAATAACTTCTACATAATAAAATGTCCTTTGATTTATGAATTGTGCATAGAAAAAAAGCATAACACATTGTAGGAAAAATTAGAAAGATTACAAGTTGAATCTGGTTGGTTCCAGAGAGGAAATCCACATACTGCTGATACGATGGCAGCAAAATATTAATTTTATTTAGGGTTTTTTTTGTCGTGTCAGGAGCGACTTGAGAAACTGCAAGTCGCTTCTGGTGTGAGAGAATTGGCTGTCTGTAAGGACGTTGCCCAGGGGACGCCCGGATGATTTCATGTGTCTATCATCCTTGTGGAAGGCTTCTCTCATGTATCCGCATGAGGAGCTGGAGCTGATAGAGGGAGCTCATCCGCCTCTCCCCGGATTTGAACCTGCAACCTGTCGGTCTTCAGTCCTGCCGGCACAAGGGTTTAACCCACTGCGCCACCGGGGGCTCCTTTTTTAGGGTGACAGCCATAGATTATAAAAAATGGAGTTGGATGGATGACCTTTGTGGTCTCTTCCAATTGTGATTCAATAATTTTAAGTATCTGCATATGCTGTATACATTCATCCAAATGCCTGAATTCATGCATTTTTGCACACACACATTTATGTACACGTATATCTATATGACTGCTTGCTTACAAGAATAGTTTTGAGGAAACAATACTTTTTTTTTTGCATCATCAACAGGGTCTACAAGCAGCTCAGAAGGAAGCTCAGATTAAAGTCCTTGAAGGACGCCTTAAGCAAACAGAAATTACCAGTGCTACTCAAAATCAGCTGCTATTTCACATGCTGAAAGAAAAGGCAGAATTGAATCCTGAACTTGATGCTCTGCTGGGCCCTGCATTGCAAGGTAATTTCAATATTTTTGAAAATATACTCATACTGCATGCTAAATCTGCTTATGATGCATGTTGTATTCAGTGTGTTTCAAATAAGGTGGTGTATGAATAGATGCTGTATTTACATTATAAATCTTTACTCAAAGTTTGTGCATGCAAAGGTTTTTTTTGCAAATTACATGAAACCACACAGTTAATGACTGTTACACCTTGAATTCAGGTAGCACTACTGTACATAATTAGGAGTTTAACCAATTGGAATGATACAATTATCAGTGTTTAAATTTTTGTACTCAGTTGAAATACAGAACATTTGTCAAATTTGTGCACTACGGCATCTATTCTAATAATTCTGATAGAATAAATCCGTTTATCATGTAATGCAGGACTATATTGACCACTCTGCAAATGGATTGGTTTTGATTGGAGTGTTGCTTTTTGTTTCCTCTTTGCTGTTGTTTTACACAGACCTAGATAGCATACCGTTGGGTAAGTATATGTAGCTTTCTGTGTACTTCACAGCTGCATGACATACTAATGATATATGTGTACACTAACTGGCGCATCACAGAATGTCAGTGTGTATTACGTTTGCATGTAGTATTTGGGAAATGTACTCATTATATGCTTACAGGGTCTTTTTTCCCTTAGGGTTGCCACTTTTTTATAAGATTAGAAGTAGGATGTTAACAGCTGACACAGATATGAAATGAATGCAACTAAGTGTGAATGTACTTAAAATCTTTTTATTGTTGACAAGGATGTTGTCACATGTACAATTGTGCATTCACATTTTCTATAGCTATAACACATGTTTCCTTGCAAAATATAACTCTTAATCTAAAATTCATTTTAGAAATGGATATAACAGTTTCCTTTTCAGCTTTTATACCATTTTAGTTTTTAAAGTAACATTGGTCTTTGTATGGTATGTTTGATATTAGTCAGTGGTTATGCCTGTCACATGGTTAATAAGGAGGAAAAATACTTGTCTTGATTTGTGAACATTGTTTCAAAAGTAGTGAGAAGCACAGAGCGGTTGGTTAAATTATTAGGCCTGCGCAATGCATGGTTCTAAATGGTTCTAAAGTACTTACAAAACTAAAGTTCTGGCGGTGAAAATTTCAGAACTCTAGCAAAACTCTCAAAATGTCATTATAAATGGCAGTTCCTAATTGGTTCTGTCATAAAAATCACCAATAATGAAATAATAATTAAATTTTGAAAGTTTTGTTAGAGTTCTGAAATTTTCACCACCAGAACTTTAGTTTTGTAAGTACTTTAGACCATGGATTGCCCAGGCCTATAAATTATAAGAATTACCTGCCATTATATTTGAACCGGATTAGTGATTGTAGTTGCTTTCTTCGGCATGAACCTATTGCATGGAAATATGTGATGTAATCTGCATAGTGGAGAAATGGCCTTATATTTGCCCACTGCCATGCTTCTTTAGTGTCACACCATGCTATGCTGGTTGCGTGTTTGGTGCAGAATGTACTCCGTGGCTACTCAGTTACTGTGAAACTGTTCTAGGGTTACATGTTTCTTGGTCCCAATATGAGATTTGAGAATAAGTTTTAGCTTGATATATACCTTTCACTGTCACTTTCTTGGCTTTCTCATGTTGTCCCACTTGAGGGATAGACAGTTAAGTTTTTGCAGAATGTCAGGAATCAGCCCTCAGTTTGTGTCCTGTTGGGTATATTTTTTGTTTCTTCCCTGGAAACTTTCTTGGGACGAGGAGCTAGTGACTCGGGAACTGGCATTGGTTGAGGGATCACTACTTTGAGTAGTTCTGGTGTAGAGGACACAAATAGTAAAATCTTGCATTCAGCTAACATAAACTTCATATAGCTTAGCCTTTGTTCTTTTAATCACATTGAAGGAAGTTCTCCCTTGCAAGGTACAGCTCTGTTAGTCAAGTAAGGAGCAAACAATCCCAGTGTCTTTAGAAGACCAGGGAATTAGTAAGAAGACCACAGCCTTGGGTAATGGGGTGTAGATGGATTGTACATAGCATGAAAGTTACAGATAAAATATAGGGTACTTTTGATAGAGGGTTATTGGCCATAAGGAAAAGCGGATGATTGGAGATGAAGGCACAATTACCCACTTCTTTGTTTTTTTTAAATTTAATTGAGTTAAATTATATATCAGTTTCATGTTAAAACAACACATATCAAAATAATGAATATTATGTTAGAATCATGAAGACCCTTATTTTTTTTTTCAACAAAGAACTTTGGAAACCAGAAGAAAATGTTAGGTCCCATCCCCAATTTAATTGTAGTATGATTGACCTATCATCTTTTACAGTGAATCTAATATTTTCATACGAGGCATGGCCTAAGTGCCTTGCAGCTTCAGTCAAGTATATGGATCTAGAATAATTTTCATTCTTTGTTTACTCGGTTTTAATGTCTCTGTTTTCATTTGTCAATAAACTTACTTCATCATTAGGTAAAAAAATGTTTTATTATTTTGGCGTAGAAGATTATAACTAAATCATATCTCACCCCAGTTTATTTCATTGTTATCTCATCCCAATTACCAAGTGTATGGTTACCCTTGAAAGCAACTGGATGGTTGGAGATTAGAAACTGGCCAAATTTCACTGGGCACTCCAGTTAGATTTCTCAGCCTCTCACCTATGTTTCTGCTCTTTAGTCCAGTATATAGTAGGGCTGTGCAAAATAATAGTTAATCCTGTAAATTGTTAGTAATTCATTAGAGTCATGCAGATGAATCACTATTAAGGAACATGGAAAAAAGGGCAGAGAAAAATGTAAGAATGGAAACACTCACTAATAATTTTCGTTAAGATTCTGTAACATTTGGAAGCCTCCCAAAATCAGTTTAATGTTCAGTATAAGCATTAAGCAATTTTGGTAGAACCAAAAATGTCGTTGATAGACCAAGGCTGCTTCCTGGTTGCTATAAGTAAGGGCTGGGTGATAGACTAGAACATAGCATTCTGGGAAATATAGTTTGGAAAGGTGAAACCCCCTATGATAGAGAATTCAAAAGACACTGCCCTAAACTACATTTCCCAGTATGCAGTGCTCAGCATCAGAAAGCCCAGTGATGGCTTCAGCAGCCAGCCATTTAAAGTCTGTCTAATAATAACGAATAAAATTATTGAATCTGCAAAGAGGACTAAAGTAAGTAAGTAATTGTATAAATTCGTATTGAGTTGAACTTCTATGGTTTATTGTGTGTCATAAACACACTGTTGGACAGACATTCAAGGGGATTGTTGTTGTGACTATTTGGAGGATAACGGTTTTTGTCCAAACTTTTACAAATCCACCAAAATCAGTAGATATGTGAATCTTTCTGAAACTTCTGGGGACTGATGCCCTATTTATTTTGTGCATTGTATATAAATTTCAAGTAGATAAATCTTGTCTTTTTTAATATTTTGATTGTAAAACATTCAAAATTCCCCCCAAATTAGTGGATGAATGGAACGTCTGAAATTTGGTGGACTAAGAATGGAAATATGTGATACAATTATAGCAAGTTTCATCACAATAGCTCTAAAAATGAGGGATAAATGAGCCCCTAAAGTTTTCCCACTTGCTCAATTACTTAATAGAAAAAGTATCAAAAATTGTTACTTTGTTACAAAAACATTTAGGTCCATAATTTCAGAAACACCCTCACAAACAATTCACTTCCCAATTGCATAATGATCATTGAAATATTGTTTTCATTGATTGCACAGCCCTAGTATATACTACTCTTTGGGATGGTGGTGGGGTGGGGATAGTGTTATTTATGAAAGAGTGAAGTGACATGGTGGAGTTTGGGTGTCAACCTGAGAAGGGGCATAAATGAAGGAAGAGAATGTTATTAGAATTGTGCAACAAGACTTAGTATTGGTCACAGTATTATTTAGGCTCTGCTCAGGTGTCTTGGAGTGGCACTAGTCCCAGCCAATGATTTTTGCTTTATGTTGGATTTAGGGCTTGAGAACTTTTACAATTCCTTTAGTATTTCCCTTTCCTTGGGTTTTTATGTATGTATTTTTGATTTAAACTTAGAATATTTTCAGTGATAGGTGGTGTATATGTTTGTTATGGGCTTATCCATTTGGCATTTCCCTGCATGCAGACATGTTTATGATGTACTGTGGCAACAACTGACAAGCATGCAAGTGTTTTTCTTGTGTGAGCAGATGCATACAGTGATCACTGTTTGTTGCAGGTTTCATTTCATTTGTGTAGCTCCTCGCCCTTTCCATTTCTTCTATAGATGCTATAGTTATTTAGGAAACTGTTGTGTTAACATAGCATAGTAAAATCATTGTGCTTTGCAAGGCTTAAGTGGTTGTTTATTAATAAAGTTTACCCAAGTTGTAATTGCCTGCTAAATTTAACATGTATACTAAATGAATACATAATACATGCCATACCTCCCTGCTTTCATTGAATATTCATTCAAACAATATATAGTTATATAAAATGATGTATAATGTATCACTACCCATTGACAGCAAATACATTAACTTACCTCTTGTAAGACACAACAGTTACAGCAGCCTGGAGTTGTGAGAACTAAATATATGGCTATTCTGGCAAACTAGATCTCTCATATTTAGCTGAATTCCTGTCACAGTGCGAAGGCAATGGAAATTCATTTCCCTTTCAGCAGTAGTAGGAACCTTTGAGGAAATGTATATTGCATACAAAAATGCCTAACAAAATAATGACTTTGGGAATTTTCCAGAAAATATGGATGACAGTACAGATGAAGATGCTCCTTTGAACAGTCCTGGGGCTGAAGGAAGGTGAGAAATCAGTATAAACTATAGAGGTAGATTCTTTTTGAAAGATTATTATCAAATTTCATTTAAATAATTTGGTTTCATAGAAAAGACCTCATGGGCCATCCAATCCAACCTCCTGCCAAGAAGCAGGGAAATCACATTCAAAGCACCCCTGACAGATAACCACCTAGCCTCTGTTTAAAAGCCTCAAAAGAAGGAGACTCCACCACACTCTGGGGCAGAGAGTTCCACTGTTGAACAGCTCTCATAGTTAGGAATTCCTTCCTAATGTTCAGGTGGAATCTCCCTTCCTGTAATTTGAAGCCATTGTTCCACAGCGTAGTCTTCAGGGCAGCAGAAAACAAGCCTGCTCCCTCCTCCCTATGACTTCCCACCACATATTTATACATGACTGTCACATCTCCTCTCAGCCTTCTCTTCTGTAGGCTAAACATGCCCAGCTCTTTAAGCCACCCCTCATAGGGCTTGTTCTCCAGACCCTTGATCATTTTAACTGCCCTTCTCTGGACACATTCCAACCTGTCAACATCTCCCTTCTGTTACCCAGAATTGGACACAGTATTCCAGGTGTGGTCTGACCAAGGCAGCTTCACTCGGCATCTTCCTATACAGATTCTAAAGAAACTGGGGAATGAGTTAAAGGGCTGAAGGTGCTGCAGATAAATATATAACTAGGATAAGCTCACTTAATTTTTTTTCTCTCTCTTTTTATTGTGTCTCTTAAATAGTAAGAACACTAACTAATTTCTTCCAGCCCTTGGCCATTTCTTCCCCTTTGTCTCAAAATAATGAGTCCCAGCTTTAACTGTCTTCCAGAAGACCTATATTCTTTCCATGCAGTGGCTACTTCTACTTAGTTTCTAAGGGTCAATCAAGTCATTTATTATTATTATTTAAAACATTTATACCCCATCCTTATCGACCTCTGAAGAGGGACTCACGACGGCTTCCAACAGGCAACAATTCGATGTCGACACAATATAAAATACAAATAAATACAGCAAAAATACATAAAAATGATTATAAATATAAATTAAAACAGTTCACCAGGTTAAAACGTAATCCAAATCAGTCCAAATTGTGGTCAATAAAATATCTTCACCAGTAAAATCAGTGTATTCTGCTGACCTCTGTTGAATAAAACATCAGCTAGGACAGGATCACAAATGCATACTTGGTAGCTCAAGTGAAACTTACCATTTGTGAATTTTGGTATCGGTTTCAAAGTAACTATTGGAAGAAAACTACTGTTCTGGATTAGAGCAATAAAATGCTGTGCATAGATGTGTGAATCTTCATAACTATAGTACAGCTATGTGATCTTACTGCTAGAATTAGCTGTCTAAGGGTGGAAGAGTTATTTTATTTCTTTTAAAGCTTTTCATTGAGTTGCCAATTTGCTTTTCAGTTCCTTGTCTTCTGACCTCATGAAGCTTTGTGGCGAAGTCAAGCCTAAAAATAAGGTAAGCTCTGTGAATGACAATATAATAGAGTGGAGGGGTTTCTGGGCATAATTATATAATCTAAAGCTCAGCAAAGATGGAGCACTTGAAATATTTTAGGGCCATGCAGTTTTGGGATTTGTCAAAATCCCAAATAATGAAACAAATAGGACCGATTTAAACCAATTTGTACCAGCTTCAGATCAAATCAGATTCTGAGCCAGGTTTTTTGAATGGAATAGCACAGTCAGAAGCAGTCTGAAGAACTGGGTGGTAAAATTAAGCAATATATCTCCAACATAGCCATATCAGAAAAAAAAATGCTAAGGTGATATCAACAGAAGAGGAGGTGGACTTTGCTCACAGACATCTGTGTTATGCAATCTGTGATAAGAATCTCATCAGGACTTTCCAATCATAGTGGTTATGAAGACATTGTGAGGGCATTGAAGCTGTACAGCCAGTCATCTCTTCTGACGTATTTTGTTTCTTAGATTAGTCACAGATCATGAAATCATTGTGAGAGTGATCAGTTGTTTGTCATCTGAGTCAGACTCTCTGAAACCTTTACAATTTCCTTTTATCATGTTGAATAGCCTTAGTTAATCTTCTTTTTGCCTTATTTGTGAATTAGTCTGTTTTGAATTAGTCTGCCTGCTGATTAAAGGAAAGCAGGTAACAGGCACAGCCTAGCCTGTTATGAAAAGGAATTCCAGAAGGTGGGAGCAGCCACTGAGAAGGCTCTTTCCCTTATCCTCACCAAACTTTGGTGGGGAAACTGGGAGAAAGCCGTCCCTTGTAGATCTTAAGGTACTATCAGATTTATATAGGGCAGTGATGGCGAACCTTTTAGAGATCGGGTATCCAAACTGCAACCCAAAATATACTTATTCATGTATTGTTGAAGGCTTTCATGGCCGGAATCACTGGTTTGTTGTAGGTTTTTCTGGCTGTATGGCCATGTTCTAGAAGCATTCTCTCCTGACGTTTTGCCTGGATCTGTGGCAGGCATCCTCAGAGGTTGTGAGGTCTGTTCAATACTAGGCAGATGTGGGTGAAAACTCAGGAGAGAATGCTTCTAGAACATGGCCATACGCCCAAAAAACCTACAACAATCAGTATTTATTGCGAAGTGCCAGTATGGCAATGTAACCTGAATACCAACATTTTAGTTTAGAAAAACAACTCATGCACTAATATCTTTATCTTAAAAGAAAAATACAATAACAGAGCCTTTAATGATACACACGACTTTTTATTGAAAGGGAACGTGGTTTTTGCTGTGGTATACATGCTGATAATTTGTGTAACCTTGGCTCATACTTTGTAAGTTTGAGAACAACACATGCAGCACTCAAGTCATCTGTTAGTCTGTTTCAGGTGTCAGATTTGATATAATTCAAAGGTGAAAACTGTGGATTAGAGCACAATCCCAACATCCTTTTGCTCATAGTGAAACCTGTCTTCATGTTTTCTAAGGAAATGCTCCTGTTTCCCATGGGAGTGTGCCCAGGAAACTCTGTAATCCTGAGCATGTCTGTGTATTCAGAAGTAATACGTCAGCTACGCTGCTATCCCATGAGTGCAATATATAGTGTCTACTTTTTAATATGATAAAACTAAGATCCCCATTGCCATATAATGCTGTGTTCAAACGGCATTATATGGTCAGTGTAGACTCCTGTAATGCAGTTAACTATACATGTACCATAGGTTCACCACCACTGGTGTAGAGAGATATGGTCTTTAAGATAGTCTGAACCTAAACTGTAGAGGACTCATAGATCATGGCCAGCATTTTGAATTGTGCCCAGAGACAAACCAGTGGTCAGTGCAGCTGTTTTAACAAGGAAGTTATTATATGACCCCAATTACTGTCCCTGGAATCTGGAGATGCAAGGCTAGAGGGTGGGAGAAAGGAAATGGAATTGGCAGCATCAAGGGGTGCTTATTTTCATAGTTAGGTTTGCTTAGAAGTGAAATGAACTATCAAACATTTGGAGGGGAAGAAAGAACAATCACCATGGGGGCAGTAAATGTGCAGGTCAAAACAAGGTTCTTGAAAAATTGGTCTCCAGTTCTGTTCTTCACATTTTTTAGAACCCTGCAATACTAGCAACCTTGGCAAGTAACCTTTTGCTAGTGGCTTTCTCTCTGAGGTGAGGATACTCCATCAAGAAATTCTGACAAATAACATCCCTCAACAAGGCTGCTTAAAAGATTTTCAGACAGTGAAGAATTGCTACATTTGCACACACTTCCCCTAACCAGGTGCACAGCCTTTCAACGTATAAATAGTTTACCACATGCTCCTATCTCTTTAGTTTTAGATAAGAGAAATTTCAGAGGTGTGAACCATTTGTTTGATCTGGCTTAGTTGAATGATTTCAGACTGGAGAGGCATGCAAAGACAAGTGTCTTCTTAAATTTAATTCTTCTGCTTTCTATATTGAGAAGGAATTGAAGAAGTTTATTTTTTTATTTTTTTATTTTTTAAAAAAATAATTTTTATTGATTTATCACATTTAAGAATTGAAGAAGTTTCAGCATGACAGGTGGATCACTCACTTGTGAAGTGTTGTAGCTCATGTATTATGAGATATCAGAACTTCCTTGAATGTATGCACTCAGACATCACCTGTATTATTTATTGTTTGTGTGCCTTCAGATTAGTTCCAATTTATTGTGACCCTTTTATGGAGTTTTCTTGGCAAGATTTGTTCAGAGGGGAGGTTGTCTTAGCCTTCTTCTGAGATTGAGGATGTGACTTGCATGACTGGGTACATGATTTAAGGAAACGGGAATGATAAATCTTCAGTTTAATAATGAATGGTTGGCCACACTGAAACTTAGGGTGTGTTAAATAGCTATTGACTTATGTGTTCATTTTAATGTAAGTACCCTACTTTAAAATGTCTTTTGCTTGCTTGTGTTCAATTTATTCCAGGCACGTCGTAGGACCACAACTCAAATGGAATTGCTTTATGCTGATAGCAGTGATTTAGCCCCAGACACCAGTACAGGAGACACAGCTTTGGCTGGCCCTCTTTCATCTCTTGCAGAAGTTCAGGAAGGCGGAATGAACACTGATATGAAAGAGTCTCCAACTAGGGATAGAGAGGTCATTCCTCCGCAGTCAGGCTTGCCTTCTAAGACTGGCAGCATGTAAGTTTTGCACAGTGCACTAACTTCCTTTCAGCCTCTTAAAATGCATGTGGCTAAATTCTTGAAGACTTAACAACTTTGATTGAAAGTGCGATGTACATCTGGCTAATCAGATATCATCTGATCTTCACCTTTGTCTACTGACTTCTACTGTTCTCTTTTCATGGAATGGCCAAATCTTTTTCTCTGTTTTTCATATTTTTGAGTAGATGGGGTTCTTTAGCATGTGTGGCTACTGGAAGTCTCAATTTTATATAAATAGAGAAAGAGAGGAAGAATGATAATATATTAAAATGTTTTAAGAAGCCCTAAAATCCAATAACAATGAGTAGCAAGCAGTTTTGTAGTATTTCTAAAATACTTGCATTGAGTAGATCTAGTAAACGTATTATTTGTGAAATGGGTCCCTTTTAGTGTATGGTGTACTCCACAAATTTTACCTCCCATTTCAGCTGCTGCAGATATTCTGCAGTAGAAAGGTGAAGCTGAGGCAAATAGAAACCTTACATTAGGATAGTGTAGCGTATATTATTATTTCACCAAGAATCTCATTCTGATGCCACTTATTAAAATTCATATGAAATGGCAGTGAACTGTACTGAAACAGTGCAGTTGAAAACTGTACCAAAATTTGTTATGCTCCTGTATTAATTGCACTAATATGTCATACCTACTTGAACAAAAACTTTTTTCACTGCAGCTCAAATTCTAATTTCACATTTTTCATGCATGTTGCTTGTGGCAGTAAAAGAAAATACAGATGGCTCTGGCAGGTAGTATTAATAATTTTGGCTTGACTGCTTTTGCAAAGCTCTCTGAAAAACTGCTTTTAATACAGAAGTAAAATAGTAGTGAGCAGTAGGTGGAAAGCCTGCTTTTTTTGTGCTGCACTGTTTGGAGAACCTCGCAACTTAAACAAAGTGAAGTGTTTTGACATGGAATTCAGAATCCAGGTAACTTTTCTTACAGTTTCCTAAGTATTTTGCTATAACAAATTGTTTCATGTGAAGGAAATAGTACATAAAATTTGGAAATGAATGAATTCATTCATTTTGCTCCAATTCTATGTTCTCATTTTCCACAGTAATACAGAAAGGCCATACTGACTTCTTAATAACAATTTCATAGGTAGGCTTGGATCAAGAGCAGATACAGGACAAGTCAGGATTTTAGCCCATTCAGTTCAGTATAGATGACTAAGTCTGGATCCATCGTGTTATACTTTCAGATGTTCTCCTAAGATGTCAAATATGTGTGTGATTTCTGTTTTTATATTATAAAGTGTTATGCATCAGTTAGCTGTGATTGCCTCAGCTCCAGATGTACTTTTGTGTAATGTGGGAAACAGCCCCAGCTCTGGGTTGTTGTAAGTTTTTCGCGCTGCATGGCCACGTTCCAGAAGCATTCTTTCCTGACATTTCACCTGCATTTATGGCAGGCATCCTCAGAGGTTGTGAGGTCTCTGTTTAGTTTTGGATCAAAATGGCCTTTACTTGGTAGATATCTGTAATAGTCTCCTTACATTTTTTAAAAAAAGTAAAAATCAGCCATACTAGGCTATAAATCTGAGCATCGAAGAAATGGTATATAATCTATAGATTTTTCTTTGCTTTGGCTTTCTCTTTGCTCAGAATCAACAACAATTTTCTGGGATAAAACATTGATTCCTGCATCACTGTTGATAGAAAACTAGCTTTGTGCTAGGACCATTTTTACTGAATTGTGGCAGAAACAGAAGGAGTTACATAATCATTCTCCCAAAATATATCTTTTTCACAAAGCACTGTGTGGTTATTTTTACTTTTAAAGATATGAAATAACATTTGAAGTCTGGTATATTTGTCTGCCGTATAATATCCAATGGCTGTTGTACTTGAGAGCTCGTGCCAACCCTGTAAATTGTAGGTTCTGGTTAATGTTGGAGTATCAAGAAAGGAGAAAAATGAAAAGACAGAACATAAATATATAACACTCAAGTTAGTGACATACCTTGTAGGCACATTATTAGGGCATGAACTGGCTCCTTTATAGATTGGTGTAGGCTCAAAAGATTACATGTTTTGTGTAATTTTCCAAAATGGTATTTACAAAGCAAAATATGAATTATCTCGTGTATAGTTTGCTCTTGAGACTAATTTTGCATTATCTGAGGTTCTGATCTAAAGGACTTTCTCCCTCAAATCATAATGTCATGGATTGTCTGGATGTGACTCTTGTGGGTATATAACAGAGTGATAATGCTTTAAAACCTTTGAACACCCATCTATAGCTTTATATGCACATCTTGTGTTGCAGATTTCCTTAATCTAAAACATTGACCATGGACCATCACATTGAGGTCTTACTTGCAAGCGATGGTGGGAGGATTCATCATGGATTGTGGTGAATCTGGTGTGGGGCATTGAGAACCCATCACTCTGTGTAACCCTACCTCATCTCAAGGGGGGAGGAGTGCCACCAGCCAGCTTTCCCCCATTTTTCTCAATGGAATACGGGAAGCCTCCCATGTTTCCAGAACTGCCTCTTACAACAATTCAACCACATTTCAGGCACAGAGCCCCACTGAAAGTAGATCTACATTGTGTGATGGGATTTGGCGGGGTCTGCATCTGGTGAGGTCAAACTTTTATAAGAGGATGGGCAATTTTGCCTGTGTGATGGGGGTAGTCTGAGAAGTGAAACCAGTGGTTTTGATTAATCTTACCCAACTATTTGATCTGAATGTAATATATTATGAACATAGTGTACCAGGCTATGACATCATAATGAGAAATTCTTGAACAGCTCAGAATTTAATGAGATTATGTACATGAGCAGCTAGTATGTTTTCAGTTGCCCCACATAGTTTTGTGTGTGTGTGAGAGAGAAAGAATTGTGTGCCATGAAATAATGTTTTAACCTATGGTGAAACAGAGTTTCCTAGCAAGATTGTTTTAGAGGGAATTTGTCATTATTTTTCTCTGAGCCTGCAGCATGAGACTTGCCTAAGGTCACCCAGTGGGTTTCCATGGGCAAGTGGGGATTCAGACTCTCATCTCCCACAGTCCTAGTCTAGCACATAACCATTGCACCACATTGGCTCTCATACATATCACTCAAGGCACTGGATCTGTTATGCTGAAAACAAAAACACTGACACTATGCCATACAAAACCACCTTTTCCACGGTGGCTGATTTTTAAGGATTTCCTCAAAGTCTGTTTTGGGAATTTTTTCCCCTGAATATTTTCAAGACATGGGTGACTGAATCCATGAATGCAGAAGCCATGGACTCAGAGGGCCGACTATAATACTTTCACAACTTCTGTGCTCCTTTGTGATATCTGAAATCTAAAATGTAATCAAATTCAATTATTAAGGGCATCTAAAATCATCTGAAATAAAGATGTGTGACCACAAGATTGAGAAATAGAAACTACATAAACCTTAGAATCCTTGCAAGACAAATTAACTTTCTTTATTTCTTGAGAGTGTGTGTAAATCAAGGCAAATCAATTTGTCAGTTGTTTTTAGACAAGTTTTAATCCTAGGAAAAAGATCCCTTCGAGCAAAGCAGCCTTCTTCATCTTCCTTCTTTTGTGTCTTTTGGCTATCTCCCATAATTCCTGACCGTTCATCATGGAAACTAATTCTGATTTATATTGTAGTCCAAAAAATATAGGAGGCAAAAAGTTTGAAATGTAAATATATAACATGAAAACACATTTAAAAATTTTAAAAATCATGAATCTGTCCAATTACATCATGTATTCCAATTCCTTGCCCCCTAGAAGTCAACTAAAATGTCCGTATAGAATGATTTTCCATGCATGGTTGTTATAATCCAATGTACTGTCACCCCCTGAGAACTTCTGTAAACCACAGAAGGGAAAACAAATGCCTGCTAATTGGAATGATAGGAAGCAGCAGAGAAATTAATGCTTTCTCTCTTCTCATTGCTGCCTTTATCTAGACTGCTTTTACCAAGGGAATTCTATAAACACAGAATTTGTCATTGATCTTTATCACTCCCGTGTTTGTTTGTTTTTTGCTTTGCCCTTTCTGTTTTTCTCTGTTCCTGTTTAGAACATGTGTCTGCTTGTGTTCCATTGGCACATTTGCTAGATTTATCTCAGTAACTTTCCATTATAATGAAAAATAAAATAACATTAAAGCCATGTACACTTAAAAGCAGGCTGAGTTTATGCCAGTAAATGTGCAATTGCAGTTTCCCCTAGAGATTTTAAAACAAAACAAAACAGGATATTGGTAGCTGGGAAGGAGAGATAGCAGGATAATTATGAAAAACAGTGCATTAATCCCTAAGGCAATACTAATTATGTCATGGTGTGTGGGACACATTACATTCATTTAAGATTTGAAGATAGTTTTTGCTTGTGTGCTTCACAGCCACACCTGTGTGTCTCCAATTTAATCTTATTTGTTTATCTATCAACTTCATCTGTAGGCTTGTGCCCACTAACTGTAATTAGAATGACAAGTGATGTCTATATTTAACTCTTCTGTGTGTGTGTATGTGCCTTTGAGTCACTTGTCAATTTATGGTGAACCCATGAGTTTCATACAATTTTCATGGGCAAAGAATGTTCAAACAATAGTTTTGCCAATTTCTTTCTCTGAAATACAGCCACTTTTGCAGATGTTATGGGTTCAGCTCTCCTGCAAAAGTTGAAAAATTGTGAATATTTCTAGTTAAGGGGGGATGTGGTGCTGAGTCTTTCTGATGGTTGTTAACTCTTGCCTATGAACGAGGGACATCCAAGTCACTTTATCATTGACAGTCCTGCTCAGCATTTGCAACCTCAGAACTGTGACTTCCTTGAGTGAATCTAATCATCTGTAATTTGCTTTCTCTTTTTTCCTGATGCTTTACAACTCACCAAGCATAATTGCCTTTTCATGTGGGTCATGTCTTCTCATGGTATGTTCAAAGTATGACAATCTCAGATTAGTCATATTGGCTTCTAGGGGAGAGTTCAGATTTCATTTGCTTTAGGAATTTGAGCATCCCTTTGCTTGGGTGGGAGACTAATGCAGTGGTCCTATGCTCAATGTAATCCCTGATGTTCCCTTTCTTCAGAATTGGAATATATATTATTTCCAATCTAAGGACCATTACTGTATTGGGTTGTTGTAGGTTTTTTCGGGCTATATGGCCATGTTCTAAAGGCATTTTCTCCTGATGTTTTGCCTGCATCTATGGCAAGCATCCTCAGAGGTAGTGAGGTCTGTTGGAAAAAGAAAATGAAGGAAGACTGCCTTTTCTAGATGTCCTAGTCATCCGTAAACCAGATCAACAATTGGGTCACACCGTTTACAGAAAACACCCACACACAGAGATAGATATCTACATAAAAACTCCAACCACCACCCAAGTCAAAAAAGAAGCACCATTAAAGCTTGGCAGACCGTGCAAAAAGAATCTGCGAACCCCACCTCCTCCAAGATGAACTGAACCACCTAAACTGGGCTCTACAGGCCAATAAATACCTCAGACATCAGAAGAGCTGCAAGACCAAGAACAAGCCACGAGAGTAAAGTTTAAGATCCACCCAGAGGAAAAGTGTTCTTGCCATACATCAAGGGAACCACTGACCACATAGGGAAGCTGATGAGGAAACACAACATACAAACTATCTACAGACCCACCAAGAAAATCCAACAAATGCTACGTTCAGCAAAGAACAAGAGGGATCCTCTCGCTTCTGCAGGTGTCTACCGTGTACCATGCAGCTGTGGACAAGTCTACATAGGGACCACCAAACGCAGCATCCAAACACGAATCAAGAAACATGAAAGGCACTGCAGACTACTTCAACCAGAGAAATCAGCTATAGCAGAGCCCCTGGTGAATCAACCTGGACACAGCATATTATTTGAGAACACAAAAATGCTGGACCACACCAACAACCACCATGTCAGACTACACAGAGAAGCCATTGAAATCCACAAGCATGTGGACAATTTCAACAGAAAGGAGGAAACCATAAAATGAACAAAATCTGGCTACCAGCATTAAAAAACTCTAAAATTAGAACAGCACAACAACAGAGAGGAAACAAACAGGGACATCTAATTACCTCTCAACAAAAGATTGCTCCAGGCACTGCCAAGCAATCAAATGCTAATCAAGGTGATCAGTTGAAACATTCACACCTAGCTCCAGAAGACAAGAGTCCTTTGTCCCACCCTGGTCATTCCACAGATATATAAACCCTTTTCCCTAATTCCAACAGACCTCACTACCTCTGAGGATGCCTGCCACAGATGCAGGCAAAACGTCCAGAGAAAATGCCTCTAGAACATGGCCATATAGCCCGAAAAAACCTACAACAACCCAGTGATTCCGGCCATGAAAGCCATTACTGTATTTTTTCGTATTTGTGAATAGATTTTAGTTAAAACTAGAGATCTCTAGAGTCTCTGTGGTTTGAAGCAGCTTTGTTGGTGTGCCATCTGTTTCTGGTGATTTATTTCTTCCAGTTGCTCTTCAACTTTACTTTTTAATTGTTGGGGGTTTTTTTTGTATGAAATTGTTATCCTTTTATCTAGTTCATATTGTTCCTAATATCTTTTTATTTGTATTTAGCCATGTATTGTGTTTCTTGCTGATTGTATAGCATCCCCAATCTTGGTTTAAATTTCCCTTTGGTTTCTTAGATCATCTGTCCTCCCTGACTTTAGTCCAGAGTTATTCTGGTTCCTGGTCAATTAGCATTAATAATGCCGGTCATGTTTTTTTAAACATTATCTTCAAATTTGATGTGCATGCTCTTCAAGTTGTATTTTGGCACAGTTCTTCTATTGTCTCATAGAGATCCTCCCTAGTGGCACCTTCCACTCTCTGCTGCTGCCAAGTGACAGTTTGGTGCACTTAGTATGACTTTTCAATAAAAGTCTGTCTGACATAGAAAATCCTACTAGAAGCATAGACTCCCACTAGTAAAGAAATATAGTGACATGTTGGGACTTTCTAATTAGTAGGTTAGAATTGTAATAGCTGACAATCCCTCTATTCTCCTTCTGGATTCAGGATGAGTACCAGGATGGATTTTACAAGAAACAATATATTATTTTGAGTTGCTGCTGCAGTGCATAGTGTTTTGCATTGGTTTGGTTTTTTAACGTATTGTAGCTGGTCCTGAGTGGTCTCTTCAACCCTCATTCATTTTACAAAACATCTGATTTTTGGTAGAGATGAAAATTGTCAAAAGCTAATTTATAGATATGGAATAACACAGTTGCTGGTATTTTTGGATTCTTCTTGGAAGGGTTTTGGTTATGGGAATGATTGTGCCTGAATATCAAAGGGTATTGCTCTCAATAGGAGGGAGAAGAATAGCTATATGAGATCTCCCAACGGCCAAATGTAGCTGAGACGGGGCAGGGTTGGAAGGAAGAAAATGAACAAAGGTTCAGGATGCCTGCTTAGTCCCTCTCCAAAAATAATATCCCAGGCAACAACTTTGAGTTAGAAAAATATAAAAAGAAGAAAGAGAAACACATTGAATGCCCTGTGGGAGCAGGATGTTTGATTATGTTTGAAAGATGTAATTTTCCATTTGAGCTCTTGAACAAGTTACAGGGAGTAGACATTATTCGGATACATTATTCTGATTCTTGGGGGAAAACATTTTGTGTTAGACAGTGTTTCCTCAAGAAACTGTCTGCTCATGCAATCAATTATCAAGTCACACACAATGCCTACAAGGAGCCTGTGGAGTTTACACAATGTTTCCATTGAAATCTTGTGATGCGTTGTTACAATATGAAAAGTTGGTCTTTGGCATGCTGCAACAAGGACTGGCTACATCCAATAGTAGGGATATACAGAAGAGACAAAGTCTCAGGGTGTTTAAAAAATAGCATAAAAATGTCTTTTCTTAATATCCCGGGTGTTTGTCTCTTCTCTACATCCCTTGCTGACATATACCTGACGGTGCAGTCATCAGGAGGAGTATGCATGTGTTTATGAACTTACTTTAATAGATGTTCATTTATCTCCTGTTCCTTTTTTTCTAGACACCTGACAATTAAAAATAGGGTCGCCAGAGTCAAAAGTGAACAGGGCTCCTGAACATGTTTGTGGTTGTGCTAAAGAGGGAATTTCAGCATGCAACCAAGTTATAAGCAACACCTACTGAAATACCTCTTCCGCACAGCCATTAAAGGTACAAGAGCCCTCTTTGCTTTTCATTCTGTCAACTGTAATTAGAAAATTGCAAATAATGCGTATACAGCTAACATATATGAACTAGTGCTTTAAGACAAACAATGATTTTTGTTGTCTCAGATCTAGACAGTCATCTCTGACAGAAAAGAAAATCCCAGAACCCTCACCTTTATCAAAGAGAAAAACCTATGAGAAATCTCCAGATAAACCAAAGCCAAAAGAACAAAAACAGTAAGAAATTTCATTTTTAAATGTAATTCTGGCTTTTTGTGCCTTAAATCTTCAAAGTAACTTAATTTTATTTCAGAAGACTCCTTTGTAAAGACATGTGATTGTGCCTGGCTTAATGCCACACTGAAAATCCATGTGAAAATTTTGGTAATACTTGATAATTATTTTTAATGCTCCTCAGAGTCTTTCAGGCACCTATAGCTATTATTTGAGCTCTCTTCCTTTTTACGCTGCCTTTTTCTATGTGTAGGTTAATTTTCTGAAAAGATGTTTGAATGAATATACTGCCGCCTTGTGGCCAGCAACTTTTTTTTTACTCTTCTATATTTAAGTTCTGCTTGGTTAGTTTACAAAACTGCATCTCCTGATTAAGCAAGTCGGCATCGGTGACTTGTTCCAAGGCATGTTTAATTCATTTTAACCTCTCTAACAATTTCATTTGCCTTCATTATTATTATGATTTTTTTTTGATAGAAGAGGCTTTTAATGTTTAATTTTTTTCTTGTAGCTCAGATTCTGGAACCTCAGAGGCTAGTCTGTCACCTCCTTCCTCCCCACCAAGCCGATCCCGTAATGACCTGAATGTTTTTAGCCGCCTTACTGTTTCCCAAGGAAACACGTCAGTTCAGCAGGATAAGTAAGTCACAAAGGAAAGACCCAGAATCCCGTGGTTTGTGGATGTGCCCAAAGCACACACAAGCCTGAAATATATCTTCAGAACTAATTCTCTGGCTCTCTTGATGCCAGGGATGAAACTAAAATGGCTCTTTCTCTTGCTATTCCTTCCACTCCACCCCACCTCAGAGGAGATGACCTGGTGATGCCACAGGTCCTCAACTCTTATTTCCTGCTGAAACTTACTTCTTGTACTTATGCAACCTACTCCCTCTCACATGCTCCCTCAGTGGTCTGTTTTCCTGTGTTATGTTTCTTAAGTCACAATAGTTTTTCCTTGAGTTGCTGTTGGGTGATGCAGGGTTTGTTGTCAGACAATTAAGACATTTCTTGCATAACTAGATTTGCAAGGAATCAGTTCTTAGAGTCACCCACAAAACACATAGTGAGGGTTTATGGCATATCAAGGGGGTGAACAACTGTTTTGTTAACCTTTTTTCTTTTTGAAAAAAGTGACAGCCCATATAGGTTGATCCAGAATCTTATTGCAAGGTTTCTGAATCTGAAGTGCTGCAAAATTGAGCTTACCTCTGCTTTTAATTGTAGCATTTTCTCCTGTTGCTGTTCTTCCTCTTCTGATTTGATCTATTGTCTCAGCTGCAACTAAATAAGTTCCTAACGGTTGCCTTAAAGCTTTCAATTAGTTTTAGGCCATGCTTGTAGCTATTTCAAGTAATAATACTATAGTTGTAATTATACTGATTGGAGATAGCGACTTTAAAGATTGTCTATGCTTTGATTTAATGAATGAATTTTATTGTTACTATCACAGACCTGGAGTGTAAAACATTAAAACATTATATTATTTTTAAAAGTGTTAACATTAAGACCATAAATTCACAACATTAAAAGCAGAAAGTCAATATGGAATCAATATACATGTCTTAATATATTCTTTGATTTGTCATTGAAATTATATTCAAATAGCTCAGCATGTTTGATTTGCTTTGAAAATGAAGATATACTTCTAGGAGCCACAGTGGTGCAATGGGTTAAACCCTTCTGCCAACTGAACTGCTGATCTGAAGATTGGCAGATCAAATTGCGAGATGGGGTGAGCTCCCATGTGTCAGCTCCAGCTTCCCATGCGGGGACATGAGAGAAGCCTCTCACAGGATGGTAACACATCCGGGCATCCCCTGGGCAACATCTCTGTTGCCAATTCTCTCTCACCAGAAGCAACTTGCAGTTTCTCAAGTTGCTTCTGACAAGATTTTTAAAAAGGTGTAATTGTATGTTTTTTTAAAAAAACTGAGGATTTTTAAATGATTGCAAACAAACATTATATGGCAGTGTCTTCATTCATTTAAAAATAAGGTTAATGCATTTTTAAATAAATAGATAATTATGATTTTGAACACCCTTAGATTACCTTCCACTTTCATAATTCATGTAAAAATTAACAAGAAAAGAACAAAGCTACGTTGTGACCATATAATCTTGTCTTTTAAAATCCTCTCTTCCCTGTTGACCTTTGCAAAAAATTATTGAGGAAACTGGAAATGACTTCCATAAGAATCTATAATTAGAATATTAAAATATTTTTTGATATGGAGAAACATACATTGTTTTAACATTCCCCAATATTACTAAACCCAGTAAAGCCAGTTTGGATGCACTCTACAAACAGGTTTTGCTTTCTCATCTAGCAATGCTGTTCATTTTTTTTAAATGAACCCTTTACTCTGCTGATACCTGTATTCTTTCTCCATAATCTTACCACTGTTCATTGTAGGTCTGATGAAAGTGATTCCTCTCTGTCGGAGGTACACAGGTACACTCTCTTCCTAATTTCCATCTTCTGGACTCCTAGTGATTTGTTGAATAGTTTTCTTGCAGTTCTTAAACTAACCTATTTTTTGCATGGCTTTGAAAAACAAATCATTATTTCCCAAAACATTCATGGACTTCTTGCATTGTTTTACTTTGGGGATTTTTTAAAAAAATATAAGTATTAAAATATTTCCTGTGTGTGTGTGTGTTTTAATTAGTCCAGCATGTAAAAAAGAATGCCTTGTTGTGGTATTTTTTATTTAATTTAAATGTTTTGGTTCATGCACAATTTTGTTGTTTGTTAAATAAATCCATGACAAATATGATCTTGAAGGTGATTAATTGATACACAATTTTGTCCTCAATCTGTTTTGTTGATAGACAAAAAAGCTGTATTAAACTTGTGCGATGAAGTCAGGGTTTGGCTTATACCATTGCTGTTGTACCATTGCTCATAATAGTTGATTTACTATAGAGGTGCACACAGTGAAACATATGGGAGAAAATTAGATAAATGGAGGGAAGCAAAAATCACTAGTATTTTTCCTGTGTACATCTTAGAGAAGACAATGATGCTTGGGAAAATGGAAGGAAAAAGGAAGAGGGGCTGACCAAGGGCAAGATGGATGGATGGTATCCTTGAAGTGACTGGCTTGAATCTGAAGGAGCTGGGGGTGGTGACAGCTGGCAGGGAGCTCGGACATGGACAGGTCCTGAGGTCACAAAGAGTCGGAAGCGACTGAACGAATAAATAACAAACATCTTAAGCACAGAGTAAAGACAGTAGATTTCCCCCACATGCAGGTTATTAAATGAGAATGTGGCAAAGAAAGAAATGGAATGGAAAGATGTACCTGGAACTCTTTTACCCAAAGGAGTTTTTATTCATTTTAATTCAGGAAGAAGCAGCTATATGTGCATATTTTGGCACATATTACTCATATTTTTTCTCTTGGAAGTAATGGAGACAGCCCATGTGCACTTAATATCTGTACATTCCCCATCTGACCTTATTCAGCAGAACTTTCCATACATACCATGTTGGTGACGCACCTTTTAGACATGCATCACTTCACAACAGAGTAATTCAGGTTAACTAGCAAACCGGAGGTTAAACCAACCACTTAGAAGAGATATGGACATAATTTTTTGTCATTCCTCATTATGTTTGCACTACACACCCACACACTGCAGCCGACACACAGTTTGGAAAACTCTGTTATACCGTTTTCTCTGGATTGCAGAGAATGACACTTTAGTGTAGCTGTTACCACTCAATTGTATGTTAAGTTTGTAGTCTTCTCTCTGCCACAGTCATTTGCATTTGTTTGTTTTTAAATTAATTGAACTGCATACTAACTTGTGAGGTCCTCCTTTGAAGGATTCCTTTCATGTTCTGTCTGCTGTGCCTCCTGAGACTTGTACTGAACTGCTTTGTTGTCTTTATTTCTTCTAACTTGCTTTTCACTGTACACAATGAATCCACTTTAGGCTTTTGACAAATAAAACAAGGAATTATGATGGTCTCTCTACAAGTCTATTTCTATTTGAAATAGCACAAATCTAAATGAGGGTAGGAGTTCATTTTCTCCACTCTTTAAACAATTGAGTTTCTCGGGAATATTGGGGCTCTAATGTTTTCTGGTTGCCACATCAATTTTGGAAAGACTCGATCCTCAACATACTTTTCAGAAAATCACGTGAAATATCCTATTTTTCTCAGAATAATTCCATTGGCCATGGAGAGTAAGAATCCATCACCTTCTCTTGACCTGTTTTAGGTCAATGGATTGTTGGCCTTCAAGTCATTTCCTAAGGCCATAATTCGGAACTGACATGTTCCAGGATTTTCTGGGGCTCAGAGTGTGTGACTTGCCCAAGGTCACCCAATGGGTTTCAGGTGGTGATTTACTGCTCTCTAAATTATCCGAAGCAAATTCAACTTCTGCCTGGTAATGGGCAATGAAAAAATGTGACTAAAATATACCAATACGAAACAACAGTCGAAAAAAATGCAATTAAAATGATCAAGGGTCTGGAGAACAAGCCCTATGAGGAGCGGCTTAAGGAGCTGGGCATGTTTAGCCTGAAGAAGAGAAGGCTGAGAGGAGACAAGATAGCCATGTATAAAGAGGTGAGGGGAAGTCATAAGGAGGAGGGAGCAGGCTTGTTTTCTGCTGCCCTGGAGACTAGGACGCGGAACAATGGCTACAAACTACAGGAAAGGAGATTCCACCTGAACATTAGGAAGAATTTCCTGACTGTGAGAGCTGTTCAGCAGTGGAACTCTCTGCCCCAGAGTGTGGTGGAGGTTCCTTCATTGGAAGCTTTTAAAAGGAGGCTGGATGGCCATCTGTCGGGGGTACTTTGAATGCAATTTTCCCGCTTCTTGGCAGGGGGTTGGACTGGATAGCCCACAAGGTCTCTTCCAACTCTATGAATCTATGAACAGATCATATTTCCTTACAGATTGACTCTGTTACTCTACAAGGTTAACTTCTTCACCATTTCCCCCCATCAATCACCTATACCATTCTATCTCTATTTCTGCTGTATATATGTACCTCCAAGTTGCTTGTCTACTTACAGTGACTACATGAATTTCATTGAGCTTTCTTAGGCAAGGTACACTCAGAGGTGGCTTTGCCAGTTTCTCCTTTTGGAATACAACCCATAACACCAGGGATTCATTGGCATTCCATCCAAGTACTAACTATTGTTGACTCTTCTTAACTCCCAAGATCAGATGGGATCTGGTGCCTTTAGGACTTTTATGTCTCATTCTATTTCTGCTACTATTCCCATCTAACTTCTATGGTACTGTTCCCATTTGTCAGTAGTTGTGGACTTTTTTGTTTTTGAGGACTGAGTTTTGTCTTCTCAAAGATTTTGTCTTCTCAAAGATTTGTCTTCTGGGAGTCATAGTTGAATAAGTAATTCTTGCAAATACTTATCCACTGGCTGTTCAGCCATTAAGTCCTCTGCGTGTGGGTGATGGGGACCACTCCATACAAATACAAATCTCTGCTGTTTAAATAAAATAATTAATTATTGTCTTCAAACTCGGGAAGATTTGAAGAAAATGTCTTTTTATGTGGAATCATGTATTTTAAACTGTGACATACATTTCTCAAAGATGGCCTGTTACATAGAGTATCAGCTTTTAGTCCTTCACTTTAACATGACAAAGCTATGGTATGCATGTGTTATTTGCAATATTTACCTAAATATTTCTGTCCTGTGGGGTAGTTCAGACAGTGCACACAGAGGAAGACAGAGCCTCTGACCAGTTTTGTTAATATATTAATATATTAAAAGCCACAACTATTTTCAGCCTTTAAAGTCACCATAAAACCAAAAGAAGTAGTGAGGCAAAAGCACATGTCAGACACAGATATGATTCTCTTCCTTCATTCCCCTCCCCGAACCCTACACATCTAGAAATGAGAAATCTTCAGATTACATAATGGTTTTTCCAATGTTGGTTATTTCCCCACCTCTTATGCACTGAGAATACTTGTACATGCTGAAATTCTCTTTGGTATATGTATTGTATATAGAGGACATTCTGGGAAAACATAGAACATTCTGGGAAAAATGATAAAGATTACAAGTTGTATCCAGCTGGTTCCACAGAGGGAATTTCACATACAGCCGATACAGTGGCAGGAAAACATTCATGGATTTTTAGGGTGACAGCCATAGATAACATATAAATTTTGTTCCTGGGTTATAGATGTCATTTCCTAATTGGTTCTATCACACGGAAAAAACGGAAAAAACTTCATTTTTGTGGGACATCCTGCAGCACATTTTGCTATAGTTTCTCAATGAATATCTGACTGTGTTTTAACCAATTTAACATAGTTTGTGGCAGCCATAAAAACAAAGTTTCTGGAGTAGAACAACTACTTTCAAAGAATGTCCCACACAATTAAACAGGAAATAACACTTTCAAACCACAAATGGATTTTTTTAAAAAAAAATTACATAGTGTAATTAAAAAGAAAATTGAGGGTTTGACTGGATGGTCCTTGTATTCCCTTCCAACCCTGTGATACTGTGATTGTGTGAAATAGAAATCCATAGCAGTAACAGTTTTAGCAATTGCCATCTTTGTTCCAATGTAACATTGCCCACAGCTATGAAAATCTAAAAATTCTCTTTAGCCTTTAAAAGAAAGGCCAATGCAGATGGAAGTAGATCTTCTTGGCAGTGGGTTCCAAAGACATCTTCATTACCCTAGAAAATGTCTTTCAGATACTCAGAACAGTTTGGATCCAACATTTAGTATTATTCCTGTTATTTGGATATTTGAGGTGTTGAAAGCAGATGAAAGTAATTGCATTTATTCAAAGGTGTAGACATGTGTGAAAGACATAAATTACAACCCTGAAATGAAATGGATAGTTTCTTTTCCATTTTAGTGGTAATACATCATAGTTATTTTTTCTGTGGGATAAAAATCTAAAGATTTCACACCACTCTAGTTTCTAAGTCATGTATTCTAACTTAAGATGGCAAATAACAAAGATTGCTAAACATAGACTAGTCCAGGTTTTAATTCTTCCCCTGAAGCTTGGATGCATTTCCAGAGGCAAAAATGAGTGTTAATGATTGGTAGCCAATTCCCATCATTCTTGCATTTTCAGTGTTGGTTAGGGCTGATTGGACTTGCAGTTCCGCAACATCTGGAGAACCACATATTCCCCAAATCTTAAAAAAATAGAAACTGTTCATGTTGAAAATCACATGCAAACCCGGGCCTTCTTCTTTTTGCAGTGTGATGAGCAGTGCTACAATTTTGCTTCCTGAGGTTATCTCATCTTTGTAGTAGAGCTAGCTGAACCTACATGACATGTTTTAATATGATCAGGATTACATGGGATCCTTCTTGAGGAGTAACACATAATCCACTGGTTCATAATTCTGTTTTAAAGCCACACAGAATTTCATAAGGGAGTAAATCAATAGCAAAACACAGACATTGTACATCAGGCTAATACTCCATTTACTCAAGTGATTCACCGAAGTGTTAAAACATATTTTAACACATTGGCATTATATGGGGGGTTTTTTACCCTCAAGGAAGTACTTGAGAAATGTATTTCCTCACTAGAATAAAATATATAAGTAGTCATTATGATGCTTTGGGTTTCTTTCTTGCATTAATAGTACCAGAATGTGAGCTCCATTCACGCACAAGATATTTTTGCAAATTATGCTACATATATCTTTGGACGTGAACAATACAAAAAATGTACTCTTATTTCAGAAGTCTGGTGGTGCCCCTTTGTTGGAAAATAGCACAAGAAACATATCAGTAAGGGGACACCACTGTATGGAAGGTGAAGAATTTAACCCCTTCGTAGGTTTGCTTGCAATAATATCCAAAATAATTATGTTGCTTTGTGCCAGTTTATTAGTTTGCATAAAATATTACTGTGGTATCAAGTCTCTTTTGCTGTGGGCTTGCTAGGTGTTTTATTTTGTTTTTATTGAGTGTTTAATGAAACTGATGAGGGATATATAAAGCAGTTGTTAGGAGTGGTACATGAAAATCTATACTATTATTACTGCTTAAAAGCCTCCTATAACTAGTGTACTCCCTTTGTGATTGGAGAAGAGTAATAAAAATTAGGCTCTCATCTAGCTAGAAAGTTGAAGATAGTGTTGGCCTGTTAGATTTTCAGGAAATGATGTTGACAGGTTTTTGACATATTATGACAAAATGACTTACCATAAATCCTAATTCAGAGTGTTTTGTTTCCTTCCATAGAGGTATAATCAACCCATACTCTTCAAAATCTGTTCGCTCTTCCCCAATTCAATGTATCCATATTGCTGAAGGTCATACAAAGGCGGTGCTTTGTATTGATTGTACTGATGATCTCCTCTTCACTGGATCAAAAGGTTTGGCCAATTTCTTTACATGTATGTGTTGATACTGTGTGCATATTCCCATGTACACATTTGTCACGTGACATTGTGGTTTTAGTTGGAGACTTGCAGGTATAAACAAACTGTCACAGATTTCATATTACCTGTCATCTACTCAAATAAGGGTATTAGTTCATGTGTGCAGTAGTACTGAAGTAACAAGTGATGAGCATAAGCATGCATATGTGAACTCACCCTAAATGGAATGGGATCCAACCCTGAGTAAAATGAAAATTCTGAATGGTGAAATATTGTAGCATACACATTGCTTCATTGTCAATGGCAGTGCAAGATACATAAATTTCTTTAAAAATAATGCTTTTCGTAATACTTAAATGAAAAGGTTACTATCCCTAAAAGTTCAATCATTACAGTGTTAATGTTTCAGATCCACTTTTTATAACACTAAACACAGAATAGGAAAAATGTGGCTCCTAAGAAATAGGCATGACATATTTCTGCTGGAGGAAAAAGGCAGATTAACTATCCCAAAAGCCTCCCGGTATTGAGAGCTGGATCTCTCCTCCTATGTTATTTAATATATAAAAAATCAATTTTACAGAACAAGAAGTATACTTCATCACTTTCAGCTTTCCCCCCTCATTTTTTGGAGTTTTGGTAGCCTGTGGGGCTCCTACTTGGTCTCTGGAAGTCCTGATTTCACCGTTACATTCAAATAATTAACTTCATGTTATTTTTTTAAAGATATGCACTATATTGGACATTTTAATGTACAATATAAGGTTAGGATACTAACCAGTAATAATGTGATGTGTGAAATGAATGAATTTCCTTCATCCGTGCCCCCATCTTTTTGCTTATTTAAATTAAATGTTTAAATAAGTGGTTATGAGCAAAGGAAATTAGGAGGCATGTTGAAGTGATATAAATATTGACTTTCTGCAGTATTGCCAGCTGCTTATATATATATTTAGAAAGTCACATAGAAGGGCAGAACAGTAAGGAGGTGTTGTTTGTGTACATATATAGCCTTGTATAACCTTTTGGCAACTTTGTTAGCCTCATTTGACACCTTTAGCAACTGTTTTAGGGAATGAAAAGCCTTAAGCTGCTAATTAAAAATAAATACTGTTGTTATAGCTACTACTTAACAATTCAAAACTGGCTCCTTTTCTTTGTTTTCTCTACTGGATCAGACCTTTTATGCACTATTGAAAAAGATGTGTATAAAAATAATTCTTGACTCCTCTTACATTTTAGCTATCTGTTGTGTTTTACCCTCTCAGTGGCTATTGGAACTACTTTTGAATTTGATCCAAGGGTTTATATTAAGTAGTCGTGTCTCACTTATACTTCTGCATGTTCTTTGGAAGGATGTGTTAAAAACATATATGAATGAATGAATGAATTTTGTATTGCTATCTTGTAAGTTTACTGTTCTTGTCCTTTTTCTTTCTTAGATCGCACTTGTAAAGTATGGAATTTGGTAACTGGACAAGAAATAATGTCTCTGGGTGGTCATCCCAACAACGTTGTATCTGTAAAATACTGTAACTATACTAGCTTGGTCTTTACAGTTTCAACATCTTATATTAAGGTGTGGGACATCCGTGATTCTGCCAAGTGTATTCGGACACTTACGTAAGTTGGCACTCTACAAGGCAAATCTAAGATTTGATTACCATTTGGATTTATATTGTTATAGTCTGTGACTACAGAACTGTAATTTGATGGGTTTTATTGTTTGCCTTTGGTAATTTTATTAGCCACCACGTTCATTGTTTTTAGGTGAGGGTGTGGGAGTAGAAGAAAAGTGCAATAAAATTTAGTAAAGCAATGCTTCTCAATCTTTTACTGGCCAGATTTTTTGGGCCAGCTCTTAGAAGCTCCAGCCATCATATCTAAGAATTCTGCAAATGGAAATACAAAAAAACAAAACAAAACAAAACAAAAAAAACCTAGAAGACCAAAGTTTGAATGCCAATCCATGTCTCTTTAAAAAACAAAACAAACTACCTACCATGGCACAGAAAAAACCTCCTGCTCTTGTTGTTTCAACTCTTCAATTCAACCAATGAGCATTTAATTAAAGAGAACATCGCCCACAGTGTATATTCTTTTCCATTGAGTTGTTGTCCTAGAGGCAGCTGGTGGTTATAATGAAGGTGGGTTGGAGCATCTCTGCTAAGTTTTAGTCTGAACTTATAATTATAAATGGGACTATGACCCCATTTTAAGTATAGAATTCAGCATCTTGGATGGCTCCTTTAAAATCTTGGAGTCGATTTATTGCCCTTCAGACGAGGAAATCGTTTTTGTTGGTTGGGATGTATCATGATCTGTGCCCATTTCTCCAGTTACCTGCTTAGAATTTTAAATGCTTGATCAACACACAAAGGAACACAAACCTATGTACAAATGCACATCCTTCCCTCACAAATGGACTAAATACAGAAACCTACAGTATTTGGAAACTTGGTATTCAAAGCCAGAAAACTAGTGTCCAGCATCATTTGGCTGCATTCAAACTCAGCCAAATTATGTCTTTATAAGATGTGTTTGAGATGAAATTGCAAAGTTTCCTATTTGCTATTTTGGTTTTTCCCCTCTATAAAATAAAGGTCTTCAGGCCAGGTGATGCCCGGTGATGCTTGCTCTGGGAGTACCAATAGGACTGTGACAATTCCCGCTGGTGAAAACCAGATCAATCAGATAGCCCTAAATCCAACAGGAACATTCCTGTATGCAGCTGCAGGAAATGCAGTGAGAATGTGGGACCTCAAGAGGTAAAGATTTCCAGGTTATTTACTGCAGTCATTTATGGATAATTTTGTATGCTTAGCTTAGACATTTCTGTGGATACAGCCTGGGCTTTAGGCCTCCACCAGTTAGCAGGTACACAATAATTCATGTTGGTGTTGAGACTGCAAGGAGCCTAAAGAGGTGTAGGGCTATAAGGACATCTTTCTTGTGTTTTTAATCATAGAAACCAATGCATCACATCTTCTTACCATGGCCCTCTGTTTATGTGAAAAGCCCTCTATCCCAGTGATTCCCAACCTGTGAGTCCCCAGATGTTTTGGTTATTTTTATTTTTATTCAACTCCCAGGAATCCTAACAGTTGGTAAACTGGTTGAGATTTCGGGGAGTTGTAGGCCAAAACACCTGGGGAACTCATAAGTTAAGAACCACTGTTCTATGCTATAGTTAATTTCTGTCTTGGTGGTGCTTCCCTTAGGAATATAATTGGTGTTGAGAAATGGAAGATACTGAACTACAAACTCTAATACAAAATACTGGGATTCTAGATGTTGCTGGACCACAGTGTTGTTGAAATCTTTTTATCTAGCTCTGGTCTGTATCTGCTGGATTGCTTATTTTAAAAGCAAATTTGGTGTGTGAAACGCTGTCTTTCCAAATTGGTAGTACTGGTATCTGTTGGCTTCTAAATTAAGACCTCCAGAATTCCAGATCCAACAAGGATATGAAGGAGTTAGTGGCCTGGAACATTTCGAAGCAGGAAAGGTTGAAATTTAAACAACTCAATGTGATACTGAGGTCCCTTCTACACTGTCATATAAAATCCAGATTATCTGCTTTGAACTGGATTATATGACAGTGTAGACTCATATAATCCAGTTCAAAGCAAATAATGTGGTTTATCTGCTTTGAGAATCTGAATTTTGTGGCAATTCCCACTTATTTGACATCTAACTCTGAGAAAACTCTGAGGTGTTCTCTTTGGAATAATTAAAACAAAAAGTTCTTGTATTGTTGTGTGACTCTGCCTAAATCTGCTCTTCTAGGTTTCAGTCCACTGGAAAACTAACTGGTCACCTGGGGCCTGTTATGTGCCTTACAGTAGACCGCATTTCTAATGGACAAGATTTGATCATTACTGGCTCAAAGGATCATTATATAAAGGTATTTGCCCCCCTGTCTTTTGTTATAATATAAATAAAACAGGTTTTAGGAATGAGCTGTGGTTTATGTTTCTTCCCCCTTTCAAGATGTTAAGAAACACACAAAAGTCCTATTTATATGTATTCACTAAGAAGTGAATTCCATTGAATTTGTTTTGGTTTTTTTTAAAACAAACAAACAAACAAATGATTTGGTAACAGAGCAGAGGCTCCAGTACAAGTGAGAAATAAATTAAGGTGAGACATCAGAGATATCAGCACACACATACAAAATCAATCTTCTAGAAGGGGGGTTGATGAATATGTAGACCCAAGGGACCAGATTTGCTATTGATATAGCATATAAAGAGAAACCAAGATGTGATAGAAGCCTCATTACTAACAAGTCATTTGATCAGTTTTGATTTTATAAGGAGGGAATCCCACCTTTTTCACCACTAATCTTCCATGAGGAGTAAAGCCCCCCCGTCCCCTCCCCCCATTATTTCACAATGATCATTTGAGCAGCAATCAGAAGATAGGTAACAACTTATTTATAGTGTATTTTTGTACACCTTGCACAATTACAACTCATGTGATTCCATATCATTGAACGATTACAGCTAAAATGGTGTGAAAGTGCATTAATTCTATGGTGTAGATGCACCCCCGGAGCAGTATTACTCAAAGTAGTAGGCTCTGGACTGGTACCAGTCCCTAAACCATTGGTTGCTGGTACCTGGAAAGCTTCCAGGAAAGAAAATAACAATTGTAACTAACAGATACAGAAGTTATACTGGTCCCTAGACAGAAAATGGATCATATCAGATAGTCTGTGAAGCACTGTTTCAGATAATTACAATATAATCAACATTTTTTTTAAAAAAATCAAGATTACTCTAATTACACACATGGTAAGATTATTTACTAGAAAATATCTTGCCAAATGAGTCATTAGAGTGATCACCGTTTTTTTAAAAAAAATCCTATACAACAGTTCTCTGAGACAAAAATGGAGAATGTTTATAAGACAGAGATTCAATTATAGCACACCAAGAATATGTTGAGATACAAACTGAAGGATTTTTTTTATATATAATCACAATAACGCAATCTGCTCCCCTCCCGGACTGTTTCTGTGTTCTTGGACATAAGACTTTTCAAAGGATGGTCCATGATTGTGTTTAGAAATAATTATTTTATGAATTATTTATGAAGGTATTACTCAATATCCTGGTATGTTACAAATGGTATGTTACAAATCAAAGGGTGGCTATTTATAAATCAGAAGTTCCTTTGAACCATTGTTGGTTCAACTTATATTATCGTGCAACCTATATTGTAGTGTTTTCAAGGCCAGGATCCAGTGGCTTATTTCCACTTACAGATTAAGTTCTGCAGGGCTATTTCTGCTCTCTACTATAATCTCTATGCAATATAAATTAAACTTTTAACAGCCTCCCAAATTAGCTCCTGAGGAGCTAAAGTCACTCCTTCCCGGAGCTTTTTGTGCCTCTGCTTCCATCGCAAGAGGTATACCATTGAATTCTGGGTTTAGAACTATTCAGAATGTTACTTCTGTACAACATGTATATTGACTTTATAATGTCACACAATTATTGCCACGCAAATAAAGTGGTGGCAAATTACCTTGCAATCTTTCATTGGGGTAATTTTGCATAATTGCTTTCTTGTCCTTTTAAATCTACTCATCCACTGATTGTAGGTAGCCTATGTTGTGCTCGTAAAATAAGAATAATAAAAATGGATGTGGAAAATGTCAGAACTGTTTGTCACAGTGGCATCTGGTGATTCTGATGACAGTAAATGGATGAAATTTTAAGATTTGCTCTGTTTTGGAAATTGGGAAGCAGCATCTTGGGAAACTATTTTAAATTTTGGATTTGGAGCAGATTCACTTCCCCACCTCAAACATGGAAGCTACCAGTGATCACTCTTTTCCATATGATAGTCTAGATACTTTCTGATGGTGTGGTAAAGAGTTATGTCAGATATTATCTTATTCTATATATATATATAGTAACATGAATTATAAATACAGAATTGTTAGATTCCTTATTTCAAATCAGATTCCATATTTACTGACATCATGAATTATTTAAAGCAATTAGCAATTGATACTGACACACAATCCCAGGTATTTTGTGGGTGTTGGTAAAAGGAATATATTGAATAAAGTTTTGTTCTTTATGTTTAATTCACTGCTCGTCAAGATCATTCCACAAATATAAGTATGCATTTCTGCTATTCTAGATGTTTGATGTAACGGAAGGCGCCCTTGGAACTGTCGGCCCCACACACAATTTCGAACCTCCTCATTATGATGGCATTGAAGCACTTACTATTATAGGAGACAACCTTTTCAGTGGCTCTAGAGATAATGGGATCAAAAAGTGGGATTTGGCTCAAAGAGACCTCATTCAGGTAACTAAAACCAAAGAGATATCCATACACAAGCTCTTGTGAAACTAGGATTCCCATAAATCCCATTTAGTATAGGGTATCCTGTATTTGTGGCCTGATAGTCCCACCCCAAGTCCCCATAATTTTTAATCCATTGTAAATGTGGCTGGTAGTTATTATTCTGTACTCAAATCTGCAGGTCTATGCAACAGGACTGAGTGACATGTAAGTCAGGTCTATCCCCTCTCAGGTCTTGTAAATTGAGGCGTTTCTCAAGGGTTTAGAGCTCTTGCAGGGTCTCCGATCTTCTAGACCAAGAATACTTCTGAAAAATCCTCTTATTGCAAGACTTGAGACAAGCATCATATAGTCTGGGCTTAGGCCGGTAGCCAGGATTTCGATTGGGGGGGGGGGGGGCTGAGTCCGAGTGAAAGAGGGTCTACCCTAGCAAACCTTTTGTATCATTACCCCAATACCCCCATGCATATGGGATATATTGAGTAGGGTGATCAGATCATGATATGAATAAACATAACAGTTTAAATAATGCACCAGTAAGGCCTTTTCGCAAACCACCATGAGAATTTGGGGGGGGGGGGCTGAAGCCCCCCAACCCCCCCCCCCCGGTTACATGCCTGTCGGGCTCATATGTCTTCGCTAGTTTTGAGGTGACCCAGCAACCCATTATTATTAACTGTGAGTCTGTGAGTCGCCTTCGGGCTGAGAACAGCGGTATATAAGTAAAGTAAATAAATAAATAAATAAACAAACTGTCCTATATTGATGGCATTGCAGAACTTACACTTTTTCAATAGATGCCGAGATAATGGAAACAAAAACTTCGGAAAATCTGGCAACATGAATTACATGTCAGTTTTCATTTTGATAGCAACAGGAATAACAAAAATCATAGAAATATGTTAAGTGATTTTTATGTTAGGATATAAAGGTGTTTGACTAAAAAAAAATTCAGCCTGAATCTTAACCTCAAGTTCACCTAGACAAATAGTATGTATCCTTGTGATTCTGTATGCTGTATTTATGTAGGCGTTCTTCAAACGTTAGGCATCAGAACCAGATCTTTAAAGACCTATTTGAACATATATGCTGCCTAGTTTTTCTTTTAAGAATTCTATAATTTGCATGATCTGCATTTGAGGATCATACCCATCATACTGATAAAGTAAACATAAATAGCAAGCCAGCTACTACTATGTTTATAGAAATCATATAGAGTTTATTTGAAGTCATATAGCTAGATGTAAGGATTTTCCCCTGGTTCATATTTCCCAGAAGAATAACAGGAGAATAATAGGAAAATAACAGGATGTGGATTAAATACATACATTCCTGCTCGTAGATGTCAGAGTTTCCCAACTGAATTCTTTATCTATCTTTTCAGCAAGTTCCTAATGCCCACAAGGACTGGGTTTGTGCTCTTGGGCCCGTGCCTGGTTCCCCTGTGCTTCTCAGTGGCTGCCGTGGAGGCATTCTGAAGCTCTGGGATGTAGACACCTTTGCACCAATAAGTGAGCTGAAAGGACACGACAGTCCCATTAATGCCATCTGTACCAACTCCAGCCAGATTTTCACAGCATCAGAGTGAGTTATTTTAATGTCTTTCCTGAAGCTTCATTTTTTATTTTGAGAACTTGCCGTCCCCTGCCTTGCATTGCTGTGGCCCAGTCTGGTGATCTGGAAAATACAGTAATGGTTTCTAATCTATGTAATTTCTTTATGCTTGTGGGTAAACAGTATTTCTTGTTGTTTCTTTGTCAGTGTTGATGTAGAGAGTGTCTGGTTTGCCTACTCTGGAACATGCAACATACCATTGTCCTTCTTTAGGGGTCCCTTTGAAATCTATGATACTATGTATCTCTCTGTGTGTGAATCATATCTATCTATCTCTATCTATCTATCTATCTATCTATCTATCTATCTATCTATCTATCTATCTATCTATGGCTGGATGGCTCTTTGTCAGGAGGGTTTTGATTATGTTTTTTTTGCCCTGGTGAAGGGAGTTGGACTGGATGGCCTTAAGCATTTTCTGTTGGACAAAGGAGTTCTGTGTGGGAAGTTTACCCCAATTCTGTTGTTGGTGGGGTTCAGAATGCTCTTTGATTGTAGGTGAACTATAAATCCCAGTAACTACAACTCCCAAATGTCAAGGTCTATTTCCCCCAAACTCCATCTGTGTTCATATTTGGGCATATGGAATATTTGTGCCAAGTTTGGTCCAGTTCCATCATTGATTGAGTCCACAGTGATCTCTGGATGTAGGTGAACTACAACTCCAAAACCAAAGGACACTGCCCACCAAACCCTTCCAGTGTGCTCTGTTGGTCATGGAAGTCCTGTATGCCATGTTTAGTTCAATTCCATCACTGATGGAGTTCAGAATGCTCTTTGATTGTAGGTAAACTATACATCCCAGCAACAACAATTCCCAAATGACAAAATCATTTTTTTGAGTGGAGGCCATAAATTGGACTGTTAGGTGTCTTGTGTCCAAATTTGGTGTCAATTCCCCCAGTGGTTTTTGAGTTCTGATGGTAGCACAAATGAACATTACATTTTTATTTATATAGATGTATGGGCATATATAAACTGGAGAAAGCTTATTTCTCCTTCTATACTTATGGATTTAATTGTTTTCAAATGTTTTGCAGTGATCGAACTGTCAGGATCTGGAAAGCTCCCACCAACCTGGATGGACAGATCTCAGATCCTGGGGATACAAGTGAAGATGTGGCCAGTAATTAAACAGGAGCTACAGTGCTGAACACCTCAAGCTGTGGTGACTACGCTCTTAGTGCAAATCACATTGCATTTAGTAGGCAAATGCTAGCAGCTGGGAAAAAAACTCGGAAGATAACAGCTCATCTCTGCTATTAAGTGTGTTGTGTTCTGCTAAAACTTCTGCCCTTAAGAACTGCCCCTGTGTACTGTATTTAAAACACTAGTCTGTTGGTTATATGTACGTATATGCTTGTCTCACATATAACGGCTGGATTTGTGTGCATATATAAGCCTCGTAATTTAAACAAATTGGAACTCTGTTGGCTTGAATGGCAGTCTCCCTCAAATACAAAAGTGCCCAGTGTACTTCACTCTCTGACCCTTCTCTTCAGCCGAACCTCACACCCACAGTCACATTGAATGTGCTGGTGTAGCTATAGCCTCACTTTTCAAGCCTCTAACAGAAGAGAAATGGCAGGAGTGGATGTCCTAAAAAGTTTACTTATGTTTTGCTGCTATAGAAGCATTAAGACTGAAGTTTCAGTAAGCAGGGACAGAATACTGTCCGGACTGCCACGCTAACAATGGATGCCACGTGGCCTGTGTTAATTGTTAGCAAGCATATACACTCTTGTTGACCAAAGTTGTGGAGCTATGTCTACCCTGTGCTCAGGACTAGAACTAAAATGCTGTTGAACTGTAAACATTTTATTAGTGCTTTGCCTTCCACGGTATTCTTACAGAAATAGCTCGATATATTTTTCTTATGACCTGTTTCTATCACCCTCACGTGTTTTGTTCTGGATTTTTCTTTTTTCTTTTTTTAAAGAAGTGTTCTTTCTTTTTAATCTAATCAGATATGCTGCTAAATATGTTCTAAATATGTTTGTGAAACTTGGCAGTTGCCTATAAGAACTGTACCAACTGTGTCAACAAAGGCCGTGTAAATAACTGGGTTGTAAAGAGAAACTATCTTAATAATGTGCCTGTGTGATTTTTTTTAAAATGCTGTGGAGTGGAGATGGAATGAGAGAGATGTATAATTTATCCAGCTTTTTCAGGACATTAATTTGTAAATTCAGCAAGTTTTGAATGTTTATAATAGTCAGGAACCAGTGTTTTGTTGGGTTTGCTGGCAGAGAAAAGGGGCTTGTAAATGTAAAGCTTGTGGTAGTTGATACTTAAATTAAACAAAAAAATTGCACACAATCCAGACTGATCATTGTTACTTTTGTCACACACCAAGAGAAAAAAACTCCGAGTTTCTGCAAGAAAGTTACTAGTGTCATGTTATGCATCTACTTGCCAAAGGCACAGTGGAAGAACCAGGTTTTAAGGTTCTTTTTGAATGTTTCTAGTGAAGGGGCTTTCCTGATCTCTACAGGTAATGAGTTCCAGAGTTGGGGAGCCACAGAGGAGAAGGCTCTCTCTGTAAGCTGCTCTGAGTCCCCTTCAGGGTGAGAAGGGTGGGATATAAATACTACTACTACTACTACTACTACTACTACTAATAATAATAATAATAATAATAATAAATTGAGAGCCAAATTGACAAAGAAAAAAAACATGGAGGGCCTGATTCTGGCAGCCCAAGAACAAGCCATTAGAACCAAGGACATCAAAGCCAGAATTGAAAAGTCAACAACAGATCCCAAGTGTAGACTCTGCAAGGAAGCAGATGAAACAATAGATCACATCCTCAGCTGCTGCAAGAAGATCACACAGACAGACTACAAGCAGAGGCATAACACCATTGCTCAGATTATTCACTGGAACCTGTACCACAAATACCATCTGCCTGGGACAAAGAACTGGTGGGATCACAAGTCTGAAAAAGTTACAGAAAATGAACATGTCAAACTGCTCTGGGACTTCGGAATTCAGACAGACAAGAGTTTTAGAGCACAACACTCCTGACCTCATGATCACGTTAAAAAACAAAGTATGGATTGTTGATGTTGCAATCAGCAACAGCAGGATTGAAGAGAAACAACTGGAAAAGCTGACATGATATGAGGATTTAAAGATCAAACTGCAAAGACTCTGGCACAAGCCAGTAAAGGTGGTCCCAGTGGTGATCGGCACACTGGGTGCAGTGCCTAAAGACCTTGGCCTGCACTTAAACACAATTGGCGCTGACAAAATTACCATCTGCCAGCTGCGAAAGGCCACCTTACTGGGATCTGCACGCATTATTCGCCGATACATCACACAGTCCTAGACACTTGGGAAGTGTCCGACGTGTGATCCAATACAACAGCCAGCAGAGTGATCTTGTTTGCTGTGGACTCATCTTGTTGTGTTAATAATAATAATAATAATAATAATAATAATAATAATAATAATAATAATAATAAATGGCCAAGCTATCCAGTGTTAATCAGGGATGAATTAATGAAAAGTTTGAGAAAAAAATACTGATACTTGGATATTTGGAAAGAAAGACAAATGTCGATTTTAAAGTAGCCGCAATGGGAACTTACTAAAGCAGATATAAGGGTAGGTTGTAATATATAGAAGATTCACAAGGAGTAGTGAAGGAAGTCCTAGGTGGTGGGTTCACGACTGTGGGGTTGGAGGGAATGGGTGAGGTAGGATGTTGTAACTGTATAGTCTTTATTATTGGGTTGTTGTAGGTTTTTCCGGGCTATATGGCCATGTTCTGGAGGCAATTTTTCTCCTGACGTTTCGCCTGCATCTATGGCAAGCATCCTCAGAGGTAGTGAGGTCCAAAAAATTGCCTCCGGAACATGGCCATATAGCCCAGAAAAACCTACAACAACCCAGTGATCCCGGCCATGAAAGCCTTCGACAAGTCTTTGTTATTGTTTATTTGTTTTGTTTTTATGTTTGTTGACTTGTATACAATAAAAAATGTGTCACAAGTGTCAAAGGCCTTAAATGGAAATGGGAGCATCCCAAAAGGATACCATCTTCATTTTTTACTGAGCAGATCCTTGAAGTTAAATTCAAAATCCTATGATCCTTGCCAGAAAATGGGCTCATATTATAGAGCAAGTAGTTCAGTTATAACTTGTTATGATAAAAGGCTCTCTGCCTGTTTTTGAAATGTACTGTGGAGTGTGAAAACCAGTGGGAATGTAGCAACTTTCCCATCATTCATACTCAAGTAGTGAGACTCAGGTGTGTGTCCTTGGGTATATCTGCACTCCACACTTATCATACCACTTTAATCATCCTCGCTACATCCGAAGGAATGCTGGGATTACTAAATAGAGAAGTACCTAGAAGCATTCTGAGAAAAGAGGAGTTGAAGATGAATCTGTTTGGAGGCATTCAAGGTTCTCAGGGAATTATTTGGGGTTTGTTGATTGTGGGGAAATAACAGCTCGCTAGCTAAGAGAATTCATTGTAATCGTCAAACCACATTTCCCAGAATTATCAAAGTATCAAAGTGGTAAAAACGGATCTACTAATGATGTGAAGACGCACTTCTGTTTTTCCTTAAGGGAGCTGTTACACAACCAACTCTTCTTTTTTTAATGAACACATTCGGGTGTTTTACAAAAATATTCACAACTGGTAATCTCTTCCAGCTGCAATGAAGGTCCTTCCTTTGTTGATAAGACTTGCCACTATTTGCAAAGTGTCAGTTTGTGGATAAGCCCATGGTCATGGCCCGAATGCTCCAGTTTATAAAGGCCAGAAGGTGATGTGCTTGGGTTATATCTACGCAATCATGAAGGGGAAGAAGATGCTTCACTTTCTTGCTCTTGCAGGTAAGAATACAATTCAATACACGGGAAAACATAATATTGGCCCATTTATGACAGTAAACTAGTCAGCTAATCTCATCCTGTTGCCCCACACAGACTGTGAATAGAAGTCTCATTCACCCCAGCCAGCATCACTAATGGTCAGGGCTGATGTGAATTGCAGCCAGCACTTCTAGAAGGCAGCAGGTGGAATATAGCAATGTTATGTGGCAGCCATTTAGGTTTTCAGGCTGGGATTCAGAACTTGAAAATGATTAATGGCAAGGAAGTAGCTGTTTATCATTACTTACTTAGTGATCCCTTGTTGTCCGAGTGGGTTGTCTTCCAAGGGGTTGGCTTGATGCGCCTTCCTCTTGGCACGTTTCTCTCTTTCACCCTCCATTCGTGCCTCTTCAAATTCTACAGCACTGCTGGTCACAGCTAACCTCCAGCTTTGAGCTCATCTTTAAATCTCTTTTCCTGCCCACCAACATTCCATTTTCCATTGAGTTCAGAGTAGAGCAACTCATTTGGGAGACGGTAGTCAGGCATCCAGACAATGTGGCCAGTCCAGCGGAGTTGATGGCGGAGGACCATCGCTTCAGTGCTGGTGGTCTTTGCTTCTTCCAGCAAACTGACATTTGTCTGTTGTCTTCCCAAGAGATTTGCAGGAGTTTTAAGAGGCAACGCTGATGGAATTGTTCTAGGAGTTGCATGTGACATCTGTAGACAGTCCACGTCTCGCAGGCGGATAGCAGGGTTGGGAGGACAATAGCTTTATAAACAAAGCTTATCAATTCATTCTGTCAATAGCAAAGGTATTATTGTATTGCAGTTATAGCAGTATATGATAGCCTTATTCCTTTTGTGGTATAACTGTTATGTAGTTAGTTTTACAGTTACACTTCACAATGGAACAGGGCTATCCCTTGGTTCAAATGCTGTCTTTTTCTGATGCTTCATGGATCTATCATTGAGCAGAATAGCAGCAGGATGTTTATTTTGCTCACCATGTCAACAATTTGAAGCATTCAGGATTTGTGTATGTGTGCGACTAAATAATTTAATTACTTTTGAGAAAAAAAGTAAATGTTACATTTAAAAACTAAAATTATGACTACTGGGGCTCACTTGACAGGTATCTTTTTATATAGCTAAAATGAAAGCCACCCCTTTTGAATCCGTTGCGTATGCAGCCACTTCAACAAATATACAATGTGGAGAATGACAGTGAGAGCAAGGAACAACACTCTTGGGGCTCTTCCACACAACCCTATATCCCAGAATATCAATGCAGAAAATCCCACATTATCTGAGTGTGGACTCAGATAACCCAGTTCAAAGCAGATATTGTTGGATTTTCTGCCATGATATTCGGGGATCTAGGGCTATGTGGAAGGGCTCTGGGTGTAAGAATGGCAGCTGGGATAGCCTGTTACTCTGTAGATGTTTTAGACTGCATCTCCCACACTCACCACTAATTGCCCTGGTTGACTAGGGCTTATGAGTACTATAATCTAAAGCAGTGTTTCTCAACCTTCCTAATGCCGCGACCCCTTAATACAGTTCCGCATGTTGTGGTGACCCCCCAAATAAATAAAATTATTTTCATTGCTACTTCATAACTGTAATGTTGCTACTGTTATGAATCATAATGTAAATATCTGATATGCAGGATGTATTTTCATTCACTGGACCAAATTTGGCACAAATACCTGATACGCCAAATTTGAATACTGGAGGGATTGTGTGGAGATTGGTTTTGTCATTTGGGAGTTGTAGTTGCTGAGATTTATAGTTAACCTACAATAAAAGAGCATTCTGAACTTCACCAATGATGGAATTGAACCAAACTTGGCACACAGAACTCCCCATGACCAACAGAAAATACTGGAAGGGTTTGGTGGGCATTGACCTTGAGTTTTGGAGTTGTAGTTCACCTACATCCAGAGAGCACTGTGGACTCAAACAATGATGGTTCTGGATCAAACTTTGGGGAAAACAGACCTTGACATTTGGGAGTTGTAGTTGCTGGGATTTATAGTTCACGTACAATCAAAGAGCATTCTGAACCCCACCAGCAATAGAATTGCCCCAAACTTCCCATATAGAACCACCATGAACAACAGAAAAGACTGTGTTTTCTGATGGTCTTTGGCGACCCCTCTGACACCCCTTCGCGACCCCTCCAGGGGTCCCGACCCCCAGGTTGAGAAACCCTGATCTAAAGCATCTGGAGGTATCAAGCTACCAATACTTGTGGGCACATGGGTTAATTTTACAGCTGCAACTTCTTAACTACAGGTGTAACCACAATTGTGTAGAAGACTACTGGGAACTGACCATTGATGAGTGGAAAAATCCCAGTTTTATTCCCTAGTATCAGACAGTTTTGTGGTATAACTGTAACTGTATAACTGTAACTACATTGCAGTTAAACTTAGTATCCTAGAATCAGACAGTCCCTAGTATCAGACAGTTTAAAAGACCTGGTTGTTGACAACCTGGAAGTCTTCTATAGGGTCCCCTGAAGAGTTTCTGCCAGTTTATTCCAATGAATAATACTAGGCTAGAATCTGAGCTTGGAAAAAGTTGGACTACGACTCCCAGAATGTACCATACAGCATACCTAGTGAGACTCGCCTGGTTGGCTATTGGAGTCCAAAAAGGAATTTTCCCAAGGTATGGGTGTTGTTTCCCCAGATGATGTTGCATGGCAGCTGTAAGTTTTCCTTGTGAACACCTGTAGCCATTGCAAGTTACAATCCAGCATTAGCTATAATATGGAGCCATGGTAATGCAGTAGGTTAAACCCCTGTGCCAGCAGAACTGCTGGCCTGAAGATCAGCAGTTTGAATCTGCAAGATGGGGTGTGCTCCCATTTGTCAGCTCCAGCTACCCATGCGGGGACATGATAGAAGCCTCCCACAGGATGGTAACACATCCAGGCATCCCCTGGGCAATGTCTCTGCAGATGGCCAATTCTTTCACATGAGAAGGAACTTCTAGTTTCTCAAGTTGCTTCTGACACAATAAAAAAATTTCTTTTATTTTGATATATATAATCATAGAATCATAGAGTTGGAAGAGACCTCATGGGCCATCCAGTCCAACCCCCTGCCAAGAAGCAGGAAAATTGCATTCAAAGCACCCCTGCCAGATGGCCATACGGCCTCTGTTTAAAAGCTTCCAAAGAAGGAGCCTCCACCACACTCCAAGGGCAGAGAGTTCCACTGCTGAATGGCTCTCACAGTCAGGAAGTTCCTCTCAATGTTCAGATGGAATCTCCTTTCTTGTAATTTAAAGTCATTGTTCCGCATCCTAGTCTCCAGGGTGGCAGAAAAACAAGCTTGCTCCCTCCTCCCTATGACTTCCTCTCATGTATTTATACATTGTTATCATGTCTCCTCTCGGCCTTCTCTTCTTTAGGCCAAACATGCCCAGCTCTTTAAGCTACTCCTCATAGGGCTTGTTCTCCAGGCCTTGCTTTGAACTGGATTATCTGAGTCCACACTGCCATATATTTCAATTATTTATTTTTCGTGTCAGGAGCAAACCAAAACAGTTGTATTGCATTAAAAACAAACAAATAAAACACAAAGTTTGCAGACTTGGTATTCTAATAAATGTCCTTTGACTAGTAGCTGGCCATTTGGAGTGCCTTTGGTGTTGCTGCTAGAAGGTCCTCCATTGTGCATGTGGCAGGGCTCAGGTTGCATTGTAGTAGGTGGTCTGTGATTTGCCCTTCTCCACACTCGCATGTTGTGGATTCCACTTTGTAGCCCCATTTCTTAAGGTTGGCTCTGCATCTCGTGGTGCCAGAGCACAGTCTATTCAGCGCCTTCCAAGTCACCCAGTCTTCTGTGTGCCCAGGGGGAGTCTCTCATTTGATACCAGCCATTGATTGAGGTTCTGGGTTTGAGCCTGTCACTTTTGGACTCTCACTTGCTGAGGTATTCCAGCGAGTGTCACTGGATATATTTCAGTTCAAAGTGGAGACACTCATTGGATATATTTCAGTTCAAAGCAGATAATGTGGGATTTTGTTCAGCTGTGTGAAAGGGGCCTCGGCCTCAGAGGAAGACAACGAAAAACTCCCTCCTTAATAAAACTTGCCAAGAACACCCTGTGATATATTTGTTTTAGAAGTGCTATTAATTGGAAATGACTAGAAGGCACACAATACTTTATGGAAAATATTAAGTACAAAGGTTTGCAGCCTTTAACTGTCAAACGTGCTTTCTAAATCGTCAAAAGAGGGATAATTAGTTTAAATACCTGATGTAACTCCAATGGGTGTTTATGATGTCAGGCCCCCCAGAACTGACAGTTTGTTTGCTCCTTTTTCCAATGCCGAATGCACTGTGATGAGAAGTATTAGTATATATCAGTGGTTCTCAACCTTCCTATTGCCACAACCCCTTAATAGAGTTCCTCATGTTGTGGTGACCCCCAACCATAAAATCATTTTAATTGCTACTTCATCACTGTCATTTTGCTACTGATATCAATTGTAATGTAAATATCCAACTTCCAAACTCAAGGTCAATGTCCACCAAATCCTTCTAGTGTTTTCTATTGGTCATTGGAGTTCTGTGTGCCAAGTTTGGTTCGATTCCATCATTGGTGGAGTTCAGAATGCTCTTTGATTGTAGGTGAACTATAAATCCCAGCAACTACAACTCCCAAATGACAAAATCAATCCTCCCCTCCCCTCCAATCCCACCAGTATTCAAACTTGGGTGTCTTGAGTATTTGGCTTTCAATTTTTCCCAGGAACTGTCCATGGAGAGCCTTCTTTCGCCAGTTTTCTCTTCTGCTCTGGATTGTGTTTTTACGGTATTCACTCTTTGTCTTTTGCACTTGAAGCAGTTTACTACTATTGACTTCCCTCAATGTTGGTTCTTGACTGCCTTTCATATAATCTGCCAGTGTATGTTTCTCTTCTTCTACCATTTGTTGCACTTGCAGAATTATTATTATTATTATTATTATTATTATTATTATTATTATTATTATGACACAAAAACACAGTATGTCACAGCAAATGAGATCTATATGCTGGATTTCGTATCACAAAATCACAAGTTGAACACTTCTCAAGTGTATTGTCGAAGGCTTTCATGGCCGGAATCACTGGGTTGTTGTAGGTTTTTCCGGGCTATATGGCCATGTTCTGGAGGCAATTTTTCTCCTGATGTTTCGCCTGCATCTATGGCAAGCATCCTCAGAGGTAGTGAGGTCTTCTCAAGTGTCTAGGACTATGTGATGTATTTTTGAATGATGTGCGCAGATCCAAGTAAGGTGGCCTTTTGCAGTTAACAGATCATGATTTTGTCAATGTTTATTGTTTCCAAATGCTGGCTGAGATCTTTTGGCATGGCACCCAGTGTGCCCATTACCACTGGGACCACCTGTACTGGTTTATGCCAGAGCCTTTGCAGTTCGATTTTGAGGTCCTGATAACGGCTGAGTTTTTCCTGTTGTTGTTGTTGTTGTTGTTGTTGCTGTTGCTGTTGCTGTTGCTGTTGCTGTTGCTGTTGCTGTTGCTGTTGCTGTTGCTGTTGCTGTTGCTGTTGCTGTTGCTGTTGCTGTTGTTGCTGCTGCTGCTGCTATTAATCCAGGCCAATAGCTGCTTTTCTCAAAGAGCATTGTTTTGATCCACTAGTGGGCAGCAGAAGCTTTTGTTAATTCCAACCAAGAAATTATATTTGTTTCTTTGGCTTCCTCCTCCCCTCCGCTCCCAATTCTGGATACCTCTGTGTTACTTCAGATCTAGAATTAAATAGCTCAATTGATGTTTTCTCTCGGAACGGAGATTGTGTGGGATTGTATGTGTGTTTTTTCTTCGAGTTTTGTAAGCTGAGGAAAAACAATATGGGAAATGATCTCGCTCATTCGGAGCACATTGTTTTTGTTTGCAAAGAGGGATACAATGAAAAGCATTCTGAACAGCAGGCTGAAATTAACCATTATGCTAAATATGCCACAGAATACGCCTCAAACCAAACTGGGTTGCTGCTGAAGTGCACTTATCAAAAGAACAGCGCAGCATTTTGCAAAATGTGCTTACCAAGAATCTTTATAGCTTTTTCATATTCCAAAGCATAGGCTGCTGCCTATGTTTTAAAGTTGAAAATGTCATGAGCAGTGTTGACATTTGAAAAGCAACTGAGATCTAGGAGTTGCAGTCGATCGCAAGCTGAAGATGAGTCATAGCTTTAAAAGCCATTGAGAGTCTAGGCTGCATGCAGAGGAGTACAGTGCCTAGATCGAGGAAAGTAATAGTATCATGTTATTCTGCTTTGGTCAGGCCTCATCTGGAATACTGTGTCCAGTTCTGGACATGCCAGTTTAAAAGAGATATAGACATGCTGAAAGGGAAGTCAGACTTGGCCATGGTGGTCCATGCTGCAGTAGGATAGACTACTGCAAAGCACTCTACGTGGGGTTTCCTTTGAAGACTGCTCAGAAACTTCAAATAGCATACAACTCCCATGTTACGTCAGCTCCACTGGCTGCCAGTTTGCTACCAGGCACAATTCAAAGTGCTGGCTTTGGCCTATAAAGCCCTAAATGGCCCCGGCCCAATTTACCTGTCAGAACGCATCTCCCCCTACAAACCATCACAGAGATTAAGATCCTCCGGGGAGGCCCTGCTCTCCGTCCCGCCATTGTCACAGGCGCAATTGGTGGGAATGAGAGACAGGGACTTCTCGGTGATTGCCCCTCAGCTATGGAACTCCCTTCCTGGTGAAATCAGATTGGCCCCCTCCCTCCTGTCCTTCAGAAGGATGGTAAAAACTTGGCTGTGAGACCAAGCTTTCAGGACAGGGCAATAAAATGGCAATAGGAAAGATGACCAGGCCAATTAGATTTTACACAGATGACTAGGATGGTTTTAAATGGTGCATTTTAATATTTTGATAAATATTTTTAATGTTTATGTATTGTATGTGAATTTGTGTTCCGGTATTGAATGTTTGGCGTATAGATGCCTATAAAGCCCTAAACGGTTCTGGCCCAACTTACCTGTCTGAATACATCTCCCCTTATGCACCCTCCAGGACTTTAATGTCATCTGGGGAGGCCCTGCTCTCGGTCCCACCTTCCTCACAAGTATGACTGGCTGACACCTTCTCAGTGGTGGCCCCTCGGCTATGGAACACCCTCCCTAAGGATATTAGATTGGCCCCCTCCCTTCCAACTTTTCAAAAGAGAGTCAAGACTTGGCTCTTTGAGCAGGCATTTCCAAAGACAATGTAACAGACATAGGAAAATGGAATGGTTGGATGGTTTTTAATAGGAGACTCTAATGTTAATGTTTTTACTGATTTTGTTATGGTTTTATTATTTGATTTTTTTGGTATTGATATTGTATTTTATGGTCTTGGTACCAACTAGTCGCCTGCGGGCTGAGAGGGATGGTATACAAATATAGTAAAAAAGGTAGTCCCCTGACATTAAGTCCAGTCGTGTGTGACTCTGGAGTGTGGTGCTCATCTCCATTTCTAAACCGAAGAGCCAGCGTTGTCCGTAGACACCTCCAAGGTCATGTGGCTGGCATGACTGCATGGAGCGCCGTTACCTTCCCGCTGGAGTGGTACCTATTGATGTGAGTAGTCACATTTGCATGTTTTCGAACTGCTAGGTTGGCAGAAGCTAGGGCTGACAGCGGAAGCTCACGCCGCTCCCCGAAATCAAACCTGCGACCTTTCGATCAACAAGCTCAGCAGCTCAGCGCTTTAACCCACTGCGCCACCGGGGGCTCCACAAATATAGTAACTAACTAAATAAATAATTTTTGCTCACTTTTTCTACTTTTCAAGATTATAAAACACACACATACATAATGCAAATGATTTAAATGTAATGTGTTATTCATAAAGTAGTGAACAATGAGTCACACTTTCTAAAGAAAGATTAGAAACAATCTTTCAAGCTCCAGTCTTAAACTAACAATTGCACTCCTGAAGCAGCAACAGTAGGTTGCATTCTTCAGTACCTTGGACAGGTGCCTTGTTTCAAGGATTGAGTTGCTTGTTGAATCCTTAGTGAGCAATAAAGCTCCTTGGCCCTGTTTCTTGCCTGCACTTCTCTGGCTCTGAAGGTCCCTGGTTGCTGGATTTGGCTTCAGTGTCATGGTCGAAATACAGTATTTGAGTGATTTGTGCTACTGTTCCTCCTGAGTCACTTGGCTCCTTTGCCTCCAAGCTAGCATTCAGTTCACAACTGGCACCTCTCTTATTTACTTCCTAGATTAAACTGGCAAGGCTGCGCTTGCTATAAATCTATAGAAGACACATTGCATAAAAGTTGATCTAGTATTGTAATTTCCAAGCTATTGAGTTCATGGTTGTTAAGATCAGAAATGCTTCTTTGCTGTAAATCAGTGTGGCTGTTGCTTTATACTCAAATCTTCTATACCAGTCCATTGCAAGAAACTGGAATATTAGTAAAAGGGACATCTACTAATTATCCATTGCTGAGCATGAAAATCTAAGCAGTTCAGGTTAACATTAGATAGGGAAATATCAGCATGATAGTGACTGCTTGTTGATAATGTTACCATTAGAAACTATGGGTTTAACTGGGAAAAGAGTGCATAGTATTGAAGACATTGTCTCCCAGAAACATGTGGATGAGGTTTTAAAAATGGCCTTTCCCAAACATGACACTTCCTTAGTTGTTGTTATGTTCCTTCAAGTTGACTCCAGTTTATGGTGACGCCTATCACAGAGTATTCTTGGCAAGATTCAGGCATGTAGCCAGGGAGGGGGGGCTTGAGGGGCTTCAGCCCCCCCCCCAAATTCTCAGAGTGGTCCGCGAGAAGGCCTTACTGGTACATTATTTAAACTGTTATGTTTATTCATATCATGATCTGATCACCATACTCAATATATCCCATATGCATGGGGGTATTGGGGTAATGATACAATAGGTTTGCTAGGGTAGACCCTCTTTCACTCAGACTCACCCCCCAAAAAAAAATCCCCCCCCCCCCCCGAATCGAAATTCTGGCTACGGGCCTGGCAAGATTTATTCAGATGAGATTTGCTATTGCCTTCCTTTGAGGCTGAGAGAGAGCGACTTCTCTAAAGTCACCATGGCTGAGTGGAAATTTGAATTGTGGTTTCCCAGAATCCCAGTCCAACATTCATACTAGTATACCGACTATACTGCCATGTTGCAGACTGATTCACACACTTTCTAGGTGCAGAAAAATCCCACAATCTATTTGGTTACAATTATAATCCATTATATAGCAGGAAAATAGCAGGCTGAGGATAACAGTTCCAAATTGAGATTTGCCATGGTTCTGCTTCATCACTTATCTCCTCTTCCTTTGCAATATGTATAATGTTCACTCATTTTTCAAAAACTGAAGAAAGTTTAAGAGAGAATGGCATAAAAAGTGTCAAGAGCAGACTTTTGGATCTTGACTTTCATAATCTGACTCTTGTAGCAAAGGTGACTTGTTCCCCTACCACATCACTGATTCCATGCGAGCATGGAGTCATTGTTGCTTGCATGGTTCAATTCCATCATTGGTGGAGTTCAGAATGCTCTTTGATTGTAGGTGAACTATAAATCCCAGTAACTACAACTCCCAAATGTCAAGGTCTATTTCTCTCAAACACTCTGTTCATATTTGGGCATATGGAATATTTGTGTCAAGTTTGGTCCAGATCCATCATTGTTTGAGTCCACAGTGCTCTCTGGATGTAGGTGAACTACAACTCCCAAACTCAAGGTCAGTGCCCACCAAACACTTCTAGTCATGGGAGTCTTGTATGCCACATTTGGTTCAATTCCATTATTGGTGGAGTTCAAAATGCTCTTTGATTGTAGGTAAACTATAAATCCCAGCAACAACAATTCCCAAATGACAAAATCAATTTTTTTGAGTGGAGAACATATTGGGCTGTTAGGTGTCTTGTGTGCAAATTTGGTGTCTATTCCCCCATTGGTTTTTGAGTTCTGATGGTTTCACAAACGAACATTACATTTTTATTTATATAGATATTATTATTATTATTATTATTATTATTATTATTATTATTATTATTATTATTATTATTTGCCTGTGTTGTGTGCCAATAAAGGCTGTGTGTGTGTGCATGGCATACAAATTCTGTTAAAATTCCTTACGATGCTCTTAAGAACTTTGAAAGTAGCTAAAAAACATTACTCATTAAAAGAGAGAGAGGATGAGAAAGTATCCCAATGCATTCTGCTTCTCTTGGAAAGCAACTCCCATGCATATTGTGGTACGTAACTGTGTCATTGTTATGCATTTCTTCCAGGCTCTGGTTTATTATTAGAGTTAATCTTTATGCAAAATTGACAAGGTTGCTTTCCAAGATAAAAGAGTGTTGCTTGCATGATATACCGTTGAATTAAATGATGATAATTACATTAAATTCTCAGTAATGGGGTTGCAATTAATATTTCCAGAGGCACAGCCAAAAATAGCCATGCTTTGTGCAGCGGAATTTCATTTAGCTTTATAATGTTTCGTACTAATAACTGCACATTACCATCCAATGAAGGCACTAATCTTGTATGCTCCGCCGTATGTAATTGATTCCTGAGTAAAATCCCACATCCTGCATTTTTAAAAGTATGAAGAGACAATGTTTAGAGTTCACTTTCTGGTGGCATTGACAACAGAGGAGAGGGAAGAGAGGCCTAGGTAAGGTCTTGTTGCACAAAGCGTGTTTTAGCCAAGTTCCATCCAAAAGACACACAAACAGGAGGAAAAAGGAATAGAAAAACTTTTATCAACAAAGGCATAAACTTGCAATGTTGCATACAAAATCAAACAGTGCAACAAACTTACATAGTCCTTGTAAGAAACACAGAATAAGTCTTCTTCATCTTCATTCAAATGAGAGAGTGTAGTGATTCATACCTTTGGTAGGCCGCAGCCTAGAAGTCAGTGAGCCGGCCTCCATGTTGGTAAGGCAGCTCAGGGGAGCAGACATCTTAGGAGAGGCAGCTAAGCAGAGGGGAGGAGCCCAGCTATCTCCTGATTGGTTAAGACCCGGTGGGAGGAGTTGGAGCAGAGAGTGTAAAAAGGCTGTCAGTTTTGACAGAGAGAAGGAGAAGGGTTTCTGACAGAGAAGAAGGAGGATTTCTGACAGGGAGAAGAGGGTAGATTTTCTTAGTGAGCTAAGAGTTTGCCTGATAGAGAATAGTTTAAGGCAGGTGCTTCTACAGAGTTTGGCTAGGAGAGTCAAAGAGAAGATCTGTGTTCTTGTGTTAAGTTAGGACACAAGTTGTTATATTCTCTTAGGGACAGAGTAGTCTGAGGAAACTTAGATACTCTGGGAGACAGCCAAGAGAGGCTTGTTGAAGGGACTCACTGCTACAAGGTATAGAGTAGAGTGAGGGAAATAGCTCATGTTAAAGAAAGGAACCGCAGTTTAAAGAAACCATTTCTTAAGAAGATTGTGCTTCAGTAACAAAATACGCATGTGTACTAGGGCTGTCCAAACACGGAAAAATTTGTTTCTAAACTCGATTCGTTTTTAGGGGTTTTTTGCGTTTTGTTATTTAAAAGAATTCCGAAATTTTCCTTAAAAAAAGTTCGATATTTACAAAATTTCGGAAATCATAAAACAATTACGAAACAATTACGAATCGATTACGAATCGATTCGTTAATGGCGGCCGCGATCGCGCAATACGCTAAAAAAACTTCTGAAGCTTCCCTCTCCCTCTGTTGTTGACTGTTGGTGTGATAATTATATTTTTTTTCACTGAGAAAACAAACAGCAACCCTAAAACTTGCACCAGACATGCGGAAATAATAACGAAACATTTACGAATCAATAACTAATCAATAACTAATCAATAACGAATCAATTCTGAAACGAATGGAAAAATTCGTTTCGTTTTTTAGTTGCTCCTGAATGGTTCAATATCGCTTCGTTATAAAAAAAATAACGAATTTTTAACGAATTACGAAATTACGAAACAAAACCGCCCAGCCCTAATGTGTACCTCATAGAAGTCAGTTGTATGTTTCCAAGACCTTAATAAACTTATTCTCTAGTTCACTGTTTAAATTGCCTCAGCCTTGATTCATTATATAAGATAAGTTCCAGTAATTCTCAACATCTTTACAATTTAGTCACTTGAAGGGAGTCATATAAATAAGGAGCTGGTGTATAAGAAGATTTACCTCAAGTATAACAACAAGACAATTTCTCAAGTTTGAGTGGTGGCAGCAACCTACCATTACACACTCACATTTCCACAACACACAACGAAGTGCTTTGTGACAGGAATGTGTTAGTGTTCAGCCAGAACCTAAATAAGTAAAATCCTGTACCCTGATCTTTCAAAGTGGTGGTCAGCTGTGAGATGTTTAACAGCTGAAGGAACATGTGTGGGTGTGTGTGTGTGGCTGAGGGGATCTGTTAGAGAGATATTAGTTCAGGATCCTCTTAAGCCTTTATAGTGACCTTGTGAGGGCATATTCATATCACATTGGTACCAGCGGTGTGTCTTCAGCCTTTTACAGAGAGCAAAACATAAACATTGAGTAAACACCTATTTCTCCATAGCAAGGAGCATACCTGTTAGAGCATGGCAGCATTACAGCATATTGCTTCTCCAAACTGTATTCTAAAATCCATACAGTTAAACCCCACCGGGTGTGGTCGAAACATGTTAGCTGACCTACATTACCAGCTGTACATAATAATTAACATCATAAGGTTTTTCTTTAACACACACTTGATCCTGCTACGACTTACTGTAACAGGTTTGCCACCTGTAATGTTGCACACTAGATCTTTAAGAACTAGATGAATTTTTGGACTCTGAATGGAGCAACTGAATGCGTTCCCTTCGATAATTGAAATGGGAGGACAGCAGAACTTGGTAACATTACTATAGGGCTACAGCTACTAGAACCTACTTACCTCTCCAAACGCATCTCCTCCTATGAACCAACTAGGACATTAAGATAATCCGGGGAGGCCCTGCTCTCAGTCCCGCCTGCATCACAGCATGCCTGGCAGGAACGAGAGACAGGGCCTTCTCAGTGGTGGCCCCTCAGCTGTGGAACGCCCTTCCTATAGATATCAGATCGGCCCCATCCCTATTGGCGTTTCGGAGGAAAGTGAAGACCTGGCTGTTCGAACAAGCATTCAATTAAGCAGTGTAATGAATATAGGAACACGGAATAACGGATGATGAGATTGGATTCTGATTTTACTGATGAGACGCTAATGATTGCTATATTGATGTTTAATTGTTGATGATGCTATTGTTTTAATTGTCCCATAATCGTTTTGTGATGTTTTGCATGTGCCCTATAGACCTTCTCAACCTCTGAGGATGCTTGCCATAGATGCAGGCGAAACGTCAGGAGAAATGCCTCTAGAACATGGCTCTATAGCCCGAAAAAACCCACAAGAACCTAGTCCCATAATCGTTTTATGATGTTTTGCATTGAATTTTGCTGTTGTTAACCGCTTTGAGTCGCCTGAGGGCTGAGAAAAGTGGTATATAAATGAAGTAAATAAATAAATAACCCCCCCCCCCCAGGCCACTAGCTGGGACATTCTGGCAGTTGTAGTCCCAAAAGTAATGTTACTAAAAGCTCCAACAAAAGCTTAACTGCATATTTGGCTGTGAGCTGAATGGCAGCATGTGTATTTTCTACCAGTAGTAGTAGTAGTAGTAATAATAATAATAATAATAATAATAATAATAATAATAATAGGCACATTGGGTGCAGTGCCTAAAGATCTTGGCCTGCACTTAAACAAAATTGGCGCTGACAAAATTACCATCTGTCAGCTGAAAAGTGCCACCTTACTGGGATCTGCACACATTATTTGCTGATACATCTCACAGTCCTAGACACTTGGGAAGTGTCCGATGTGTGATCCAATACAACAGCCAGCAGAGTGTCTGCTGTGGACTCATCTTGTTGTGTTTCTAATAATAATAATAATAATAAGAAGAAGAAGAAGAAGAAGAAGAAGTGGGCAGGGCCAAATAGAATAGAATTATAGAATCATAGAGTTGGAAGAGACCTCATGGGCCATCCAGTCCAACCCCCTGCCAAGAAGCAGGAAAATTGCATTCAAAGCCCCCCTGACAGATGACCATCCAGCCTCTGTTTAAAAGCTTCCAAAGAAGGAGCCTCCACCACACTCCAGAGCAGAGAGTTCCACTGCTGAACGGCTCTCACAGTCAGGAAGTTCTTCCTGATGTTCAGATGGAATCTCCTTTCTTGTAGTTTGAAGCCATTGTTTCACGTCCTAGGGCAGCAGAAAACAAGTTCGCTCCCTCCTCCCTATGACTTCATCTCATGTATTTATACATGATTATCATATCTCCTCTCAGCCTTCTCTTCTTCAGGCTAAACATGCTCAGCTCTTTAAGCCGCTCCTCATAGGGCTTGTTCTCCAGACCCTTGATCATTTTAGTCGCCCTCCTCTGGACACATTCCAGCTTGTCAATATCTCTCTTCAATTGCGGTGCCCAGAATTGAACACAATATTCCAGATAGGATTTTAAAACCCTGGGTGAGATGCATGAGTAGGGTAATGTATCTGATGGGAAGTTCGGATGGGACAAACAATGGGATTCAGTTAACTGAAGGATGAGATAAAGTGCATTGAAAGATATTATGTACTGATTTGGTTGGTAACAGACTTGTTTTTCAATCCCATGCATTGCATTGCACTGATTCTTTCTTTCTTTCTTTCTTTCTTTCTTTCTTTCTTTCTTTCTTTCTTTCTTTCTTTCTTTCTTTCTTTCCTTGTTTTGCTTCCCTTAGTTTTAGTCCACGTTTGCACTGCAAGCAGTGACGGCCGATATGGTTACTCCTTGTCAGGGCAACCAGAGAAGACAGCAAAGGGCTGGAGGTAAATAACATTTTTTATTCTTTCCCATCCTTTTTCTTTGCTGAATCAATATTTTATCCACTCTTAGATGCCAACCAGCTTTGTGACCTCAATACTTCTTTTCGGTCTCCCATTTTTCTTATGTGCTGGATAGTGAAAGAGGACAATTCCCCAGGTGACTTCCATGTCAACAAATGGCAAATCCACTCTGGCTTTTAATCTGAACCTTAACAGATTTATACATGGTTCTGGGCTCTATCCCTGCTTTAAACATTTAACTAAAAGCCAGAGTAGATTCACTATCTACTGACATTGTAACTACCATTCAACAATGCTTTTGGAGATGGAATTGAATTTTTAAAATGGCAATCAGGGCCCAAGCATCATTTTCAGAAGTTCAAAATAAGTTCACTACCTCTGAGGATGCTTGCCATAGATGCAGGCGAAACGTCAGGAGAGAATGCCTCTAGACCATGGCCATATAGCCCGAAAAAACCTACAACAACTCAGAATAAGTTATATAACATGATTTTTGCTCCTAGGTTATAAATGTCATTTCCTAATTGGTTCTATCATGAAAACATGGGAAAAGTTTATTAAACTGCGCAAACTTTGTTTTTCTCCGACATCCTACAGCACGTTTGCTAGAGTTTTTCAATGAATATCTCATAGAGTCGGATAAAAATCTAAATGTAATTATAATTCAGACATTAAACTATATTTATAAGCTGTATCGACTGTATCAATTCACCACAAACCTATAACACTTCCTAGTTCTGACACATGCATCTTCACAATCCTGTCTAATGCAAATTATCACCTACAACATGAAAGAATGTTTCTATTTTAACTCTAAAAAATATATTATTCAGACAATGAAGCAGTAAGTGATCTTGGTAAGAAGGGTCAACTTTAAGATAGGCAACTTTTATTGATCTCCATAGTTCCCTTCCATCCATTGCTTTTTATTTTTCTTTATAATCTGTGTGGCATAAAAATAAACAACATTGTGTTGTTTTTTTTCCAGGCTGAGTCTTTCAAGGCATGGACCAGCTTCACGCTATGGCAATGACCTTTTCTATATTGAAATGCATGTGGAATATCAAACCCAAGACAGACTCAGGTTTAAGGTGAGTAAAAGAAATACGGAAAACTAGCTAGACAGCAGACCTGCCAACTAGTTATGATGCCTGCGAAAAATCTCCAATATTAGAGGCAGTAGATCTCTGTAGACAGTTGCTGGGCAATGCAAGTGGGAAGATGCTTGGGCTCTTAAGATCGGCTTGAACGTTCTTATTGTCATGAATACTTTTTAAACATTAAAAAGGTTCTTTTATTCCATTTTTCAGCAAGACAGAGTATATCAGGCACTTTACAGAGAAAAAGGTAGACACACAGTCTGTGCTGTTGCACGCTGGGCCTGAAATAATGTCTGTTTACAGGACGTGCCTTCTGTATGCTCAACGGGATGCCGGGATGCCTCAGCTGAAGGGCCCCTTAGATTTCCCAACATAAAGTTCTATTGAGGCTCAAAATGTTTTATTTGGGCTTAAATCTTCAAACAAATGAATTAAATGCTTTATAACCTTGGAAAACCGGTAGCTTCCTCAATCTGCTAGCAAGGGCAGGCAACTGGTGGTAAACTGTTCTTTCTTCCTTAGGGAAATCTTCTGACCCCTCCTTGGGCAATCTTTCTTTACCTTGCTGGCGTGAGTCTCCTACTCCCGGCTCCAAGCTACTTTATGGATAGCCCGAGTGGTCCCTTACCAGACAATGGTTGTTGTAGATCTGCCAAGCCGAAAGGTGTCCTTTAGTTTTACTCCACAAAGGCTGTAGGAACTGTCCTGTTGCCCCAGCAAAGGCTGGCTGTATTCCCCCAGCAAAAGCTGTGGGACTATCCCTTTACTCCCCCAGCAGAGCTGTGAGAAGTGAAGCCTTTGTGCAGGTGGGATAGAGAAACCACACATCCTGCTGTTAGGCTTCAAACAGTGAGACTGAACAAAGGTCCTCCTTTGCCTCCAAAACTCTGGGAAAAGGGGTGGGTCTAAAGCAGTGGTTTTCAACCTGGGGTCCCAGGTTTTTGGCCTACAAGCTCCCAGAAATCACAGCCAGTTTACCAGCTGTTAAGATTTCTGGGAGTTGAAGGCCAAAAACATCTGGGGACCCCAGGTTGAGAACCACTGGTCTAAAGACTCTAACGATGATTGCTAGGTTGCTGGCCCTATGGCTGCAACCTGGGGAAGCTACCTGATTGCAAAATGCGTGGCTTAAATAAATTAATATAAACTAGCAGTGCAAGAAAAAGAGGTTAACATCTCCTGGCACTGCCGTGCCAGCACACAGACTCTATATAGCTACTTTTGTTACACAAACAAAGGGGATATTGCATTTTACCCTGCACTCACACACCATTCATTCATTCTTCATGCATACATTACCATCTCTTCTTCCTGCTTCTGGAGAATGTGGGCTAGATTGTGTTATCTGCAAACCTGCCATTCTGTAGAAGACCACATTTCTCCATTCCTTGGAGAAAGAGGTGGGTGACCAGACCCTACTGTCTGCCACACTTTTGGAACATAAGAAAGTCTTTTATATAGCAAATGTCTTGCTTCTCTTGTTCAAGAAGTCGTAAATGACTGACATAGAAGAAGAAGAAGAAGTTTATTTTTCTCCCCCCCCCCCTCCATCTCCCCGAAGGGACTTGGGGCAGCTTACATGGGGCCAAGCCCAAGCAACCTACAATTAAAAGCAAAGCAATAACAAATTACAATTTAAAAAGCAGAAAGCAGCATAACAATAATAGACAAGCATCCAGCAGCAAAAGACAGTTTTGAAAAGGGGGGGGGAGGAAGGTCAATAAACGAGCTGATTAAAGGATAATTGGTTCAATAGGGTGGATGGAAACGTATAATATCATAGGAAATAGCATGAAAACAGAGCAATTTAACGGGATCCGAATCAATTCAGTTGAACTTAACTTACAAAATCTGAATAATAATGTGATATAGGAATTCGGGTTGAATGATGATTCAAGTCACAATACTAGTTGTATGTCATAGGAGTTGTCAATTGAAAGCACAACGAAACATCCACGTATTTCATTCCTTGCAGAATGTGGCTAGGGAGGGTGCCAGCTTAATCTTCCTGGGGAGGGAGTTCCAGAGATGAAGGGCCACCACCGAGAATGCCCTTTCTCTCGTCCCCACCAGCCAGGCCTGAGATGGAGGTGGGAGTGAGAGAAGAGCATCCCCAGAAGATCTTAAGGACCGCGTGGGCTCATAGGGGAGGAGGCAGTCACGCAGATAGGCAGGTCCTGAACCGCTTAGAGCTTTATCTTGAATTGGGACTGGAAACTTATCAGCAGCCAGTGGAGCTGTTTAAACAGGAGTGTTGACCGCTCCCTGTAACTTGCTCTGGTTAACAATCTGGCTGCTGACCTTTGCACCAGTTGTAGTTTCCAAACCATCTTCAAGGGTAGCCCTACGTAGAGTGCATTATAGTAGTCCAATCTTGAGGTAACTAAGACATGGACCACCATATTGTTTTTCAAGCTAAAACATGATGACTCCACCAATTCTGGACAGACGTTGGCTTTTCTTTCTTAACTAGTTGCTTTTCCTTCTTAACATAAGGAACCATTGTGTTGACTTCCTTAACTTATAGAGTTGTTGTCTTTGACTCTGTAAACATGTTGTTTTCAACCACAGTTCAACAAGTCATCAATGTCAGCAGTTCTCATCAGCAACTTTTAATCACATGAATTCTTCACCTCCTTTTGCATTTTTCCAGGCTTCATTCTCAGAATAGTATTTTCAGTCTTGGCCAAACCCCAATAACACACCCTTCATACAATTTCATTCAATCCACACATCATATTTATCACACTATGAACATTTAGTTGGTAACTGTGATCTATAAGGTGTTGTACTAGGTGTAGACTACAACTCCCATCCCATTCACAGTTAACTGTATGAGATTGTGGGAATTGTAGGCCCATAAGATATGGAGAGCCATAGTTGACTGACCTTCAGGAAAGCTCTTGGCGTGATCCATCTGTGTTTATTTTTATGTCCTTATGATAAACTTACTGTTCATTTTTCACTTGTTTGCAAATAGATCTTTGATCCAAACAACATACGGTTTGAAGTTCCTCTCAAGATTGAATCCCCATCTGTCACTGCTGCCGACACTAACTATGACATTGAATTTGTCAATGATGAATCTACTCGATTTAAAATCATAAGAAAAGCCACGGGAACAGTGCTGTGAGTACACAATATATTACATTTGGCTGTTGGTGGATGTTTTTTTTCTAATATACAAAAAGAAGCAATGGAGCTGAGGCAAACACAATTTCTCATGCATTACTGTTTAGTTCAGCATGAAAGGAGAAGAAAAATGATTCTTTCTGTCCTCGGCAAAAGTTCTCATTTGTTACAGGAAATAGTACAAGGAAAAATGAT
>NW_026847549.1:123112925-123157927 GCF_025583915.1 Anolis sagrei ordinatus
AATAAATAATCTAATAATCCCGATATTACTGTCATCTGTCAAAGATCAGTTGAATCCGAGAAAGCAAAATCTACAAGTGAATAAATTCTGTCAAACCAAACTATCTGTAGAAGGAATGCCTGGCCAGAGATGAAAAATCATTGGGAGTGATATGTTGATAGGATTTTTGTTTTTTTGGTAGGTTCTAACACTAAGGCATCTCAAAGCAGGTGGATCCAAAACAGGAACTGTCCTTAAAGTGCGAATCTGAATCCAGATGTTAAAGAAGAAGTCTTAGGAGGGATTAGCTAGTCAGTAGATCAGAGATGGGTGAACATATGGCCCTCCAGATGTTGTACTGCAACTCCCATTATACCTCATTGTTGACTGCAGTGGTCAGAACTGATGAGAGACGCAATCCATCAATGCCTGGAGGGTGGCGTGCTTCTCTCTTCCTTACAGCAGAGAGCCTATAAGAGGGAATGCCAATAATAGACATTTTGGAAAACTGAAATCTGAAAAAAAAGAGCCACGGGGAAGAGCCATGGAGAGAGGATATGTGTCAACAGCTGCAACTATGTAAGGCCATAAAGAAAAGCACCATCTTTGAATATAAAATATTGCTAAAAGCAATCAATAAAACAGCAAACGAGGCAGGCTGACAGTTCCCCCAGCTGCATTTGAATGTTTGAATAGATGATAAATTGTGTCTAGGGAGTAAGACAAATCCTTTCCTACCTGAAGCTCTATAATTCGTGGGCCCCTGAAGAAGCCCAGCCATTGTTCACCAACCTCTGATTTCCCAAAACCCTTTTTGCTCACAGAGTGGCTTTTTATCTCTGTCGAGCAGCCTTTTATTTTTGGAGGACCTTGAGAAAAAAGCCCAATACTCATTCCAGTCCCATGAGTCCAGAAGAGGACAGGCAATTCTATGGCAAAAAAATGCCATCAGCAGAAGTTTGGTATTTTTTCCTCAGTAGTAATTCCACCCTGGTGGTGCAGTGGATTAAACTGCTGAGCTGCTGAGCTTGTTGACCAAAAGGTCGCAGGTTCAAATCCAGGAAGTGGCATGAGCTTCCACTGTCAGTCCCAGCTTCTGCCAACCTAACAGTTCAAAAAACCATAATGGAGTTTTTTCACAATTTTTCTTCTTATATTTTCCCAAATTTTGTATATTGCCAATCTTATAAAATGATTTCCAAACTTTTTTTCTTTTTTCACTCCCTCGTACCATAGATAATGGTGCAATCCGGCTCTTAAGTCTATTCCTTCTAGATTCAGTATTTTTTTTTTCATTTTCTAGTTTTGTCCATTCTCCGGAATTTTTTGAGTTTGTCTTACTTCATTCATGATTTTTTTTAAGGTAGGGGATTAATTCATTTTGAAAAAAATTGTAATATATGGCTGTGAGTCCATCTGGACCTGGTGCTTTATTTCTTTTCAGGCATTTTATTGCTTCTTTTATTTCTTGTTCTGTTATTTCTTTGTTTAACTCTTCTCTCTGCTCGTCCGATATTCTTTTAATTTTTTTGTTTGCCGAGATATTGTGTTATATCCTCTTCTTTTATCTTTTCTTTCTGGTATAAGCTCTTGTAGAAATTTCTGAATTGATTTCTTATTTCCTCCTCTTGAGAACACAATGCATTTTTTAAGATTCTGGGCCATTTGTAGCCCAAAGGATAGTGATGTGGGGATATTGGAAATATAGATATTTATACATATATTGTATATACATTACAAGCACTAAAATGTAGAAAAAATCAAGTTCTCTCTGTATTATGAAGTCAAGCTGACAGGACAAAAAGGATGCTGAAGGATCTGTGTCCAAGGGACAGGCAAGAGGGGGGTGAACAGGCGAGAGGGGGGAGATAAGAAAGGCCTGGCACAAATAGAGGTAAGAAGTCAGGAGTTTATCTCCTTCCCTCCTGACAGGTCAAAAGTAGGCCTATTGGTAGATCTAAGCTGAATCCTAGTTATCTCTAATGCTGTAAGCTGCTTTAGAAAAAATATGAAGACATGCTCCTTGTATGTAGAACAGTGGTTCTCAACCTGTGGGTCCCCAGATGTTTTGGCCTTCAACTCCCAGAAATCCTAAGAGATGGTAAACTGGCTGGGATTTCTGGGAGTTGTAGGCCAAAACACCTGGGGACCCACAGGTTGAGAATCATTGATGTAGAAGGTGTCATTTGATATTTCTATGATGCAAAAGTGATGTAGTGATGATGTTACATACATAGAAGCATGTTTCTTTGTTTGCCTGCATTTGAAGATGTATAAAAGGTGTGCTGGTACGGCTGTACCAGGAGCTCCAACTTTATTTTCTTTCTGTTATCTGTTTGCAGTCATAGGGCAGGCCCCCTGTCCATCATAATTAAGTTTTGGTTCCGCCCCTTGTTCAGAGCTCTGGGGGGGAAAGGAGCCATTTTTGGGGCAGTCTCTCATATAGGACGTAGACCAGCTCGTCCCGTAGAAAAGCTTCTTTTCTCCAGAGCATCCAGGGAAAAGTAGCATCCAAGAAACAGAGATTCTAGGGAAAAAGAAATTCCAGGGAAAAGGTCCCAAGGCTCTGGCTGAGAGCTCACAGCCTCTCAGCCTCACAGCAATCAGAGGGAAAACAGCCCTGAAGTTTCAAAGAATTCTCTGAGGGAGGACAGCACTACAGATCCATGGAACTCCAGCTGAAATATCTTCAAGCCTCGGCTGGTAGGTCTACTCGATACCCAGACGCATTTGGAATCGGTAGTAGGACCCACATCGATGAGGCATAGATAGTAAACAGCCTGGGAGAGGTTAAAAAGGTTTTATTTCCTACAGAGAAGGTTCAGTTAATTAAAGTCAGGTACCAGTCCATTGAGGACTAGACTAAGAAAGCCTTGAAGTGTTGTTTGAACCATTGAAGATTGGTTGTTTGTTCCATAATAAAGACTTTGTTGTATCATTAAAGACTCTAAAGACCATCACTTCAGAAAAATCCCTGAGAACCTCTCTTTGAGGTGCCCCTGGCTTCCTGCTGGGCTTAAAGTATACGTCCTATAGAAAAGTACAGCTGTTACAGGCCCAGCGCGACAGAACAAAAGGGAAAGTCAATGCCTTTATCTGCACTCTGGTTTGCTTTTGGACACAATTCCACACCAGGGTCTCAGCTGAAAATAAACGTACCTTTTCTGCCTCACATAAAGGATCGCTCTTGGTATTATCTCTCCTATCAGCCATAACAATAAAACCCTGCAAAATCTCTCCAAAAGGGGCCCAATGGCTACATATGTTCCATGTCCTAAGGGAGTCTAAGGCACTGCAAAACATAGTAGTTTTAATGTATTGTCGAAGGCTTTCATGGCCGGAATCACTGGGTTGTTGTAGGTTTTTTCGGGCTATATGGCCATGGTCTAGAGCAGGGGTCCACAAACATTTTAAACAGAGGGCCAGGTCACAGTCCCTCAAACTTAAATTAAAAAAAAACATGAATGAATTCCTATGCACACTGCAAAAACCTTATTTGTAGTGCAAAAAACATTTTAAAACAATACAATAATTAAAATTAAGAACAATTTTAACAAATATAAATTTATTAGTATTTCAATGGAATGTGTGGGCCTACTTTTGGCTGATGAGATAGGATTGAGGTTGTGGTGTGCTTTCAAGTAGTTTCATACTTGGGTTGACCCAGAGCGAGGGCCGGGAAAATGACCTTGGAGGGCCGCATCCGGCCCACGGGTCTTAGTTTGAGGACCCCCGGTCTAGAGGCATTCTCTCCTGACGTTTCGCCTGCATCTATGGCAAGCATCCTCACAGGTAGTGAGGCCTGTTGGAACTAGAAAAAAGGGTTTATATATCTGTGGAATGACCAAGGTGAGACAAAGGACTCTTGTCTGCTGGAGTTAGGTGTGAATGTTTCAACTGACCACTTTGATTAGCATTTGATTGCCTGGCAGTGCCTGGAGCAATCTTTTGTTGAGAGGTGATTAGATGTCCTTGTTTGTTTCCTCTCTGTTGTTGCGCTCTTCTAATTTTAGAGCTTTTTAATACTGGTAGCCAGATTTTGTTCATTTTCATGGTTTCCTCCTTTCTGTTGAAATTGTCAAAATAAGTAGTTTTATTCCTCCCTCACTACCATCCCAAATGGCTAAACATAAGCAAATGAAACCAGAAGTTACATCAGGCCATTTCCTTTTTTTTCCAGCATGTTTGTGTGTATGTGTGTGAAAAAAAGAGAAAAACAGCCCACAGCCAGCACATGACTTAATTCCAAAGCCCTCTGCTAGGGCTTAGTTGAGATCAATGTAAGAGCAATTTTTCCCCATCTTAGCATTTACTTTGCCAAAAGGAAAGAGGATGAAGAGAAAGTGTGAGTCTTTCCCAGTCTTAGCTTTGGCCCTACCCACTGCCTACCTATCAACTTGATGTGACCCCAAATCCAGTTGAACACAGAAGATACAAGGTTCTCCCCGGAAAGTGAGTGTCTACCCTGGCTGTTATCAGTAGGATTTGGACGGCTATCCAGATGCTGCATGCATGTGTTGCTAATGCCACTTTCATGAATGCTAAAGAGCAACTCTGTACCAGGGCATAATGGAGTTTTGTGTCATGTTACTTGTCAAGAAACATCCAGCATGTTGTAAAATTGTCCCTCAGTGGCAGTTTCGTAGCTCCCTTAAAGCCTCTCTAGCATACAATTACGTGGTTGCAACAAGGCTCTGAATCAGATGGAACACTACTCCAATCTGATCCTTCTTGAATATCCATTGCTCTCCCTCTCCCTTTCCAAACAACTTATTATCTGTGCCATTTGTATTCCAAGTCTGAAAGCCTTTTCCGAGCCAGTTTCTCAGCTGCATCCACTAGCGTCCATTGCAGCTGACAAGGAGAGAAACAAATAACCAGATCTAATCAAAATCTTTGCTAATTTGCCATCCACTGCTCCAGAGTTCATTTGTTATATATAGATTCTGCTAGCAAACACAGGCCCTGTTTGCAATGAGAAGGCAGCTTGCTGCATAGAGGAAAGCGATTAGAGGGGGGAAATGGCATTGTTTTAAATTGCAGCTCTCTTGAAAGCAAGGCAAAGTGTAATTTGTATGGCGCCATTGCAGCCATTCTTCTTGCATCGTCGTCTTGCAAAGAATGGATGGGTTTATTTTAATTTGCTTTTAGTATTTAAGCAGCTTGATGGAAAAAATCTGTTGCTTGGGGGATTTATAAAAAAAATCTGATGAGGTTTCCTTCTTGACAAATAAATACAATGACTGTGCCTTGTTGTTTTTGAATAGACAGCCAAGCTCCATTCAGGAATGCAGAGTGGATTGATTTGATTCATGTAGCTACCCATCAACAAATACTTTCTTGGTAGTATAAAGATAAAAAATAAACTCGGCTTCTTCTCACACCCTTGTCAGTAGGCTTGCTTACTTACTTACTTAGGAGATCCCTTGTTGTCCGAGTAGGATTGTCGTCCAAGATCGGTGTACTGGTGGTGGGTATGGAGTGTGACGGTGGAGCCCTATTCTTGATCTGCATGTTCTCCTGAAATGGCAGGGAGAAGGTTTCAGGAAAAGAGACAAAGAGAGTTCCAGAGGTCTAAAAAGCATGGATTTATTACCAGCTGGGGCCCTGGTGTGGACTAGCACCCAAAAGCAAACCAGAGCCCCGATCAAGGGTCTGACTGTCTTTTATAGTCTCCAATCGGAGTCAAACAAGGAGACATGTATCTACATACATTTACATCATTCACTACGTCATCTTAGCATCAAATTCTACCTTCTAACATGGAAAAGGCATGTCTGTGTTTCTAAAGAGCAAGCATCCATTAATCAAGGGGCCCACTTTGACTTGTCAAGAGGCTCCTTACTTAGAAGGAAGACACTGGGCCTTTCGTACCAGCCTCTGTGGCTTATCTCTCTCTCCTGGAATGTTCTCCCTCCCTTTTGCTGTGCCTGGATGCAGCTTGCTTGTCCTGTTAGCTTGGGTTTCCTATACAGAGAGAGAGAGCCTGATTTGTCTATATATTTCAGTGCTTGTAACGTACATGCAATTTATACATAAATCAATAAATATATATTTTCCCAATATCTCCTCATCACTCCCACAGTGAGGGCATTGGTTTCCAGGTGGAAGGCGGTCCTGATCTGGGTTGGCTTGACGCATCTTCCTCTTGGCATGTTTCTCTCTTTCGCCCTCCATTCGTGCCTCTTCAAATTCTACAGCACTGCTGGTCACAGCTGACCTCCAGCTGGAGCGCTCAAGGGCCAGGGCTTCCCAGTTCTCAGTGTCTATACCAGAGTTTTTAAGGTTGGCTTTGAGCCCATCTTTAAATCTCTTTTCCTGCCCATCAACATCCCATTTTCCATTCTTGAGTTCGGAGTAGAGCAACCGCTTTGGGAGACGGTGGTCAGGCATCCAGACAATGTGGCCGGTCCAGCGAAGTTGATGGCGGAGGACCATCGCTTCAATACTTATTCCAGCATGCAGACATTTGTCTGCCTGTCTTCCCGAGAGATTTGCAAGATTTTTCAGAGGCAGCGCTGATGGAATCATTCCAGGAGTTATATGCCACGTCTGTAGATAGTCCACATCTCGCAGGCGTTTAGCAGGGTTGGGAGGACAGTAGTTTTATTAAAAGCACCTTGGTATCCCTACAGATGTCCCAGTCCTCAAACACTCTCTGCTTCATTTGGAAAAAAGCTGCACTCGCAGAGCTCAGGCGGTGCTGTATTTCAGTGTCAATGTTGACTTTTGTGGAGAGGTGGCTGCCAAGGTAGCGGAAATGATCAACATTTTCTAATGTTACATCATTAAGCTGTATTTCTGGCATTGGAGAGGGATTGGCTGGTGACTGTTGCAAGAGCACATTGGTTTTCTCGATGTTCAGTGAGAGGCTGAGCTTCTCGTATGCTTCTGTGAAGGTGTTTAGAGTGGCTTGTAGGTCTTCTTCTGAATACGCACAGATGACGTTGTAATCAGCAGTTGTCAGTAGGCAACCGTCGTATGACACAACTGAATGCTATCCACATCCATATGAACTATACATATTATTGACTGCAGATGCACCCCCTATAAATATATCTTTTTAGATCTAAATCTGTTTGAAAACAATTCATTTGCTGTTGAATAAATAATAGCCAAAACCAACAAAATTATTTCTTGGTGTTATGGTTTTCAGGCCTGTTCCTGGAGTTATTTGGGGCATTGATTCATAAAATTGCATTGGATAGACCGCATCAGCTCTAGTTTCTTAGCTATGGTTATCATGATTGCCGTGCATGAGGAGATGAAGACTGATACATGGCATATGTTCTGTATCCCAAAAACTAGAGTTGATAGTAGAAAACTGATACCATTTTTGGAGTCAGAAGGTCAAATATATCCAGAAATAGGTCTAACATTTCTGTGTGTTGGCCAGTGCAATAAAAATATATTTTTAAAAATTCAATACATCTGGGAGATTAAGATTGTTCGGGGAGGCCCTTCTCTTGGTCCCGCCTCCTTCACAGGTGGTAACGAGAGACAGAACCTTCTCAGTGGTGGCCCCTCAGCTGTGGAACTCTCTCCCCAGTGATGTTCGATCAGTCCCCTCCCTCCTGACCTTCAGGAAGAGTGTGGAAATGTGGCTCTGGGATCAAGCCATCAGAGAACCATGGTGCAATAGATGGATTGTATTGTGTGCTATGATTTGTGCTACCAGAATTACTTGATTTATGATTGTGGATAGCGTGGTTTTATAGTGATTGTAATGTTTTAAAAAAATGTTTTAATGTATTTCAATCTGGATCTTAATTTTAATTCAAATGTTTATTTTAATTGTATATTGTTGTTAAGGCATTGAATTATTGCATATTTGTAAGCTGCCTTGAGTCCCCTTTGGGGTCGAGAAAGGTGGGATATAAATATAATAAATAAATAAAATACATGAATACCACCCCCAATGTAGCATTAAAACTTTTCTGATATGGCTGTAGGAATACAATTAGCATACAATAGTTATTATTATTAATTATGAATATAATGTATTGGTTATCAGCAGAGAATCTGACTCCTTGGGTACATTGGAGCAGCAAGAAGGGGCGTTGCTTATAGCTGGGAAACAGCCATTTTCACTTTACCACGGATAGCTGGAAGAATGTGCAGGGCAATCTAATGCATTATAAACCACACAAAATGGTTGAGAGTTGCGGGTTGCCCTACAGTACTGTATGTAGCTATATGCTTGAGTTCATAATGGAAGCACATGGAGGAAAGATGTGCTAGCCAGACCACATCCTTTATTGCTCTCTTGTGGAAAACAACAATCTGAAAAGAAGCTCCATCACATATGGAAAGTCTCCACAACTTCTGGAAACTTGGATCCAGAAGTTGGATCATGTGGAAAGCTTCAATATCTATAGAAGGCTCCCCCCCCCCCCAGGGTTTTCTAGCTGTAAGGGTTGTGTGCAGAATTTGTTTCTCCCATTTCATTTTTTCGGGAGCACAGAATAGGACAGCCCATCCCACTATGGAAATCAGCTCAACACAAAAGCAAGCAAGAGTGGGACTGAGCTCCTGGCCTGCTTTTCGACATTACAAAGTAAGAGGGGCTCGGCTGCAGGTCCTGGCAGGCATGGGCGCACTGGGCCTACACGCCACATATGCACTCTTTCCAAGGAGGATGTGTTTGTGGTGTACAGGAGTGTCTATGTCTGCAGCTGAGTGCCTCTTACTCTAGAGCAGGGGTCCTCAAACCAAGGCTCGGGGGCTGGATACGGCCCTCCATGGTCATTTACCCGGCCCTCACTCAGGGTCAACGTAACTCTGAAATGACTTGAAAGCACATAACAACAACATCCACAACTATCTCCCTTTCTCTTTGGCTTCCAATCCAGCAAAGCATATGCTTAATTTTGATCATAGAGGCACTTCACTGTCTATAACAGGGGTCCTCAAACTAAGGCCCGGAGGCCATATACGGCCCTCCAAGATCATTTACCTGGGCCTTGCTCAGGGTCCACCTAAGTCTGAAATGACTTGAAAGCACACAACAACAACAACAATCCTATCTCATCAGCCAAAAGCAGGTCTATACTTCCCACTGAAATATTAATAAGTTTAAAATTGTTCATTTTAATTATTATATTTTTAAAGTGTTTTTTGCCCTACAAATAAGATATGTGCAGTGTGCATAGGAATTCATTCATGTTTTTTTCAAATTATAATCAGGCCCTCCAACAGTTTGAGGCACTGTGACCTGGCCCTCTGTTTAAAAGGTTTGAGGACCCCTGCTGTAGAGTAAGAGGTGCTCAGTTGCAGGCCCTGGTAGGTGCGGGTGCTTTCTGGGTTTGCACACCACACATGCACTCTCTCTCCAAGGAAAGCAAAGGAAGTAGGATAATGGTCACATTGTTAGTCAAGGCTCTTCTTGACTCTTGGACCAGTTTTTAAACACGCTTCTGGAATGAGCTTCATGTATTCCAAGTAGACTGGAACATACTTAGTCCTAATTTTTTTTATACTAGTTTTAAACCACTTCATTGGATGTGTTGCAAGAGCAGATTCCCAGATTAATTTAGTGCAGGGGTCCTCAAACTATGTCCTGAGGGTCGAATACGGCCCTCCGAGGCCATTTACCCGCCCCTCGCTCAGGGTCAACCTAAGTCAGAAACAACTTGAAAGCACACAACAACAACAACAACAACAATCCTATCTCATCAGCCAAAAGCTGGCCCACACTTCCCATTGAAATACTAATATGTTTATATTTGTTTAAATTGCTCTTCATTTTAATTATTGTATTGTTTTTAAGTGTCTTTTGCATTACAAATAAGATATGTGCAGTGTGCATAGGAATTCATTCATATTTTTTTTCAAATTATAATCTGGCCCTCCAACAGTTTGAGGGACTGTGACCTGGCCCTCTGTTTAAAAAATTTGAGGACCCCTGATTTAGTGTTTACACCTTATTTTATTTTTCTGGTTATTTAATATTTAAGGTTTATTTTACTTAAGTGGTATTTGTCTTTACTGTTCTAATGTAGCACAGATCCTATGTAAAATCATGCTACATATTTTTGACATTAATATTGAAATCTTAAATATATACGGAAAGTCTTTACTAGAGTAAGAGGTGCTTGGCTGCAGTTCCAGGCAGGTGTGGATGCTTTCTGGGCCAGCACACCAGAGATGCACTCTCTCTCTAAGGAGAGCGTGTGTGTTGCGTGCTGGAATGCCTTTATCTGCCAGTAACTGCAGCCAAGCACCTCCTCTAGAGTAGAAACAACATGTAAAAAGAAGCCTCCTTAAAGCACGTGCCAGGAAGGGGAGCCTGGGTGGAAAGCCCCCCACCCCTATAATGGGATGATAGAAAATGGATCTTTCAGCACCAGAGAGTGAAAAGAGATATCTTCAGGTTGTGGCAGGTTTTTTCGTGCTGTATGGCCATGGTCTAGAGGCATTCTCTCCTGACATTTCACCTGCATCTATGGCAAGCATCCTGAGAGGTAGTGAGGTCTATTGGAACTAGGAAAAAAGGGTTTATATATCTGTCGAATGACCAGGGTGAGGCAAAGGACTCTTGTCTGCTGGAGCTAGGTGTGAATGTTTCAACTGACCACCTTGATTAGCATACAATGGGCTGACTGTGCCTGGAGCAAACTTTTGTTGAGAGGTAATTAGATGTCCCTGCCTGCTTCCTCTCTGTTTGTTGTGCTGTTGCAATTTTAGAGTTTTTTAATATTGGTAGCCAGATTTTGTTCATTTTCATGGTTTCCTCCTTTCTGTTGAAATTGTCCACATGCTTGTGTATTTCAATGGCTTCTCTGTGTAGTCTGGTGGTTGTGAGAGTGGTCCAGCATTTCTGTGTTCTCAAATAAAATGCTGTGTCCAGATATCTTCCCTCCCAATTTTGGGAGGCTCCCAAATAATGGGGCCCCCATAGAAAGCCAGGACATTAAACAGGTCAGGGTTTACCCCGAGCACACAACCCTACAATCCTTCGCAGATGTGACTGGCGGGAACGAGAGACAGGGCCTTCTCAGTGGTGGCCCCTCAGCTATGGAACGTCTTCCTAGATTGCCCCCCCCCTAAAATTTTGAAAAAGAGTTAAAACCTGGTTTTTTGAGCAAGCATTTGCAAATGCAGTATAACAGTCTAATTTAGATCTATTGTCGAAGGCTTTCATGGCCAGAATCACTGAGTTGTTGTAGGGTTTTTTGGGCTATATGGCCATGGTGTAGAGTCATTTTCTCCTGACATTTCGCCTGCATCTATGGCAAGCATCCTCAGAGATAGTGAGGTCCGTTGGAACTAGGAAAAAGGGTTTATATATCTGTGGAATGACCAGGGTGGGACAAAGGACTCCTGTCTGCTGGAGCTAGGTGTGAATGTTTCAACTGACCACCTTGATTAGCATATAATGGTCTGACAGTGCCTGGAGCAAACTTAAAATTACAACAGCACAACAGCAGAGAGGAAACAAGCAAGGACATCTAATCACCTCTCAACAAAAGTTTGCTCCAGGCACTGTCGGGCTGAGAAAGGAGGAACATAAATATGGTAAATAAATAAATAAATGCTGTGGACAATGATGAAAGAGAGGGCAGGGCATTAAGTTATCTCCCAGCATATCCATTCTGAGGTCCAGACAAAGGGCAGTACTGGTGCTCTTTTCATTTCTAGATTTTGTAGTTGTCCAAGTAACACAAGAGAAAAATGTGTGATATGTGGAACCACTGTGGCAAAAAGCATTTGGTGCTCTCCAAAGAAAAAGAAATGGAAGCACTCAGCTTTTGATGTATGTGAACTTTCAGTGTTCCGGGAATAAGTGACCATGTTTCCGCAAGCCTTCCTCCTCCGCCGTGCAGTCATCCATGAAATGTTCCAACTAAATTAATTATATTCTGCCTCCTAAAAATAAACCAATCCATTTTCCCACCTCTGTGAATTTACTCTCCAAGCTGGCTCACTGTCCTATTATGATTCCACTTTCCCCTCATTTTGAACACAAAGTCTTTTTTTTGCACGTCTTGCTTGTGCTGCAAGGTTCAAGAGCCAGTCAGAAATCCTGCCACCTCTTCTGGGCTCCTGAGTCAGACAGACTTCGTGACGGGAAGTTAAAAATAGTAATGTATTTTTTTTCCTGCCCACTGTAAGCTACTTAATATGAAGCACCTGTTTTCTGCGGTGATATTGACAGGCTTATAACAGCGAAACATGATGCTCCCCCAGTAAGCAAGCAACACCACATACTCCAAAACAGAGGCATTTCTGGCTATGCTAATGCTTCCTTCTGCTACATATTTCTAGTAGTTATCGAGAAGACTAAAGCAGGTTGAATTTTCAAAGCTGAACAGACACAACTACTGTCAAAAGTAGGCTGCTGTTCTCATGTTTTCCGCTTTGTTCTCCACACAGTGAGGCGCAGAACCACTTCCATTTGAAGAGGTCTCATACCAGTGTGATCAAAAATGCACACAAAAGTGTGCATTATTTCTAGCAGATTTAAAATTTTCTTCTTCCCAAGACACAGCACAAGTTCCTTTTCTTCAAACATTTTGTAATCTGGAGCATGTGGTTCAGCCCCAAGGTTCTCCTCCTTTCATTTCTCTTATAATCTATATAAATAAAAATGTAATGTTCGTTTGTGATACCATCAGAACTCAAAAACCACTGGGGGAATTGGCACCAAATTTGGACACAATACACCTAACAACCCAATGTATGTTCTCCACTCAACCCCCCCCCCCCAAACACTTCCCCCCACTCCCTTAGAAAGACGTTCAACTGTAAGCCTCAGGGAGGGAGGGGGAGGGAAGGAGTTCACATGCATGGCCAGCAGCGAGTACGCATGCCCAGCAGGCTCCCATGGAGGCCCTCCCTTCAGGAGCTGGAGGAAAAGCCCTCATCCCCGCAGGCCTGCTACCCTGTCACTATCCTTTACATCGGGGTCCTCAAACTATGGGGTGTGGAGAAGGGTAAGTCCCCCCCCCCAAGAAGTGCTTCCCCAGGCAGCAGCACTCTGGCAGGTGCAGAGGAGGCCGGGCCCCCTCCTCCTCTTCCAAGGAAGTATTGCTGGGTGTCTTCCTTGCTATCTTTTTGTAGACAAGTGAATATCCTTTTTTTTCATCAGGTCTTTGAAGGATGATTCCACAGGAAAAAGACCTTTCATGTACTGTGTTTTCAGTAGGGTCCATTTGTTTGAGGTGGTCTCTGTCTCGAGTTGTAAGCCACAGTCTTTCAACCTCCACAATAATGATTTAATCAGAGTTGGACAGTCTTATCTTAAATTACAGCTCTGTGCAAATATTCAAAAACATTGAACCTATTGCTATCTAATTACCTCTATTTCATTTTTATTTTTGAAACAAGCTTGGCTACCTCATTTTACATCTGTCCCTTCTCTCTATTCCTTCAACTAGAATTCCTCTGTTTTCTGAGGACCACAGAAATGCGTGGCAGGGTACAGCTAGTACATATAAATAAAAATGTAATGTTTGTTTGTGGGATTAACATAACTCAAAAACCACTGGACGAATTGACACCAAATGCGGACACAATACACCTTTCAGGCCAGCAAGTGACCGTCACTCATAAAAACATTGAAAAACACAACAGAAGGGACTTACAAAACAACCCTCCCCCAAAAATACATTACAATGCATTTGCAAAGCCACATATATATACACAAACACACACATATACACACATCTATGCATATAAACACACAAAACACATATACAGAAAGGGGGAAGGAAGGAAGGAAAGAAGGAGGCAAAGAAGGAGGAAAGGAGAGAAGGAAATAAAGAAAAGTAGAGAAGAAAGGAAGGAGAGAAGGAAATTAAAAAGTGAGAAAGGAAGGAAAGAAGGAACGAAAGAGAGAAAGAGGGAGGGAAGGAAGGAAGGAGACAAGGAAGGATGGAACCAAAGAGCAAAGGAAGCGAGAAAGAAACAGATAGAGCAGGACGAAAGAAGAAGGGGGGGGGAAGAGGGAAGGAATTAAAGAGGGAGGGAAGGAAGGAGAGAAAGAAAGAAGGAGAGAAAGAGGGAGGGAAGGTTGGCCACAGCAGGTACAGCTAGTCTATATAATAAAAATGTAATGTTAGTTTGTGGGATTAACAGAACTCAAAAACCACTGGACAAATTGACATCAAATTTGGACACAAGACACCTAACAACCCAATGTATGTCCTTCACTCAAAAAATCGATTTTGTCATTTGTGAGTTGTAGTTGGTGGGATTTATAGTTCACCTACAATCAAAGATCATTCTGAACTCCACCAATGATGAAATAGGGCCAAACTTAGCACAAAGGACTCCCATGACCAACAAAAAAAAACAAAACACCAGAAGGGTTTGGTTGGCATTGAGCTTGAGTTTGGGAGTTATACTTCACCTACATCCAGAGAGCATTGTGGACTCAAATAATGATGGATCTGGACCAAACTCTACACAAATACTCCATATGCCCAAATATGAACTCTGGTGGAGTTTAGGGAAAATAGAATCTTGACATTTGGGAGTTGTAGTTGCTGGGATTCATAGTTCACCTACAATCACAGAGCATTCTGAACCCCACCAACGATAGAATGGGGCCAAACCTCCCACACAGAACCCCCATGACCACCAGAGTGGGCACTCCAAGGCGTGGCAGGGGATGGCTAGTAAATAATAAAACTTTATTTATATATCGTTCAATCTCTCTTAGGGGACTCTCTTCATGCCTTATGTATAGTCTGTTAGGAACATGGCAAATTGATGTTTTCTTCCAAACTCACATTCTCTATTATTTGTGAGATACACTACAAAGCCATTGACATGCCTCAAGGACTGATAGGACAATATTGGATGGATGTGAGGGAAAGTGTTGACTATGTTGACTATGGGCTGCCAGAATTGCCATGCATTGTGGTGAATCCGGCAGTGCCTGGTGGGGTGGCATGGGGAATTCATTGCCCCATGTCCCTCATCGCCTTGTTTCCCCTCCCCCATCATCCCACCTGGCTTCCCCCATTGATCCAATTGAATGCAGAAAGCCTCCCATGTTGCCGCCATGGCAGCATATGCCGAATCCTCTATAGCAGGGGTCCTCAAACTAAGGCCCAGGGGCAGGATGCGGCCCTCCAAGGTCATTTACCCGACCCTCGCTCAGGGTCAACCTAAGTCTGAAATGACTTGAAAGCACACAACAACAACAACAACAATCCTATCTCATCAGCCAAAAGCAGGCCCACACTTCCCACTGAAATACTAATAATTGTATATTTGTTAAAATTGTTCTTTATTTTAATTATTATATTGTTTTTAAGTGTTATTTGCACTATATATAAGATACGTGCAGTGTGCATAGGAATTTGTGGGGAATTTTTTCAAATTATAATCTGGCCCTCCAACAGTTTGAGGGACTGTGACCTGGCCCTCTGTTTACAAAGTTTGAGGACCCCTGCTCTATAGTTTTGTGATGGAGCCCCACCAGAAGTAGTTCTACATCTTGTGAAGGAAGCCAGCAGGCTCCATCACAAACCTATAGAGGATCCAGCATATGCTACCTAAAGTTACCCCACCTGATAGGGTCATGAGATTTACTTGTGACAGATAAAGGGCTTTGTGTTTTGTCCCCCCACCTGGCTTCCCCCATTGATCCAATTGAATGCAGGAAGCCTCCCACGTTGCCGCCATGACAGCATATGCCGAATCCTCTATAGTTTTGCGATAGAGCCCCACCACAATTTATTATTTATTATTTATTTACAGTATTTATATTCTGTCCTTCTCATCCTGCAGGGGACTCAGGGCGGATTACAATGTACATATACATGGCAAACATTCAATGCCATAGACACACAACATATATAGACAGACACACAGAGGCTATTTAACTTTCCAGCTTTCATGAGGGCATTCTGGCCACCAGGGGAGCTGTCGCTTCACCGTCCATTTGTGACACTGATTGAGTACTTCCTCATTCTTCTGCTTGCCTGCTGGAGATTTTATCCCCAGTTTTGCCCCATTAGAGCTGGTTCAGTCAAAGTTTCTGAGATCGGCCTTGCAGGTCCCTAAATGCGTTTCTAATGCCACCCTGCGACTAGAGACGGGCTTTATGAGAGTGGAGGCCAGGGTGTGGGTGGCCATACTCAACCTCTGGCTCAGACTATCCCGTGCACCCTTTGGTCTTGCCCCACTAACCATGGAGGATGACTTCCAATCCACATGGAAGCAGGCGGTAGCATCAAAAATCTCCTCATTGGGATTTTCTCCAGGTCTACTATTCGCTATGGATTACAATCAAGCCAAAGCACTTATTAAACAACGTATCACAGACACAGAGCGACAACTAGATCTGGCCTCGGTTCCAACCTTCCTTATCAATGAAGACAGCAGATATCTTGCCTCCCCTATGGCATATTTAACAAACTTAGAGGTTCCTATTCATCGAAGGGCTTTCACCCTGGCTCGATGCCATGGTCTCCCATCAGCTGTACTCGAAGGCCGCTACCGGAAGATCCCTTTCCCAGAGAGACACTGCCCTTGTGACTCGAGTCATGTAGAAATGATAGAATATGTGCTCCTCCAGTGCCCGTTCTACAGGGGTATCCGTGCCAGACTTATCTTATCTCTGATATACAAGCACCCAGGTCATTCAGGACAATTTTATACCTCCATGCTACTTGCATTAATTCAACTACAACCTACAATGTTGCAAAGTTCTGTGCAGCAGCATACAAAATCCGTCAGGAATGACTAGTCCCAAAAGTTAACTGTGTGTCCAGTAATCTTCTTCCTTGAATCTACAATTGGGTGATGGATCTGGGCATTGTATGTTTTTACCCTGTTTCCCCCTCCTTTCCGCTCCCTCACCCATATTGTGCTTCAATAGTGACATTTATTAGGGCTGGGCGGTTTTGTTCGTTAATTTCGCAATTCGTTATTAATTCGTTATTTTTTTTGATAACGAAGCGATATTGAACCATTCAGGAGCAACTAAAAAACGAAACGAATTTTTCCAATTCGTTTCGTAATTGTTTCGTAATTGTTTCGTTATTATTTCGTTATTATTTCCGTATGTCTGGTGCAAGTTTTATAGTCATTGTTTGTTTTATCAGTGATAAAAAAAATTATCACACCAACAGTCAACAACAGAGGGAGAGGGAAGCTTCAGAAGTTCCCCTGTCCCATTTGGAGGGTTTTTTAGCGTATTGCGCAATCGCGTCCGCCATTAACGAATCGATTCTTTATTGTTTCGAAATTGTTTCGTAATTTCCGAAATTTCGTAAATATCGAACTTTTTAAAAGAAAAATTTCGGAATTCTTTTAAAAAACGAAACGCAAAAACCCCCTAAAAACGAATCGAATTTAGAAACAAATTTTTCCGTGGTTGCCCAGCCCTAATATTTATATTTTTAATGTACCAAACATACCAAGTTTGTATGAAAATGTGACTCTATTTCCTGTGCTGGTCAATGACTGAAATAATTAAATTAAACAAATGGCATCATAAATTGGGAACTTTGAATTTAGACATGGGTTCCATCTCCAAGATATTTCATTATGTATATATATGCAAATACAGATAATGCAAAATCTGAAATCCAAAACACTTCTGGTCCCAAGCATTTTGGATATGGGAAACTCAGCCTGTATCATTGCATGAGACTATCATCCTGCCATTTTTATTTAATTCCTGGGGTATGTTGGATGCCTATTTTATTAGTATAGGATTAGGTCAATTGCTATGACAAAATTAACCACTCAGTTGTAGAAATAGATGTTGGCATTCAATAGTGTGGCCTTCATCATTGATCAATTAATGGAAATGATCCGTGAAAGTTTTTTTTTTAAGAAATGTTTTGAAAGCATAAATGAAATGACAGTTCAAGACTGCCACCTCATATCATTTTTGTCTTGAGCTTGCTGGTTTCTTACAAAGGCAGAGTAGCTCAGTGGTTTGAATTGAGCTGGGCAGCCTGAACTCAAATCCTGCCTCCATTGTTCATCCACCATAGTGTACCTCACTCACAGCATGGATCCAAGTACAGCACAGTCAGAACGAACCACTTGGTGTTCAAAACTTTAAAGTGCTATATGTGCTATATGTGCAGCTGATAATAAATTGTTCACCAAGGCTACCCAGGAACTCTTAGCTGTGCTGCTGTTGAGTTTACCACAAAAGAACCAATTCACATTCTCAGAAGAGATTTTCTATTTAAAATTTAAAGATTTTTTTTTAAAATAACGCTTGGGGATATCTTGTGGGAGTTTTGGGAGAAGAAAAAGAAAAACCCACATTCATACTAATCAGTTCTATTTTATTCTAGTAACTAAATAGGTTGATAGTGAGCAAAAATTCCACAGCAGTGACCCCGAATTTGCTTCAAATACTGCACTGTTGAGATGGAGTGTTTAACCCATTAAAGTTTTTTTTTGCTCCCACTTTCAAATTTCAGGAAAAGCAGTGAAGTGCTGCAATTTTCTTTTATTTTTTCCTTGTGGGAAGCATTAGAGATGGGAAGGCCTAGAAACGCCCTCTGACTTTAAACACCACACATTGAATAGGAAAACAATCCTTTTATTGGAGATAACAGAGAAAATGTTGCGGGCCTGAAAATAGTTGTTCTTTTATGATTTTGGGGTGCTGAAAACAAAAATGACATTTAAAAATGTATATTGGCTCTAGTTTTTATGATATAAGCAATCACGTGATCACGTATGGTTGAAAAAATGCATGTTGCGACTTACACTATGGAAGATTCTAGAATACTCTAGAAAGTTTGATGACGCAGTATTAGTGCCGTGTGCAAAAGCCAGAAAGCCCTATATAAGGCCAGACTTTTGAACGGTGAGGGTCAGTCAGTTGAAGACTGAGACAGTATCGTTAAACATCATTTTACATTGTTCTTTTGACTGTAGTTATGCCTCGCACATGTGTCAATAAAGCACTATGGAAAAAAGATATCAAGGCCAATGGACTCCGTCAATGCTGTCAGACTCCTGCTGGAGCATTGTAAGAGACAATCCTTTCCTTGAATACAAAAGAAAAGTCAAGAGAAGCAAACAGGATATAAACTAAAGTCACGATTAAAGCGACATTTAAACTTTCAGACTTTTCAACTGCATTAGGCCTACTAATATAGTTTCTTGCTGCACAAACATAAACAATAGACTAATTAAATAAATATTTCTCATGTATAAACTATTGGCAATATAATTTGACTAAAATTTAGTAAATATTCACGGTTTATATACATGCAGTAAGGTTAGGCGCATTATCCCAATATTAACGAATTACCTATTGTGGAGAAAATTGAAATAGCTGTTGCATAAAAACCAGAGCCAATTAACACATTTAATTATTATATTTGAATTCAGCATGTTAAATTTATTAAGAAATGGCACATTTCGTTTCCGCAACTGAGAAAAACTGAAAATTTGTAGAACAGTGTAATTAAAAAGCAGCAAAGTAAAAAAGCATTATAAAGAAATAGGTAGATCCAATTAGGTAAGAAGATAAACAGGAACAAAATAGTCCAAGGTAAAGTTCAGCAAAGTCCATGAAAACAAAGTCCATACTTCTCTAATATAATCCAGAAAACCAGAAAACATTAATCCAAGGCATGAGTATGTAGTCATAAAATCCAAGAATCAAAACCACGAAACAAGAAATTCTTAAGCATGAATGTTTCAAGCTAGGCTTCCATGAAACAAGGACAGGTGTGCCGTCGCTGCCTGGGAGCTATAGTTCTTGGTGAAAAAACAAGAACGTGGCAACTTTTCCCCAGGGGATTGCTTCTTGCCTTCCTTTAGAGAACTGGAACTCTCAAGGACCAACAAACACTGTAGATAAATCGAAATAGGCTTTATTGTTCACAAAGAGTTATCTTTCTAAGGCATTAAACTTGATGTTCAAAAAGGGAGTAAAGAAAACATACATTAAAGTCTCTGGTTGTCTTGGGTCCAAGGAGTTTTCCAGCTGAGTAGCTTCCAAGTTCCCTCTATCTCAATGGCTATGAGATCGGAACACTCACAGCCTCAGTCCAATTGCATATATTGAAGGCACAAAGTCTTCCTCTTGATGCCAAAGGACTGGTTTGAAGGCGCTTAAGATTTCTCAACGTCGTCCAGATGAGCTGGGCATGAAATATGAATCTTAAGGGTATAAACCTGAGAATTGATGGTAAGAAATGACTTGACCAAGGGCTTTAATCTAAGCCTTTCGCACATCCATCTGTTGCTATTTGGTGGTGGAATGAAAAAGAAAGCACTGCCCTCCTCCCTAGGAAGGGGTGGAGCCAAACAATTGAGCTGGGGGAGCAATTCAACCGATCAAAACAACATTGATTGACAGCTGTAGCTAACCAATCAATTCAACTATACATTTACAGGGTAAACAGGCAAGTCTGGACATGTTACAACAGTTCAAACCTTTGCAACTTAAAGTTTTACATACAGGTGGCGCCAGTTGCGCCGTCACAACAGGAACTTAACTTGATTCCAAATGATGCTTCATCTGGAGACATTTCCCGTACTTAGGACTTTTATCCTCTCGTTAAGCTATCCCAAGCACTCAGAAATTGGTTTTGCTTTAATTGAGATTTCTTTATCTTTTTCTGTTGGAGCCTGGCAGAACGCCGAAGCCATTGTTTGGCTTGCCTGTTTTGACTAATCTCCTGCCATCTATCTATTTGCTCATTAACTTCTGCAGATGCTGAGTTGTTTTCAAGCTCCAAGTCCTGGGAACTCTGGTAGCAATTCAGGGAGTACACCATCATCCCCACACCCTTCAGGGACATTCTCATGGGAAACTACACTCTTAACAGGGATCTCCTGTTCATTCTCTGCACCAATATAATTGACCAAACCATTGCCATCTTGAAACTCATTGACATTATTCCCCACATCCCACGCACCTCGATCCTGAAACACAATCACAGGCTGAGCTCCAACGGAGGGGGGGGGGGATGGAGGAAAAAATGGGGAGAAAATACAGAAAAGCAGAGGAGGCGGAAAAGTTTGGGGGGAAATGGAAAAAAACTTTAGAACAGCACAACAACAGAGAGGAAACAAACAAGGACATCTAATCACATCTCAACAACAGATTGCTCCAGGCACTGCCAGGCAATCAAATGCTAATCAAGGTGGTCAGTTGAAACATTCACACCTAGCTCCAGCAGACAAGTCCTTTGTCCCACCCTGGTCATTCCACAGATATATAAACCCTTTTTCCTAGTTCCAACAGACCTCACTACCTCTGAGGATGCTTGCCATAGATGCAGGTGAAACGTCAGGAGAAAATGCCTCTAGAACATGGCCATATAGCCCGAAAAAACCTACAACAACCATGGAAAAAAACTGTTTCCCCCCAATTTTCCGTTTCTAGGAAGCAATGCAGCAATTCTTCTTTCCTGCTCTCCAGATTTTAGATAACACCAACCAGGAGGGGATACAAATACTTCAGAAAACAGAGCCAGGACTTCAAAATTACTGTAACAGATTGAAGGACCAGAGCAAATGAAATGTATTTGTGTTACTGAAGCTTTACTGAAGTCAAAACCGCATTATATCTACAGTATCCCACTGACAGAGCTTGTTAGCTCAATTAAAAATATAATGAAAAGAAAAGGCAAAATAGGATTACAGTGTCATTACCTGTTTTTGAGATAAAATGCTGGTTGTTAGTAATCACAGGACTCGGCCCCCCCAAGTGTACATGGACCAACTACTTAATTATTTTTTTCTAGAACCTCGAAGGTCAAGACTGGCCAGAAAATAGTTGCCTGAATTCCCTCTCCTGGACCTTTTGAAGACTGTGACATTTGAAAATGTTCAGTCTGCAAGACCTTTTCCTATTCCCCATAATTTCTCAAAAAAGCTCTGACATTACATCTACAAGTGCCTTTACTACCTTTATATGTAGTTAATTTGGCTCTGGAGACTAGCGACTTCATCATAAGGGCAAATTTACCCGTCGTACGACACTTTCACTGTACTTACTTAGGCGATCCCTCGTTGCCCGAGTAGGATTGTCTTCCAAGATCGGTGTACTGACGGTGAGTTGTGGACTTTGATTTTGGGCATTGCTGAACTCTATTGTTGTTCATTCGTTCAGTCATCTCCGACTCTTCGTGACTTCATGGACCAGCCCATGCCAGAGCTCCCTGTCGGCCGTCACCACCCTCAGCTCCTTCAAGGTCAGTCCAGTCACTTCAAGGATGCCATCCACCCATCCATCTTGCCCTTGGTCGGCCCCTCTTCCTTTTGCCTTCCACTTTCCCCAGCATAATTGTCTTCTCTAGGCTTTGATGTCTCCTCATGATGTGGCCAAAGTACTTCAACTTTGTCTCTAGTATCCTTCCCTCCAATGAGCAGTCGGGCTTTATTTCCTGGAGGATGGACTGGTTGGATCTTCTCGCAGTCCAAGGCACTCTCAGAACTTTCCTACCACCACAGTTCAAAAGCATCTATCTTCCTTCGCTCAGCCTTCCCTAAGGTCCAGCTCTCACATCCGTAGGTGACTACGGGGAATACCATGGCTTTGACTAGGCGGATCTTTGTTGCCAGTCTGATGTCTCTACTCTTTACTATTTTATCAAGACTGGACATTGCTCTCCTCCCAAGAAGTAAGCATCTTCTGATTTCCTGGCCACAGTCTGCATCTGCAGTAATCTTTGCACCTAGAAATACAAAGTCTGTCACGGCCTCCACATTTTCTCCCTCTATTTTCCAGTTGTCAATCATTCTTGTTGCCATAATCTTGGTTTTTTTGATGTTTAGCTGCAACCCGGCTTTTGCGCTTTCTTCTTTCGACTTGATTAGAAGGCTCCTCAGCTCCTCCTCGCTTTCGGCCATCAGAGTGGTGTCATCTGCATATCTGAGGTTGTTAATGTTTCTTCCAGCAATTTTCACCCCAGCTTTGCATTCATCAAGCCCCGCACATCGCATGATGTGTTCTGCATACAAGTTAAAAAGGTTGGGTGAGAGAATGCAGCCTTGCCGTACGCCTTTCCCAATCTTGAACCAGTCTGTTGTTCCGTGGTCAGTTCTGACTGTTGCTACTTGGTCCTTGTACAGATTCCTCAGGAGAGAGACAAGGTGGCTTGGTATGCCCATCCCACCAAGAACTTGCCACAATTTATTATGAGCCACACAGTCAAAGGCTTTAGAATAGTCAATGAAGCAGAAATAGATGTTTTTCTGAAACTCCCTGCCTTTCTCCATTATCCAGCGGATATTGGCAATCTGGTCTCTCGTTCCTCTGCCTTTTCTAAACCCAGCTTGAACATCTGGCAACTCTCGCTCCATGTATTGCTGGAGTCTTCCTTGCAGGATCTTGAGCATTACCTTACTGGCATGAGAAATAAGGGCCACTGTACAGAAGTTTGAGCAGTCTTTCGCATTTCCCTTTTTTGGTATGGGGAATATAAGTTGATTTTTTCCAGTCTGATGGCCATTCTTGCTGAACTCTACCTTGGACTAATTGGTTCCTGCTTATCTTTTTACCTAATTAGATTTACCTATTCCTTTAGTGTTTTTCTTTATTTTGCTGTTTTTACTTATCTTCAATAAAAATGATTGTTTTCCTATTCAACGTGTGGTGTTTTAAAGTCAGAGGGTTATTCCTGTCCTGGAGTGCAACAATCCCATATTTCAGGGAGCAGGCTCTTCTAAACCAGAAATGTGTGGAGAGTATCTCAGTTTTAAAGGGAAACACATGGCAAATCAATACTTTCCTTTGGTTTTTAGGCAGAGCACTGTTTAAAAGCTTCCAAAGAGGGAGCCTCTACCACACTCCGGGGCAGAGAGTTCCACTGTTGAACAGTTCTCACAGTCAGGAAATTCTTTCTAATGTTCAGCTGGAATCTCCTTTCTAGTTTGAAGCCATTGTTCCTTGTCTTAGCCTCTGTGATAATCTAGGTTCACATACAACCTGGGGAGGGGAGGAGAAAGCAAACTGCATTCATCTCCGTTGAATAATACAAATGACTTCCCTGCCTCGCCAATGAGAGGGTGTGTTATATACAAGAGGTGCTTGGCATGCGGCAAGTTATTGAAACCAAATACGTTGCCCACACAAATAAAGCATTTGTCCCAGGTTAAGTGAGCTCTGTTTTGTCCAACTATATGAACACCAACTCTTAAAAGGCTTAATACAAAAGCAGCAAATAGCTGTGGTAATTGAGTCATTTGGGTGTGGAAAACATTACACCTCATTCATCTATTCGCTAATTTTTCTCTTCTAGTTCATTTCCCCCTGAAGTCCCTAATAGCAAGTAATTTCCAATAAGAGACATACCAATTTCACATATTTCTTCTCCAGATAATTTTATTTAATTTATTGTATTAAATCCACACTTTAACAAAAACAGAAAGGCGACCATACATAAATTTGTTGCTTGAATCAGAGGCTTGTCGTAGCCCTAGTAACAACAAACATAATGGAAGAGGCTAATTAGAATGTGCCTACGAGTTACACAGGGGATTTAGCTGAAATGAATATAAAAGCGCTATGAAAGAAAGAAGGCAAAAATAGAAAATCAAAGGGGGGAAATCTCTCTGTGCTTTGATCAGTCCTGATGTTTCTAATGTCTTTCTTCTCCTTCAGCTGGTGTCAGTTCAGAGTTGGTCAGTATAACGATATACGAAATATATCAATCCCGTCACTTGCCACCACTGGTACCAATTATAAAGTATATACTATGATATATCCCACAGCTGAACACCACTGTAAAGGATTATATGTAATATCACACCACTGGACATCAGTAAGAAGGAAAATATTACAACCAGTGACGCAAGGCTGGAGGCTTATTGATAATATGTCTGGGCAGGATGGTTCTTCCCCCAAAGATTCACTTTTTCCTCAAAAATCCCACCCCTGTGCCTCCAATTTGGTAGTGAGACATAGATAGATATGTGTAATGGTAGGGTGAATAATGCTTGTCTTTTAGTCTTCTTTTGGTTTAAAGCTGCCACCAACCCAAGTTGCCTTAGGATTTTTAAAATGAGTTTTTGAGGTAAACTTTTCCCACTTCTTCCAACACTGCTCTTCCCTTAGTTCCCAGAAGGCCTTTCTGTATTATTAGGATGTTAAAACTGCTGGAATTATCACAAGGGATTAATGATAGATTGAGGAACGATAGAGACCTTTTTGAAAGTTAAATAGAAAAAGATTTATTTATAAAAACAGGCAACTACTTCTGAGAGGTACAAAACGCTTGACTTGTTACAGCTTGATGGTTGCTAGAAGTTTCTTCACTTAGTTACATACAGAGCTAATCAAACAGATCTAGCTGCTAGTAACAAAAATCCCTCACTCTACTTCAGAGAAATAGTAATGAGTTTCTGACTAACCTATCCTAGGTAGTCCCCTGAGTTATCAGCTAGTTCTTCCTGCTAATTAACTCAGCCTAGAGAGCTAATCTCTTGTGCTATCTCCAACAAGAAATCAGGTTGCTGTCTGACCTTTCTCCTGTCAGCTAATCAGCCCCCGTCTTACAGACACACTCTCTCTGAAAACCCAGTTTCAAAAACACTTCTTATTCCACCAGCTCCCAGTTCTCCACTCCACAGAAGCTGAAATCTTTTCCCTCTTAAGACTTGGCTCCTCCCAGCTACTTTAGCCAATCCCAGGAGACCGCAAACTCCTCCCATCTTCTAACTATCCTCACTCAAGATGGCTGCTTCACTGGCTTACACTTTCAAAATGGAGGTTTGCCATACTGTTATCCAGGCTTCTTTTCTAGCCTACTAGGTAAGATTCACTACAGTCAGCATCTCAAATGTTAAAGTCCAGAAGCAGAATGTAGTAGCTCTGGTGTCAGAGAGGTGGTGAATCACACTTTCTTTTAATCCAAACTTTAAAGGAGCAATCCAAAATAAGGTGGAGGCATTACTTTTCATTCAACCCTCGTATATATATTTTCTTCTGATACACCTGTTTTTAATTACTTTGTTGTGTTGTTGTTACTTCTTAAGGTTTTAGTGAATTATTTGAGATTTTGTTGCCTCGAGTGTGGCAAATGCAGTGGAAGGCAGGATCAATATATTGATCTAGTTGTCTATCCATCTGTCGATCTTCTGAATCAAAATCGAACAAAGCAAAATACCTTTTATAGTGCTCAGTTCTCGTCAATAAAAATAATAATCATTCTGATTTGTTTTGTTTCCTGTTCCTTCCATTGGTTCAGTTGGGCTCTCAGTTAGCTTCGGATCTTAATCCTATTGACACAACTTTGTTTGTGTCAGAGTTCTCTATCACTGTAAACTCTAAAAACGAATAGGAGACATATTGTAAAAAGTACATCTCACAAGTGCAATTATGACACACAGTGTCTTCAACCAAACATATGTGCTTATTGTTAGTGACATTCTAAATGTCACCATGTGGTGTGCATTTTTTTAAAAACCCAAAACTATGAATGACCCCACTGAGCTTGATAAGAATTGGCAGGAAGATCAAGGCATTATTTCGCTCAAATTTTTGCATGTATTCTTTGTCTGTAATAATAATTTTTTGACAATGTATCATTTTGACTATCTCTTTAATCTTCATATCCCCTCATTTCAATACATTACTGCAAAAGACACTGTAGATTTCACGAGGACTAATAGAGCTAATTTCCAAATTTCAAAGCAACTGAGTGACACCTGGTGATTTCTTTGATTTTAATATAGATGGGAAACTTCTCTTGCAAATCTGGTGTTTTCTGACCAATATCTTCAAATTACCACTAATGTTCCATCCACTTCTGTGTATGGTTTTGGAGAGCATCAGCACCCATCCTTTAAACACAATATGAACGATGTAACCTATGGGATGTATTCTAGGGACCAGTCTCCAAAGGTAAGCCAATTAATTTTGTCATCTTATACTTTTCCCTAGACAAATCTTTTTGTCATTGTTACTAGGGCTATGTAATCATTTTGGCTGAGTCTAAATCAAATCAGGGCTGAGTTGGTCTAATCTGGCCTAGATCCAGATCAAATCAAATGAACCTGATTAAATTTTGAAGCCACTTCGCAGTATCTCTTCAAATAGACCATATGAGGAAATTTCCAATTTATTTATTTTATTTATTTGCACATTTCTACCCCGCCCTTCTCAAGCCCCGAGGGGGGACTCAGGGCGGCTTACAAAAGGCACAATTCAATGCCTACACAACAATAAAAATAAAACATATATAAACAGCAATTATAAACAATTATAAACAATTAAAACAATCAATTTTACATCACAAGCAATAAAACCAATCTCATGCTCAACGTTCGCCAGCTCAGAATCCATAAATTCATTCCACATTGTCAGTTCCTATCAATTCTAGTCGTCATTGTCCTTTATGTATCTGCCAGGTTACCCAAAAGCCTGGTCCCAAATCCATGTTTTTAATTTCCTTCTAAAAGAGAGGAGGGATGTCGATGACCTAATTTCCCCGGGGAGTGAATTCCACAGGTGAGGGGCCACCACCGAGAAGGCCCTGCTCCTCGTCCCCACCAACCTCACTTGTGATAGAGGTGGGGCTGAGAGCAGGGCCTCCCCAGAAGATCTTAAACTCCGAGGCGGGACGTAGAAGGAGATGCGTTCGGACAGATATGCTGGGCCGGAACCGTATAGGGTTTTGTAGGTCAAAACCAGCACTTTGAATTGTGCTCGGAACTGAATTGGCAGCCAATGGAGCTGCAATAACAGAGGGGTGGTAATTTGAAAATGAGTTATTGTAATTGTTAAATAGCAACAGTTGTTGTGCTAAGCATAGTTCAGTCAAGTCCAATGCAGAAGACACAATAACATTGCACCCAGGCAAGAGGGGAAAAAACCCCAGAAAAACTCTACTCTTATCATCAGAATTAAAACATAAACTTGCAATATTACAAACAGTGCAACAAACTTACATAGTCTTTGTAAGCAATACATAATAAAGCTTCTTCATCTTCATCCAAATGAGAGAGCAGTAGAAATGGTTGAGCAAAATGCCTGAGCACAGGCTCCTCAGAGCAAAAGCTGAACTGTATTCTAAACACAAGACAGTTATACCCCACCGGGTATGGTCCAAACTTACTAGTTGACCTACATTAGCAGCTGCACATAATAATTAACAGCATAAGGTTTTCTTTAACACACACACACACACACACACTTAATCCTGTGATGACTCACTGTGACAACAGTATTACATGTTGCCTTAATAACTGATATTCTGTTCCTTCTGTGGATGGGTACATATGTTCCTTCTGTGGATATTTTTTGTGAAGGATTGGTCTTTTTTGGCTTTCTTTAGTCACTTTAATTAATACTTTAAAAATTAAAACACATGCATCAATCTAAGAAATTCATTTTATGAATTCTAGAATGGTTTAGCAATTAATTGATCATCTTTTATAATGTTAATGTATTAACTTCAATGCTAGTATTTACAGATTCTGATGGACAATGAGCTAAAATGCATTATGCGGCCTGTAAATAGGCTTCTTTGTTTGAGAGCTAATATGAAGCAATAGTATGAGCTACTTTTTATATTTCAGATGTATGCAAATCTGTATGGCGTCCATCCCTTTTACATGTGCATAGAGAGTGATTCAAATACTCATGGTGTCCTCTTCCTTAATTCCAATGCACAAGGTATTTAATTGTTTGTTATTAATTGTAAATAATTAAAGCAATTACCTTTGATGCTAATTGTAAAGAAATCATTGTACTTCTATCAATGTAGTGAGCTATGATACAGTTGATATCAATCAGTTATGTCAAAGTAGTGAGCTGAGGTGGCAATTCCATGGCATATCATCTCTTCATGAAGCTAACGTCCCACTTAATCCATGGCCAAGCCTGAACAAAAGTGCTCCACAGTGATCCAAATTGCACCTGGTCCTCCTGTCCGCACTGTGCTAAAACCAATGATTTAGACCAAACTCTGGGGCATTGCTTGGCTCTTTTAAAACTTGGGGTTAATCCAGGTTAAGCTCTGATAAGCACTGGAAGTTTCAGGATGTCATGAAGACAGCCAAGAGCGACTGCGTAGTGAAGACAAGCCCTAAGTCATGTTGAACTAAATGATTTAGGACTAACTGCTGAGCATGGGTTGCAACCTTAGAACATCTTTTTATATTAGAACACCCATTAGATGAGTGCATATATCTTTGGGCTTTCTTATTCACTGCTTGCTTACTTACTTCGGTGATCCCTCATTGTCCAAGTAGGATAGTCCTCCAAGATCGGTGACCTGGTGGTGGGTACGTAGGTGACTGTGGAGCCCTATTCTTAACCTGCATGTTCTCCCACAGTGAGGGCATTGGTTTCCAGATGGAAGGCGGTTCTGGTCGGGGTTGGCTTGATGCACCTTCCTCTTGGCATGTTTCTCACTTTTGCTCTCAATTCGTGTCTCTTCAAATTCTACAGCACTGCTGGTCACAGCTGACCTCCAGTTGAAGTGCTCAAGGGTCAGGGCTTCCCAGTTCTCAGTGTCTATGCCACAGTTTTTTAGGTTGGCTTTGGGCCCATCTTTAAATCTCTTTTCCTTCCTACCAACATTCTATTTTCCGTTCTCGAGTTCGGAGTAGAGCAACTCTTTGGGAGACGGTGGTTGGGCATACGGACAACGTGGCCAGTCCAGCGGAGTTGATGGTGGAGGACCATCGCTTCAATGCTGGTGGTCTTTGCTTATTCCAGCATGATGACATGCGTCTGCCTGTCTTCCCAAGAGATTTGCAGGATTTTTTGGAGGCAACGCTGATGGAATTGTTCCTGGAGTTGCATGTGACGTCTGTAGATAGTCCACGTCTCGCAGGCACATGTCAGGGTTGGGAGGACAATAGCTTTATAAACAAGCACCTTTGGTATCCCTACAGATGTCCCGGTCCTCAAACACTCTCTGCTTCATTCAGAAAAATGCTGTACTCGCAGAGCTCAGGTGGTGTTGTATTTCAGTGTCAATGTTGACTTTTGTGGAAAGGTGGCTGCCAAGGTAGCGGAAATGATCAACATTTTCTAATGTTACATCATTAAGCTGTATTTCTGGCATTCGAGAGGGATTGGCTGGTGACTGCTGGATTAGCACTTTGGTTTTCTCATTGTTCAATGACAGGCCGAGCTTCTCGTATGCTTCTGTAAAGGTGTTTAGAGTGACTAGTAGGTCTTCTTCTGAGTGCGCACAGACGACGTTGTCATCAGCATATTGGAGTTCTATAACAGATTCACTGCAGTTGAGGAAGTAACTACCACAAAGGCATTTCTTTATGTCAGCTACTTCTGCCATCCAGGCCTGGCCCCAAGTATTTTTCTATCTCAAAGAGAGGACAAGATGGTGCCTTCTATGTACTGAACCTAAGCAGTATGTGAAATCCGTCCTCATTAAATCTGTCCTTAGCATTGGTGACAGGATAATGTCCTTTGTTGAATCTAAGCAGGCTAGTTTGGGGGTGATGCACAGGCTCTATGACACTCCTATCCCCTTACTAATATTCCCCACCCTGCAATATTTGTTGTCTCATCTGAGCATCTCTACCTAATAGATGTGAAGGAACACCATGTGTGCACTGTTGCTCACCTGGATAGTGTACCATTGTTAGCTCTTAGAACATAATTTATTATAAGATTTTGGTTATTTATCACACTGTGTGGAAATATAAAATATCTGGCTAGATCCAACCTAAGTCAATTGTGTGTCAATTGTCAAATTAATTGAACAAGGTGGCTACTGCCAACGTGTGTCGTATTGGTTTATAAGGGATAACTAATTTGGATTCTAATACTTTTCTGGTCATACATGAGCATTTAATTATGTGTTTCCAACCTTTATAAATACTGATGGAGAAAGGCCAACAAAATAGTTTTATATCATTTTTTCTAAATGAATTAATCCAGAATACTTCATTTCCTGAAGTAATTTTCTGTGTTGAAACTTTTAAGACTTTTAACCCAGAAATTTTTAAGATCTTTATTCAAACTCAACCACAAGCTTTTTATGCCAGTATTTTACTGAAACCATTAAGCATTTGTACCTGAATAATTCAAGCCTGTTCAATAAATGTTCTTGTTATTTTTATCAACTAATACCAGCCTCAGTGTGAATACCTTTTGTGGTCAAAACATTATTCAAGTCAGCTTTCAACAGCCTCCAAGAAAACTATAGTGACACAGTGTGGGTCACAAAACCATCTCTCAGCATAAACTCAGCCTTTTTATTATTAATATGTTGGCAGCGGTAATCTTTTGAAGAATTATTTTAAGTCTCTCAGATACAGGGGTTCCCAGTTCCTAACTTTTAAATAGATAGTTGGTTCAACAACCATACTCCCTCTATATTTTGGTGAGCTAGTCTGTAGTGGAGGTGTTATCGTTATAACACGCATTTAAAATTCATGTATTTTATTTGCAGAAAATATTTCTCTGCAGAAATATTATATTCTGTACAGACAAATCTTTCCAGAAAATACTGTTTCTGTGCAAATCAACCACATGCAATTTTTGCAGAGGAAAAATATAGACAGAACAAGTTCTGAACTGTGAAGATTTCCATTGATCCATGATTTTTCTTTCCAAAGTTTCTTGACACTGACAAATATAGGGATTTTAAACTATTTTCTGAGTATTTTGAACATTTTTTCAACTTATATATTGTTATCTAGAAGTAACTTTCATTAAATGGGGTTTACTTCCAAATAGTTTGCACAGTCATAGCATAATCTTGTGTGCTTCTTGTAGGCATGCTTGTCACTTTATTTTTCTGTTTAACACACAAAAAGTGAAAAGCATCAAAGCTAAAATTATGCCATGAAATCCCAAAAGTCCTCATTCTCAGATTCCCAGAAATTGCAAAAAGCTATCTAGATGGATGTTCCTTTTTCATAGTTAACTGACACAAAATGTGTCTGTTTCATCCAAACAAATATGATTGACTGTTAAAAATAGATGCTTGTGATGGGGGGAAAATGAAGTTGATTTTTAGAAAAATCCTCAGGGGTTTATACAATTGAAATAACCCAATTTAGAGTTATCTTGTATTCTGTTGATGAAGAATAACTCTGCCTGTTGTCATGGTCACCTTCTTGTATTAATCTCATTCTACATTTTTTGCAGAAGAGAATCTTTCCTATAGTGATGAAATGCATTTCTTATCTATGCAGAGCCTGCCAGAAAAACATATTTTGCAATCAGATCTATATTCATACATTGCTGAATATATTTTTGGGGGGCGGTGGGAAAGGAAGCATTAGCTAGATTGGTAGGTGACGTCTGTGCATTGTAGTCCAACAAGTAACTTTCCCAAGTGCTTCTTCAGAATTATCGGTTGAATCATATCATTTCACAATCCTTTGCTCTCTTGCTTCTGTGCTTCTGTGTGTGCCAAGCAAGGAGTGTCAGGTTCAAGTTTGTGAAATGTTAGTTCTGGCAGTGAACTTGCTTCGTGGAATGTGTGCTATGATTACATGAAGAGTTTGGATGACCTACTTAGCTGTTATGTACAAAAGACTCCAGCTTGGGGGGGGGGGCAGGTGACCCCGAGGCGCTTGATGTTGAAGGCCACATGTCTGTTCTCTTTCTTCAGATGTCACTTTGAGTCCAGAGCCATCTCTGACCTTCCGCACCATTGGAGGAATCCTCGACTTCTATGTCTTCTTGGGCCCAACCCCTGAAAATGTAATCCAGCAATACACAGAGGTTAGTTGCGAAACCAGTTGTTGTTGAGAAATCCGTTTTGGCATGAAAAGTCTTTACTTGTTGACACAGAATGCCATCACAGCTTTGTGCATAAGAAGGATTATATTACACTAGCAGAAATGAAAATCAGCACATGGAGCAGATATTATAGTAGAGGTCAAGATGAAGTACTTTGGCCACATCATGAGAAGAAAGGAAAGGTTAGAGAAGACAATTATGCTGGGGAAAATGGAAGGCAAAAGGAAGAGGGACCAACCAAGGGCAAGATGGATGGATGGCATCCTTGAAGTGACTGGATTGTCCTTGAAGGAGCTGGGGGTGGTGACAGCCAACAGGGAGCTCTGGCATAGGCTGGTCCATGAACTCACGAAGAGTCAGAAATGACTGAATGAATGAACAACAAAATTTATTTACGACATTTTATGCCACCCTTCTCACCCCGAAGGGGACTCAGAGCGGCTTACAAGATACATATACATACAATATATTATATTATTAGGATAGTACAATATAAGTATTATATATTACTATATTGTACTATACCATTATATTGTAATATTATTAGTAAGATTACATGTAATATAAAATATGTAATTATAACATCATATTATTATTATTATTAGTAGTACATTATAATATTATAAGTATTATATGAATATACAATATATTATATTATATTATATTATATTATATTATATTATATTATATTATATTATATTATATTATATTAAAGCATAACACAGGAGACAAGGTAGAACTGTCTTCTGGCCCCCTCTGTCTTCACTTTGGCCCAGAGCAGCAGTTGGTGCTGGGAGCAGGGGTCCCCAACTGATTACATGTGCAGGAGACAAGATGGAATTGTCCCCTGGCCCCCTCTCTCTTCACTCTGTCCCAGAGAGGCAGTTGGTGCTGGGGAAGGGGTCCCCAACTGATGACACATGCAGGAGACAAGATGGAACTGTCCCCTGCCTCCCTTCACTTCAGCCCATAGCAGCAGTTGGTGCTGGGGGAAAGGTTCCCAACTGATGACACATGCAGGAGACAAGGTGGAACTATCCCCTGGCTCCCCTTCACTCCAGCCCAAAGCGGCAGTTGGTGCTGGGGGCAGGAGTCCCCAACTGATGACATGTGCAGGAGACAAGATGGAATTGTCCCCTGGCCCCCTCTCTCTTCACTCTGGCCCAGAGTGGCAGTTGGTGCTGGGGGGGGGGAGGTCCCCAATTGATGACATGTGCAGGAGGCAAGATTGAACTGTCCCCTGGCCCCCTCTCTCTTCACTCTAGCCCAGAGTGGCAGTTGGTGCTGGGGGGAGTGGTCCCCAACTGATGACATGTGCAGGAGACAAGATGGAACTGTCCCCTGGCCCCTTCTCTCTTCACTCTGGCCCAGAGCAACAGTTGGTGCTGGGGGGAGAAGTCCCCAACTGATGACATATGTTAGAAGGACTATTAGAACCACCTCCTTTGCCCTCCTGAGAAGATTTAATTGCACAATGTCAGAAACCAGTAGGACACATTTTATGTTGCCCCCCCTCCCCAATCCTATATATTCTGATACAGAGGAGGGCAATGAAAAATTGGAAAGGAAAGGATAGCATGTAAATCTTGGCTGGTCCAGCGGAGTTGATGGTGAGGACCATCACTTCAGTGTTGGTCTTTGCTTCTTCCAGCATGTTGACATTTGTCCACTTGTCTACCCAAGAGTTTTGCAGGATTTTCCGGAGGCGGTGCTGATGGAATCATTCCAGGAGTTGCATGTGATGTCTGTAGACAGTCCGCATTTCGCAGGCATATAGCAAGGTTGGGAGGACAATAGCTTTATAACCAAGCACCTTGGTATCCCTATGGATGTCCCAGTCCTCAAACACTCTCTGCTTCATTTGGAAAAATGCTGCACTTGCAGAGCTCAGGTGGTGTTGTATTTCGGTGTCAATGTTGACTTTTGTGGAGAGGTAACTGCCAAGGGAGCAGAAATGGTCAACATTTTCCTAATGGAGAGGGATTGGCTGGTGACTGCTGGAAGAGCACCAAGTACCAAAGTGGACATATGCACCAATACATAGATATATGGAAAATAGAATTCTAAGAATCCCTAAGCTCCGATCTTTGTTTCATTATGCACAAATGGGAAGGCAGTGCAACACTCCAGAACCATATATTGCTGCAGCTCCTTGCCTGAAGAGCAGGGGCAGATCTAGTAGATCTGGTAGATCTCTGGGTGATTGCTATAGATCAGCAACAATTTCCAACTGTTAAGTTGTTTTAACAGCAAGGACATCTTCCTCCTTCCCAGCTCAACTAGCAACCTGAAAGGAAGAAAATGTGTGTGTAAAGAGAGAGAGAGAATTGTGAACTCATTTCTGATTTATAAATTAAACAGCTGAGCTGCAATGCACTCAGAACCATCTTCCTCCTTAATATTATGCTTATAGCAGGCTGACTTTCTAAGCTACTGTTTTGCACCTAGCTCTAGCAGATATAGCTCCAAGGGTCTGGAGATCAACAAAGTAGATCCCACCAGAATGAATTTTGCCCATGTCTGCTTGATAGCATTTCCACCCAGCTAAAAATCAATACTAGAGGCAGGTAGGTAGGAAGAAATGGCTTAAAGTGATTCCTTCCTTTATAGCTGAAGGAATAGCCACCATGCAATGAATCTATATGAATGTCTGGATTGGCCATGATGCTCAAGGAGATTGAAATGATCCCCTCTGGTTTTTGAGAGTGTCCATTTTTTCTGGGATGGAGATAGTCTGATTTAGACATGGCAAAAAGCCATCACTGGCTTATGATGGGAACTCAGGCATGTAGCCAGGTGGGGGGGGGGGCTTGAGGGGCTTCAGCCCCCCCCCCCTCGAAATTCTCATGGTGGTTCGCGAAAAGGCCTTACTGGTGCATTATTCATATCATGATCTGATCACCATACTCAATATATCCCATATGCATGGGGGTATTGGGGTAATGATACAAAAGGTTTGCTAGGGTAGACCCTCTTTCACTCAGACTCAGCCCCCCCCCCAAAACTCAGCCCCCCCGAAACCCCCCCTGAAAAAAACTCCCCCCCCCCCCCCGAATCGAAATCCTGGCTACGGGCCTGTGGGAAATTATATCCCTATACAATGAGGTACCCTGTTCTTCATAGTTTTGTTGACATTGTTTGATTCTGCAAGAAGGCTACAAGCTTATTTATACTTAACTCAGAAGAAGACTGAAGAGAATGGGAATCATCCCTGGATACACACTTACGACCTCATTTGTTGTTATTTATTTGTTCAGTCGCTTCCGACTCTTCGTGACCTCATGGACCAGCCCACGCTAGAGCTCCCTGTCAGCTGTCACCACCCCCAGCTCCATCAAGGTCAAGCCAGTCACTTCAAGGATACCATCCATCCATCTTGCCCTTGGTCGGCCCCTCTTGCTTTTTCCTTCCATTTCCCCAGCATAATTGTCTTCTCTAAGCTTTCCTGTCTTCTCATGATGTGACCTCTAATACTTCATCTTTGTCTCTAATATCCTTCCCCCAATGAGGAGTCGGGCTTTATTTCCTGAAGTATGGACTGGTTGGATCTTCTCGCAGTCCAAGGCACGACATCATTACATGTGAAAAAATAAGGCGGTTCACTCATTGAGCCCCACACCTCTTGTCAGATGATGTAGGATGACTTCGGACAGGGTTCTGTGGGTGAACTGGGGTGGCAGTGTGATAGGACTGTGTGCCACCAACACAGTAGTAATGTGTTTCATTAGGAACAATAGGGCTACCGTGGAATTAAGCCACTTGGTGACACTTCCCTATGTGTGATGTGGAAGCGTCAGCTGCTGGCTGGAGTGCCAGGATTGCTCTGCTAACACTCCAATTTGCCACAGAGGCTTGCAAATCACAACGCTGGACCTCATCCATGTTATGGGATCTTTATATGAGGCAGTGGGAAGAAATGGCTACTATTTCAAGAGAACTCTGTTATTTTATTTATTTATTTATTTATTTATTTATTTATTTATTTACCACATTTATATACTGCCTTTCTCAGCCTGGAGGCAACTCAGGGTGGTTCACAGTCGGCAACAATTCAATTTATTTATTTTTATTTATTTACTGTCCTTGTATACCGCCGTTTCTCAGCCTAACTGGCGACTCAAGGATTCAATTTCAATTTGTTCGCCCTCATCCAGACCGTCACAGCGGCCAAGCACCGGTTCAGGACCTCGACAGCCTCCTTAGTAGCAGGTGGAAGGAGTGACAGAGTTGGACATCATCTGCGTACAGATGACACCGCTCCGAAACTCCGGATGATCTCGCCCAGCGGCTTCATGTAGATGTTAAACAACATGGGAGACAGTATTGAACCCTGAGGATCCCCACAAGACAAAGGTTGTGGGGTTGAACAGGAGTCTCCCAGTAACACCTTCTGAGACCGACCCTCGAGGAATGAGCGGAGCCACTGCAGAAACAGTACCTCCAAGACCCATTCCCGTGAGGCGTCCCAGAAGGATACCGTGGTCGACGGTATCGAAGGCCGCTGAGAGGTCCAGCAGCACCAACAGGGACACACTCCCCCTGTCGAGCTCCCGGCGCAGATCATCCACTAAGGCGACCAAGGCTGTCTCGGTACCATGCCCCGGCCTAAAGCCAGACTGTGCTGGGTCCAGATAATCCGTGTTTACCAAGAATGCCTGGAGTTGTGAGGCCACCACACGTTCCATGACTTTGCCCAAAAAGGGGAGATTGGAAACAGGCCGATAGTTGACGAATTGAGTGGGGTCCAGTGATGGTTTCTTCAACAGCGGTTTTATCACAGCTTGCTTTAAACTGGCTGGAATTTTGCCCTCCCGAAGGGAGGCATTAACCACCACCTTCACCCACTCGGCCAATCCCCCTCTGGCCTCTTTAGAAGCCAGGATGGGCAGGGGTCTAGGATGCATGTGGTAGCTCTCATTCCTCCAAGCACCTTGTCCACATCCTCGGATTGAACCAATTGAAATGAGTCCATCAAAACCGGACAAGCAGATGCTCGTGTTACATCCTCAGATACTGCCGTTAATATGGTATCCAGTCCAGAGCGGATCAAAGCGACTTTGTCTGCGAAGAACCGAGCAAAAGCTTCACAGCGAGCTGCCGAGTCCTCAGGGCACCCATCCTGAATGGTGGGTTTTAATAAGCCTCTGACAACTCGGAACAGTTCAGCCGGACGGTTTTTTGCAGACGCAATAGTGGCCGCATAGAAAATTTTCTTTGCGGCCTTTATTGCCGCGGCATATGCCCTTAAAAAGGACACAAACCGTGTTCGATTTGACTCGCCCGGATCCGAACGCCACACGCTCTCTAGTTCCCTCTTCTTTCGCTTCAACGCTGCCAGCTCCTCAGTAAACCAAGGAGCTGGTTTAGCTCGGCTACTTGAGAGGGGACGTTCTGGAGCGATCGTGTCTATTGCCCTAGCCATCTCCCCATTCCAGAGAGCGACCAGGGCATCAACAGGATCACCAACCGAGGTGGCGGGAAATTCCCCAAGAGCCGTCAGGAATCCATCCTGATCCATAAGCCTCCTGGGGCGGACCATTTTAATGGGTCCTCCACCTCTGCGGAGGTTAGGGGGTGCAGTGAGTCTAAAGCTGACCAGGTGGTGGTCGGTCCATGGCAACGGAGAGATGGATAACTCCTCAACACCGCCACCTTCCTCCCATCCCTGGCAGAAAACCAAGTCCAATGTATGTCCAGCACTGTGGGTGGGGCCAGATACCTGTTGGGACAGCCCCATGGTTGCCATGGTAGACATGAAGTCCTGAGCCGCTCCCGATGAGGCGGACTCGGCGTGGATGTTGAAGTCCCCCAGCACAAGCAGCCGTTGGGACTCCAACACCAGGTCCGAGACCACCCCCGCTAGCTCAGTCAGGGAGTCTGTAGTGCAGCGAGGTGGACGGTACACTAACAGAATCCCTAATCTGTCCCGGTCTCCCACCCTCAGGTGGACGCATTCAAAATTTGTTGACTGCGGGATGGGGGCCCTGGTCAGAAGAATGGAATATCTATAGACCACTGCAACTCCGCCTCCCCGCCCTCTGGATCTCGGTTGGTGCTGCACAGAGAAACCTGGTGGGCAAAGCTGGGTTAGATTTACACCTCCCGCTTCGTCCAGCCAGGTCTCTGTGATGCACGCCAGATCTGCCCGTTCATCCAGGATTAAATCCTGGATGAAGGTTGTTTTACCGTTGACAGATCTGGCGTTCAACAGCACCACTTTCAATTCGGAGGGACCGCCATCCTGGTTACACCAACTTACCATATCAGGAGACCGATTTGGAATTACTAATGTTGTTCCACGTTCCCTAGGCCGAATTAAAGGTCTCCCTTTCCCGTATCTCCCCCTCCCCACCACGACTTCTATGGGGGCTCCCCGGCCACTGGAACACCCTCCCTCCTCCATGACGCAGTCTGCATTCATAGCTTCATCCCATGCTATATTACTTCCGGGACTCCTCAGTCCACTCCATTCCTTATCTATACTACCACTGGTTACAAGAAGGGTTAACAGATACCAATACCAGGGAATGGACAGTAGCATGGGTGAGGATGTAGAAAATTCACAATAAAACACTGTCAGTCCGCTTATCCCTCGTTCTTAAAGTGCACACAAAGTTATATCAACTATACAGATAATAAAAAGTTGTTAGAGTGCAATAGGCATAACACTTGTTGTTAAAGTGCAATAGGCATAACACAGAGGGAGATAAAGTGCTGAGGTAAGGCAGGTTAAAAGGACCACTTCAGTGCAAATGAGCTAAAGTGCTGACAGCTAAAGTGCTAGGATTGAAATTTAGCAGCACCGTTCAATGTTGATAAGAATTATTGTAACATATAATTATAAGTGATTGGTAAATTAAAGTGCCGAGCTAGAATAACAGCACCGTTCAAATCGTTGATAAAAATTAATTATAGCATATAATTATAATACAATGACCACCGATTAACTAGTCCTTCCGGAGGTGGAACAGTGGACGCGATGGTAGGCGTCACATGGATGGCAGAGATTCGACACACGTTGCACACAGGATGATAACGCCCCAAGGCAGAGGAATGGTCGGTCAACACAGTTAGTCCGTATAACGTACAACACACAATCGGTCAACACAGTCAGTCCGCACAACGGATTGCGCAGCACAGTCAGTTGACAAGCAACACAGGCGTCAGGGCGTGTAATCAGTCAACACAGGCGGCCACAGGTGGAAGTGTAGGCAAGTCGCCAGTTCCCAAGGCCGCGACCGAGTCTCTGCCTTCGAAGAAGATGGCCGCAGTGAGAAGCCAGGCCTCCCTGAGCTTGAGACGTCCAGAAGCCTGGGGCGGCGAGAAGCGCCAGCTCAATGCCTCCACAATTAAAATACAATTAAAACAGATATAAATACAATTAAAACATTTAGCATCTATATAAATAAAAATGTAATGTTCATTTGTGGGATTAACATAATTCAAAAACCACTGGACGAATTGACACTAAATTTGGACACAATAGACCTATCAGGCCAACAAGTGACCATCACTCATGAAAACACTGAAAAACACAGCAGAAAAGACTTAAAAAGCCAAAAACCAAAAATTACATTACAACGCATGCTCAAAACCACACATATACGCAAACACACATATATACACACACAAAACACATATACACAGACAGGGCCACAGCAACATGTGGCAGGGGATGGCTAGTATAATATAAAACCATACAAAGTCATAAAAACATAATCATCAGCGTCTCCTTACTAAAATCATTATCCAGTTGCATCGCCAAGTCGTTCCGTAGTTTCACTATTTTCATTTCATGTCATTCTTATGTATAATAATTTCAGTTTTCTATGTTACTGTTCAATGAATTGCAGTATAATGTGAAAATTCCTTTTTAAATTGTCAAAATACCTACTGCCTTCAGACTAAATCCAATTCCAAGTCTCAGTTAGAACAGACATACTGAATCAATTGCAGACTGGCAAGTTAACACTTATGTTGATTCAATGGTCTACTGTGGCCGGGACTAGCAACTAAATTTAGGTCCAAGGCTGTGGGTATTTAGCTGCATGCCGCAAATGGAGGCATTGAATCAACTGGTTATTCAAAACATTGCTAAAGGCCATTGATTCAGTGGTCTGCACTATTGAAAATAGAGATTGATTTACTCCTTGGTGTTTCTATTATACATTCCGATTTTTTTCTTTAAAAAAGGCTTTCAGGTTTTAAATTAGAACATATGAAACCCAAATTAAACAACCACATTTAGAGAAGTCGTTTCCCACCCCTTGCCCACACCCCATGTCTAAATTTATAATTTCTCCAGCCAGGGAAGGGAGCAGCAACTGAAAATAGTACTGTATGTTAACCTTGTTTTCAACTGGCAACCACCAGCCGTTTAAAAATCACCCTTGTGTCTGTGGAAATATAGGGTGGGGCTATAAAAACAGCATAAGCCTTACCTCCTATTTCCTGAATAAATCTGTGAAAGGTGCACTGTAATGGATATTTCCATATTTTGTGCTTCTGTATGGCTCACAGTAGGAAATCGAAGGATGGGCACTGAGGTAATTTCACACTGAAATTATTTCTGAAGCCAGCCTCCTGGAAAGCTTTACAATGCCTGGTTCTATTCTTAGAATATTATTAAACTGGTGACTGTTGATCAGGTTTGCCTGTAGGGAAATAATTTATTTTGATCAGCCCTTAACCAAATTTGAAGTAGCCAGTTACTTTCCTTTTTTTTATCTTCAATGGCTATGGTGTCTAGTTAGGGAGAGACCTGCCAAAAATAAATGTAAGGTCAGTTATGTTTGACATGGATCATCAATGACCAAAGCTAATAAAATGAGGGTCTGGAGAACAAGCCCTATGAGGAGCGGCTTAAGGGGCTGGGCATGTTTAGCCTGAAGAAGAGAAGGCTGAGAGGAGATATGATAGCCATGTATAAATATGTGAGAGGAAGCCACAGGGAGGAGGGAGCAAGCTTGTTTTCTGCTTCCTTGGAGACTAGGACGCGGAACAATGGCTTCAAACTACAAGAGAGGAGATTCCATTTGAACATGAGGAAGAACTTCCTGACTGTGAGAGCCGTTCAGCAGTGGAACTCTCTGCCCCAGAGTGTGGTGGAGGCTCCTTCTTTGGAAGCTTTTAAACAGAGGCTGGATGGCCATCTGTCAGGGGTGATTTGAATGCAATATTCCTGTTTCTTGGCAGGGGGTTGGACTGGATGGCCCATGAGGTCTCTTCCAACTCTTTGATTCTATGATTCTATGAGTGTATTTTAGTATATTTCAATATGATTGCAAAATCATTAGCCCAGAGAAAGAACACCTGTGGTATTTCAAATTCCGCTTGTGTTTAGGTATCGCAATAACCATAATTTGGGACAATGGTGTTCAACCTTTGGTATTTTGTATTTTAAGTCCCAGAATCACTTGGGTTATGCTAAGTTAGGACTCTTTAAATTGAAGTCCAAAACATCAGGGACGCCAAAGGGAGGCATGGGCAAACTTCAGTCCTCCATGTGTTTTGGACTTCAATTCCCAGAAATTTCAGCCAGCTTACAAGTTGTGAGGAATTATGGGAGTTGAAGTCCAAAACACCTGGAGGGCCATAGTTTGCCCATGCCTGGTTTAGTGTGATGAAAACAACTTGCAACAAGCCTTAGGACCTCATCACATTGATAAGTGTCACAATGTCCGGACTCTGCCAATATTTAGGTAGAGATGAACCAAACTCCCAGTTTGTGTTAAACAGTTTAATGAAAGCAGCACTTACTTTCTGGCTGTTTTAATAATCCAAAATATAAAACATAAAGATTGCACTCAGCCACAGAATATAAAACAAAAACAGTAAACACTGTTGCAGGTACAAGATAACTCTGTAATCAAAAGGTCCAGTCCAGTGGTCAAATGCCAAGTGTTCAATAAACAAAGTCCAGGGATCAAGAGTCTTTACTGTAGTCAAAAGCCACTCCAAAGATTCAAGGTTTCAGGATTCCAAAGGTTCAAGACACAGGTCAGGACACCAAAAATCCACAAACCTGAGGGAAAACGAGCAGCATCTACCACCAAGATAAAACAAATACTTTTCTCCCAAAGATCGGTTCCAAGGCTTGCTCCTTATATTCAGAAACATGCAGCTGCAACCTATCTCTTCTATACCTCCACCCTCAGACATGTAGTCAGGGGGAGGGGGCTTGGGGGGCTTCAGCCCCCCCCCCCGAAATTCTGATGGTGGTCTGCGAGAAGGCCTTACTGGTACATTATTTAAACTGTTATGTTTATTCATATCATGATCTGATCACCATGCTCAATATATCACATATGCATGGGGGTATTGGGGTAACAATACAAAAGGTTTGCTAGGGTAGACCCTCTTTCACTCAGACTCAGCCCCCCCCCCCCTGAAACAAAATCCTGGCTACGGGCCTGTCCACCCTTAATTGCTTTCATCCATGAACTCTTACTTACAGATTACTCAACCCTTTAGAATACTTACATTAACCCTTCCATCACCAACCACCATGAACTGCAGAACAGAATACATGACAATGAGGTCCCATAGGGTGATTCACCAGCCTTCGTGGTGAATTGATGGGGCAGCAAGGCAATCCCAGCACCCTGCGCCACACCTCATGGGCATTGATGCTTCCCTATTATATGTGCTGAAATGTCACCATGCGGCTCCCCCCACAATGACCCTGTGGTTTCTAATGAAACCCAGGTAGCCTCCCATGTTCTGGGCGCAGTGTTGTAGGATGCTTACACTCCAGTTTATCGCGAAACCTCACCGGAAACTAGCCTATGTTGTCTTATGGGTGGCCTGGGGCTCCATCTATCAGCTGTGCTGCTTTCAGCTCATCATGTGATGAAGTCTTTAGACTCACATGGTTCTGCTACTCTTCTATTTTTATCAATCTGTAAGGGGGGGGGCAACCCAGGAACTTTTGCTGTACATTTCAAATACCCGTAGTCAGAGGCGGCCCTAGGTAATTTTCAACGGTAGGCAAACAGTATTTTGGCACCCTCCCCCACCCCCAACTAATCACTGCAATATATTTTCTGTTCATTGTGGGAGTTCTGTGTGCCATATTTGGTTCAATTCCATCATTGATGGAGTTCAGAATGCTCTTTGATTGTAGGTGAACTATACATCTCAGTAACTACAACTCACATATGTCAAGGTCTATTTTCCTCCAAGAGCGCCTCAAGAGCGCCCCTGGACAAAATCAACTATACTGCAAATGCTTACTTCACATAATGGGTTGAGCCACCCCTGCCCATAGTTTAGCATGATTTCTGATGTCTAATCTGTAGATACAATTTTCAGTATGATTTGTTTCAGCAAACCATATTCAGATCCCATGCTTTGGAACTGACTTGTTTTAAACAAACCATTGTTTAGATCAAACACTTGTGAAGGGGAGGGAATGATACAATGGGGTGCATTTTTAAAAAAGGAATTGTAGACATACAGGAAGGGAAGAGATCGAGAGAAATGCAGGAACCAGAAGATTGTTCTGGCTGGTTCTCATAAACTGGTGTAGTGCCATATCCACATGTGGTCACCAGCTTGTAGGATGATCCTTCTGGTACAGGACTGCCTTTATATCTAAATGAGATTCCTTGCCAGAAAGCACTTCCCAGAAAATCTCCTTGGATGTAGAAAAGTTAGCATATTTGGTACGAAAGCCGTGTATGCAACATTTGTCAGCTTCATTTGGGGACACTTTGAGACATCTTTATTGCCATGTGAAAACCATGTTGTTTTCCAATGCAAACTTCATGGGCTTCAAGAAAGTGAGGCCACCAAGCTGTGCTATCTTCAATTGGTGCTGTTTTGCCTTAGATCTCTCTTTAATTTGCACTGCTTGTGCATTGCATTTGTGTGTGTGTGTTCAGAGCCCTGAGGGGAAACCTTGCTAAGACAGAAAATATGTTCTCAGATATATTAATTACACCATGTAACAAAATTTGAACATTTTCTGTTTCCTGATTAATTGTGTGGTACTTACTTTGAAAGTCGTTGTTGTTATATTTCAGAAACCTCATGTTTGTGGTTGAGGGTAGTGCTATTATTTCCTTCAGTCTAAGCACCTCATTTGTAATTTTTGCTTAATGAAAACATGCCGTTTTTAACCTTTGTGCAGACCGATTTAATTAACTTTTTCCATGTTTTTATGATTAAACCAATTAGAAAATCACATTGCTGAATTGAACACTATTTGTGTCTTAATATTTGCACTAAAATGTGTGATGCAAGGCCAGAAAGCTATTTTTGTTCTTTACAATGTGTTCTTGTCTACTTGATCTTTATGAAACAAACTGAAACACATAACCCAGGAAAAAATTGTGTTACATAGTGTTATGTAAAACCAATGAAGTGTCTAAAAATATTACCTAGTCTTACAGGCAAT
>NW_026847549.1:123159436-123258479 GCF_025583915.1 Anolis sagrei ordinatus
AGGTGGTGAGCTCTAGTTAAAGTACAAGGCATTCCAACATTATAGTTACGATTTCTTTTTTTAAAGTAATACATTACTTTCCATGTTTTTAAAAGCACTGAGAATAGATACTCCCAGTTGCTTGAAAAGCAACAGCGGAATGCTACAAGCACATAAATTGCAGTACAAAGCACACTTTTCTCCTATCAACCTGGTTTGTACCCATAACAAACACTGAAGAAGCAGCAAATCAGAACACCTAGCCCAACTTACAAAAGCCCTTTGTCTCACCCTGGTCATTCCACAGATATATAAACCCTTTTTTTCCCCAGTTCCAGCAGACCTCACCTCTGAGGATGCTTGCCATAGATGCAGGCGAAACGTCAGGAGAAATGCCTCTAGAACATGGCCATATAGCCCGAAAAAACCCACAAGAACTGAGAAATCAGAATATTATTTTATATTTATTTGTATCCCACTTTCCTGTCTTAAGCAAGACTCAAAGCAGCTCATAAAAATACAAAACTATTATCACTTAGGCCCTGATATTCTTTTTTTACTATTTAATGGAGCCAATCATCCCATGACTAACCACAAAAAGTGAGGCATTCATTCTTCTTCAGTTACATGATTAATAATATTGCTTTAGTTTTTTATTTGTGAAGTCTGTCTTGGCCACGGTAGTCCACATTCTAGTAACATCCCGTATAGACTACTGCAATGTGCTCTACGTGGGGTTGCCTTTGAAGACTGTCCGGAAGCTTCAAATGGTCCAACGGATGACAGCCAGATTACTAATAGGAGTGGCGCTCAGGGAGCATACAACTCCACTGTTGCGCCAGCTCCACTGGCTGCCAGTCTGCTACCAGGCACAATTCAGTGCTGGCTTTAGCCTATAAAGCCCTAAACGGTTCTGGCCCAACTTACCTGTCTGAACGCATCTTCCCTTATGAACCTGCTAGGACTTTAAAATCGTCCAGGGAGGCCCTGTTCTCGATCCCGCCTGTGTCACAAACACATTTGGTGGGGATGAGAGACAGGGCCTTCTTAGTGGTGGCCCCTATGGAACACCCTTCCTGGGGACATTAGATCGATCCCCTCCCCCTTAACATTTCGGAAAAGAATTAAGAACAAGCATTTGAAAATGCAAGGTAAATGACATAGGAATTGGAACGACTGAACGATGATATTGGACAATGTTTTTATTAGGAGATATAATTTATGTGTGTTTTTAATACTATTGTTATAGTTTTATGTTATGTGCTCATGCTTTTAAATGTTTTATGGTGTATTGGGCATCGAATCCTTGCCTCTGTAACCCGCCCTGAGTCGCCTGAGGGCTGGGAAGGGCGGTATACAAATACAGCAAATAAATAAATAAATAAATAAATGTTACTTCCAAGCACTGCATTAGGAAAGACCGCCTTCAGTGTGCATGTACAGAACTCTATAGGAGGAAGAATCCTGACTGGACAATAGTTCCTCTCTGTATGGAAATGCTGTATGCAGGCATGTAGCCCGGGAGGGGGGGGGGGCTTGAGGGGCTTCAGTCCTCCCCCCCAAAAAATTCTCAGGGTGGTCCGTGAGAAGGCCTTACTGGTACATTATTTAAGCTGTTATGTTTATTCATATCATGATCCGATCACCATGCTCAATATATCCCATATGCATGGGGGTATTAGGATAACCATACAAAAGGTTTGCTAGGGTAGATCCTCAGCCCCCCCCCAATTAAACTCACCCCCCCCCCAAATCAAAATCCTTAGGAGCAGACCGATGACCAATCTTGATAAAATAGTTAAGAGTAGAGACATCACACTGGCAACAAAGGACCACATAGTTAAAGCAGTGCTATTCCCCATAATAACCTTTGGATGTGAGAGCTGGACCATAAGGAAGACTGAGCAAAGGAAGATAGATGCTTTTCAACTGTGGTGTTGAAGGAAAATTCTGACCATGAGAAGATCAAACCAGTCCATACTCCAGGAAATAATGCCTGATGATTGCTCATTGGAGGGAAGGATATTAGAGGAAAAGATGAAGTACTTTGGTCACATCATGAGAAGACAGGATACCTTGTAGAAGATATGATGCTGGAGAAAATGGAAGGAAAAAGGAAGAGGGGCCGACTAAGGGCAACATGGATGGATGCTATCCTTGAAGTGACTGATTCGCCCTTAAAGGAGCTGGGGGTGGCGATGGCCAACAGGAAGATCTGTCGTGGGCTGGTCCATGAGTTCATGGAGACTGAACGAATAAACACATATACCTTAGGAACAGTGGCGAACCCATTCCCATGCCATCCAAATGCATTGACGGTAAGGAAACATTTCTGCTGTAAACAACCATAAGAGTCAGTGAGCTAACCCATCCAGCCCCATAACTTCCTTGGAGTATTTTTTTGCTCTACCAGAGCAAACGTTTCATTGCTAGTACAGAGAGTTCATGCCTATTTTTTCCTCTTTGAACTAGTCTTATTATTCTGTCCCTTATGAGTCATCACGATTCTCCCCATTCTTCAACAACATTTCAATTATTTTTCTTGACCATCTAGTTCAATATTCCAAATGTGCAGTTTTACATGGCATATCAAAAAGTTGAGGGCACATTTCAAGGGGGGGGGGGAATCACTCCTTTGATCATGTCAAATCAAACACAAATTCTGGGTCTACCAAATTTTGTGTCTGCTTCAGCAGCTCCATCTGGAAAAAAGCACCATATGTCCTTTGTTTTATTGGGAGGCTTCGGGGGATCCATTAGAGAGACCATCTAAGGCATAATTAGATTAAGGAACATTTGTTGGCCCAGCTGTCTTAAATTCTTCTTTTAGATATTCTGTTGGATTGAATTAAGCTCACCTTTGACGCTTCAGTCTAATGAACCCAGAAGATGAATTGTTTGAGAAGTTAAGCCCACCTTGCAATCAAAGTTTTCTCTTATTTGTTCAACCCTAAATTCAATTTCCTCAGGGGGGCCCGAGCAAATGCAATTTTGCCTTAGGTTACACCTGATGTTTACAAGCGCAAAAGAACAGTTATGCAACCCAATCTATAACAGGAATGTGTAGGGTCACCGTGCTGAGAAAAGGACAATCACAGCACAAACTAGGAAGCTTCCAAAGGACAGGGGACAAAAAAAGTGTAGGATACAGAAGGCCACACCTTTGTGCTTTAATATCACCATCAATTCACCTTAGCTTGCCTTAGTTGTTACACAGAATGAGACCTCTTCGAATAGCATATTTGAAAAGCACCACCCAGGATCTTAAAAGCCATGATGTTCTAATGTGGGACCTTTCATTTACACCACCAGCTCCATCCCCACTACGTGTTATGAAAAGGTGTTTGTAAAATATAGAAGGTCCAAGACAATTGGAATGCTGGGTTGTTGTAGTTTTTTTCGGGCTATATGGCCATGTTCTAGAGCAGTGTTTCTCAACCTGGGGGTCGGGACCCCTGGGGGGGTGGGTCATGAGGAGGTGTCAGAGGGGTTGCCAAAGACCATCAGAAAGCACAATATTTTCTGTTGGTCATGGGTGTTCTATGTGGGAAGTTTCACCCAATTCTATCATTGGTGCAGTATAGAAGGTTCTTTGATTGTAGGTGAACTAGAAATCTCAGCAACCACAACTTCCAAATGTCAAGGCCAATTTTCCCCAAACTCCACCAGTGTTCACATTTGAGCATATTGAGTATCTGTGTCAAGTTTGGTCCAAATCCAACATTGTTTGAGTCCACAGTGGTCTCTGGATGTAGGTGAACTACAACTCCAAAACTCAAGGTCAATGCACACCAAATCCTTCCAGTAATTTCTGTTGGTTATGGGAGTTCTGTGTGCCAAGTTTGGTTCAATTCCATTGTTGGGGGAGTTCAGAATGCTCTTTGATTATAGGTTAACTATAAATCCCAGCCACTACAACTCCCAAATGACAAGATCAATCCCACCCACAACCCCACATTACGATTCATAACAGTAGCAACATTACAATGAAAATAATTTTATGGTTGGAGATCACCACAACATGAGGAACTGTATTAAGGGTTCACGGCATTCAGAAGGTTGAGAACCACTGTTCTAGAGGCTTGTTTGAATGAGTAACAAGAGTAGATAGAAAGCCTTTTGTATGAATGCAAGCATCTTTTTGAATATCTCTTGATGTGTGGCTAGTATGCACTTTGCCTGTTTCTGTTGTCGCCCGATTTCTATTGAATTGAATTACATAAAGATAGGCCTAATATGTACCTGACCTTTACCTGACAGAGTCTACCACCAGTATATGTAATTCCTGTAGAAAATTGCTGGTAGAAGGCTGATATCTGTTTTTAGAATTTTTGCAATGTTTCTGTGTTTAGCCCGCCTCAAGCCACAAGGAAGTGGGTAAGAAATATTATTATTATTTAATACCCAACAAGATTAATGGACAGCAAACAAGATCACTATGATGACTTTTGTATTGGATCACACATCCAATGTACAATACATCACACAGTCCTAGGACTGTGTGATGTCTTGGTAAATAATGTGTGCAGATCCGAATAGGGTGGCCTTTTGCAGCTGGCAGATGGTAATTTTGTCAGCATCAATTGTCTTATTACTACTACTACTACTACTACTACTACTACTACTACTACTACTATGTGATCAACCTCTGCTAGAAGTTGACCATAGAATAATGCTAGAGGGCTTACAAATGCTTAGAAAAGTGTTTTCTCTAGGCAGGCTTGTAGCCAGGATTTTGATTTGGGGGGAGGGGGGGCTGAGTTTGATTGGGGGGGGGCTGAGGATCTACCCTAGCAAACCTTTTGTATCGTTATCCCAATACCCCCATGCATATGGGATATATTGAGCATGGTGATCAGATCATGATATGAATAAACATAACAGTTTAAATAATGCACCAGTAAGGCCTTCTCGCGGACCACTATGAGAATTTCGGGGGGGGGGCTGAAGCACCTCAAGCCCCCCCTCCCCAGCTACATGCCTGTCTCTATGATCTCTAGGTCTTCCAGCATGACTTTATGATCAATTTCAGATGGACGTTGACCTCAGAGTCATACTTGGAGGACCTAGAGATTTCTAGTAAGAACATTTCTTCAATTCTAAGACACACTTTCCCTCCTATATAAATATCTCGTAAATGGTGTGCATCTTAGAATCACAGGCTGTATCTTACGTATTGTTGTTGTTAGTGGTGGTACTGAAATTAGGGTGCATCTTACAATTGAGGGCATCTTACCCATTGAAGAAACATAGTATTAATCAATAATAATTCTGTATTGTCGAAGGCTTCATGGCTGGAATCACTAGGTTCTTGTGGGTTTTTTCGGGCTATAGGGCCATGTTCTAGAGGCATTTCTCCTGACGTCAGGAGAAATGCCTCTAGAACATGGCCAGATAGCCCGAAAAAAACCACAAGAACATAATAATAATAATAATAATAATAATAATAATAATAATCTTTATTTATACCCCGCCACCATCTCCCCTGTGGCGTGACTCAGAGTGGCTTACATGGGGCTAAGCCCAGACAACATTACAATGAAATAAAACAAAAAACATAAACGACAATCAACATAATCAAAATTACATAGGAGAAAGAAAGAAAATTCCAATAAACCTGTTTAAAAACACATCTGCAAATGTAGAGCAACTGTATTCACTTGACTGAATTTTTGTTGTCTTTTAATGAAATCTCATGAAAATTCATTAAGAGTATATCAAACGATCATGAGACTTCAGTCATACGACCTCATCAGACAGGGCTTAAGCCAGTTAAGCCCTAGATGATCCACTGGGCCCATCAGCTCCCATTGGATTCTGTGCGTCATCTAGAGCTGAGCCAGCAATGTGGGAAGGTTCCCATGTTGCGCAGAAAGCAATGGGGGGAAGCTGCGCTGTCGACACTTCCCCCCGTGGGATCAATTTCCTCTTGCGCCAGGCAATGTGGGATGTGGGGCGGCAGGTTCTCCTTGCACCCCACGCCACAACGACGGTCATTGGATTCACCATGATGCATGTGATGAGGTTGTAAGTTATCATTGTCTATTTCTGTCTATGCCACGTTTGCACAATACTTTATGCTCAAAGCATTTCACACACACCATGATTCCAATTGTAAACATAACATTAACTCAATAACAATTCAAATTAAGTACAGAGGCTAGAGTTGTTGCACTTCAATCCAAAAAGAAGGCAGCCCGTCAGATGCACTTTACAACCTTGCCCTGCAAAGTGCCAAAGGCAAAGTCTGGAATGGCATGAGAATTGTGCAGCAGAGCTGAGCAAGAGCCTCACAAGGGAAATGCTGTTCTTGCTGGGAATTTGCATGGCTTCCTGGCAGAGGAAACATTTGAGGGAAACAGCAAGGCGGAGCAGGGGTTCAGAACAACACTGGAAGAACAATGGATGACTTTCCTTTTACTCTTTTAGCACCTTTATCTGAATGCCACCTGAGACAAATAGCTCATTCTGGCTCATTATATGTTTGGTCTTGATTGTCTCATATTTTCAGATGCTTATGGTGCCCTGGCATGACATAGTAATGTGTTTATTGGAAAGTAAGTGTTACTTTCTCTGTTAATTGAAAGGTAGAATTATTTTCTCAGTTCTGGGTGGGTAACTTTCTGTCTCCTCCTCAATGGAGTAAAAAACAACAACAACTGTGCACTGCCCAACAGCGAACTATTCAGCCTGCTTCTTTCCTTCCTGTGGGTAAATAGAAAATAATAATAATAATAATAATAATAATAATAATAATCTTTATTTATACCCCGCCACCATCTCCCCTGTGGCGTGACTCAGAGTGGCTTACATGGGGCTAAGCCCAGACAACATTACAATGAAATAAAACAAAAAACATAAACGACAATCAACATAATCAAAATTACATAGGAGAAAGAAAGAAAATTCCAATAAACCTGTTTAAAAACACATCTGCAAATGTAGAGCAACTGTATTCACTTGACTGAATTTTTGTTGTCTTTTAATGAAATCTCATGAAAATTCATTAAGAGTATATCAAACGATCATGAGACTTCAGTCATACGACCTCATCAGACAGGGCTTAAGCCAGTTAAGCCCTAGATGATCCACTGGGCCCATCAGCTCCCATTGGATTCTGTGCGTCATCTAGAGCTGAGCCAGCAATGTGGGAAGGTTCCCATGTTGCGCAGAAAGCAATGGGGGGAAGCTGCGCTGTCGACACTTCCCCCCGTGGGATCAATTTCCTCTTGCGCCAGGCAATGTGGGATGTGGGGCGGCAGGTTCTCCTTGCACCCCACGCCACAACGACGGTCATTGGATTCACCATGATGCATGTGATGAGGTTGTAAGTTATCATTGTCTATTTCTGTCTATGCCACGTTTGCACAATACTTTATGCTCAAAGCATTTCACACACACCATGATTCCAATTGTAAACATAACATTAACTCAATAACAATTCAAATTAAGTACAGAGGCTAGAGTTGTTGCACTTCAATCCAAAAAGAAGGCAGCCCGTCAGATGCACTTTACAACCTTGCCCTGCAAAGTGCCAAAGGCAAAGTCTGGAATGGCATGAGAATTGTGCAGCAGAGCTGAGCAAGAGCCTCACAAGGGAAATGCTGTTCTTGCTGGGAATTTGCATGGCTTCCTGGCAGAGGAAACATTTGAGGGAAACAGCAAGGCGGAGCAGGGGTTCAGAACAACACTGGAAGAACAATGGATGACTTTCCTTTTACTCTTTTAGCACCTTTATCTGAATGCCACCTGAGACAAATAGCTCATTCTGGCTCATTATATGTTTGGTCTTGATTGTCTCATATTTTCAGATGCTTATGGTGCCCTGGCATGACATAGTAATGTGTTTATTGGAAAGTAAGTGTTACTTTCTCTGTTAATTGAAAGGTAGAATTATTTTCTCAGTTCTGGGTGGGTAACTTTCTGTCTCCTCCTCAATGGAGTAAAAAACAACAACAACTGTGCACTGCCCAACAGCAAACTATTCAGCCTGCTTCTTTCCTTCCTGTGGGTAAATAGAAAGTGATGTTCTGCAAGCCACGCTAGTATTTGAATGTTACTATTTTAAATCATAAAGACAGGCCTATAGAGTCATAGCTGGAGGGAAATGGCCTCCTTGGGGATATTCTAGGTCCTTTTCCCGGAATACCTTTTGAGGAATAAAAGAAGTAAATTATGTTACAGTAAGTTGTAGCAGGACCAAGTGTGTGTGTGTGTGTGTGTGTGTGTGTGTGTGTGTGTGTGTTGAAAAAAACCTTATGATGGTAATTATTATGTGCAGCTGGTAATGTAGGTTAACCAGCAATCTTGGACCAAACCCGATAGGGTATAACTGTATGGGTTTTTAGAATACAGTTCTGGAGAGCTTTTTCTATGCTCAAAGACTGCTCTGAAGAGCAGGTTAGAGAGAAGCCATTATGCTGCTCTAAAGGAGGCTATGTTGGAATAGTTGTTTGCTCAAGGTTTATGTTTTGCTTTCTCATTTGGCTTAAGATGAAGATGCCTTATTTTGTGTTACTTACAAAGACTATGTAAGTTTCTTGCACTGTTTGTTTTTGTATGCAACGTTGCAAGTTTGTGTTTAATCTCTGCTATTAAGAGTAAAGATTTTTTTGTTTCTATTTATTTATTATTAATTTACAGTATATATATACCGCTTTTATCACCCCTAGGGGGACTCAAAGTGGTTTACACATAGATAATGGCAAAAATTCAATGCCTTACAACTGCAATAGTAAAACCACAAATTAGACATAAATCATATTAAAAACAGTACATCACCAAATATCAAACAGTTATTAAAACCATAAAACAATCTCATCAGTCAAGTCGCTGTTCCAGTCCTTGTCTCACTAAAATTTGCAAACATCTATTGTCCAAAGGGCTGGTCGCAGAATCATGATTTTAATTTTTTTCTCAAGTTCGGGAGCAAGGGAGCAGATCTTACCTCCTTTGGGAGTGTGTTCCATAGGCGGGGAGCCACAGCCGAGAAGGCCCTGCTCCTCATCCCCGCCAGCTGCATTTGCGCTGTTGACGGGAGTGAGAGCAGGGCCTCCCCGGATGATCTTAAATTGCAAGGTGGGACGTAGGGGCAGATGTGTTTGGACAAGTAAGCTGGGTCAGAACCGTATCGAGTTTTACTCTTGTCCGTGTATCTTGTGCATGGGCCATGGCTAAGATCTGCTTGCTGCACAACAAATTATACAAGAAAGCATTGCAAACTGTATTCTGGTCAAGTATCCATAAAAATCAAAAATCTGTTTCTACACCCTATGCATATATTAATTTTTATTAAGATTGACTCTCAGGAATATTATGTGATAGTGGACCCTTGGTATCTATTAGGATTTGTCTCCAGGATTTCCATAGCAATTGTGAAAATCTGTGGCCTGTCTGATGTTGTTGGACTCAAGTCCCAACAAATTTTGCTAACTTAGGCCAAGGGAAAGGGATGCTTGCACCTGGAGCCTAAAACCATTACATTCCTGCCTTTGCCCTGTAAGTTATAAGCTTATAGATCTGGCAGAAAGGGGAGTTGTTGTTTAACCTTTCAGCTCCAGGCAGGAGAATAAAGTACTCTATACATATAAATATATATAACAGGGTATATTTTTCTAACAATCTCCTTATCAAAGCTCATACGAATGGCTTTTTCTTGTGCCGTGTCAAGTCTACATTTTTCCTCCTGGATTGTTGTAATTAGCAGCGTAATGCCAGTACAATAAAAATGTTAGTGCCCTCAGTAACATTGCAGTATCCAATTCCATTTATATTGGCCTCCAAAGGGCAATATTATGAATTTACATGAGTGTGTTTGACATTTGCCAACCTTGGAGATTTGCCTCCAACAGTCAGTCCCCATAGGTGGCAAGAGTATAAGATGTGATTACTTTGAGGACCGCACTCTTGGATTTTGTCATCTAGTCATTTCCAAATGCTCAGCTCTACACCAAACCATGTTCCTACTGCCTTATGAGTACCCGATTGCAATTAGCAGAGTTTCCAAGGAGAAACTGACCTGAGGAGGTGTGTGCAAATAATTACACACAGAGCACTTGGTTATAAATACCCAACCTTTTGATGTTGTTTTTTAGCAGGCTGTGGCAATAAAAATAGCACAGTTCTGGTTTAAAAGTTGTATGGATTTAATTAAAGGTTCATTATTTTTACAAGCTGGACTAATTGGCAATGACTGAGGAAACTGGAGACTGGTTCAAGCCAGCTATGGGAAAGAAAACTTGGCTAAGATAGTTTTTCAACACTTAATCATTATAACAGTTATAAGCACCCGAAGTAGCTTACTTCCGACCTCGGAAAAGTTATTTTTGGGAGTGCAACTCCTGTAATCCAAAGATACATACATAAGGATTTTTTTACAAGCTCTGGACTTTCCCAACCCAGCACCCTGGAGTTGTTGTGACCAAACTCCTTTCACATCCCGCTACACATTGGCTAAGGATGTTGTGAGCTATAGAGTGCCCGATTGTGGAATACTAAAGTTCTGACACTTGTTTTCAGGTCTGGACAAGATGAAAGATAGGACCTCATCACATTAGGTCCCTATTGCAGGTGATCATCTTCGATCATCTGGAGAGGCCCTGCTCACGCTCCCACCACCATCGCAAGCGCGATTGGTGGGGACGAGGGAGAGAGCCTTCTCGGTGGTGGCCCCTCGACTCTGGAACTCTCCCCAGGGACATTAAGCAGGCCCCAACTTTGGCAGTCTTTGGGAGGAGCCTGAAAACGTGGCTCTTTCGGTGTGCCTTCCCAGAATAAGGAAACTCCCAGCAATATGTCCTTAAACGCACTTTAATAATGATTTAAGATTGTCTGCACATTTCTTCCCTCTCCAAAACCTCTATCTCCATTACATGTCACCTGTTCATGCCCAGCATTATTTTTAAATTTTTAATTATTACATTTGGCCCAGCAATAGGTTTTTAAATGCGTCGTGTTATTGTTAATGTTTTTTGCTTATTTTGCTTATGAGTTTTATGTATTTTTTTGTATTATTGCTGTTATTGTTTATTGTTGTATTGTGGGCTCGGCCTCATGTAAGCCGCACCGAGTCCATTGGGAGATGGTAGCGGGGTACAAATAAAGTATTATTATTATTATTATTATTATTATTATTATTATTATTACAGTGGGGGAATTTGTTGGATAGCATGGCCAATCTGTGGGGCAGCAGGGAAAACAGTCACCCCACGCTCCACATCGCCTACATCACTGCCTTCCCCATCATACGGGGGAAAGTATGGCACCTGTCACGATGCCAGGGTACTGCCGTTATTCAGGCAGAGGTGAATCAAACAATCACCCAGTCTGTATCAAATAGTTTAATTAAAACAGCACTTACTTTCTGGCTGTTTTAATAGTCCAAAACATAAAACATAAAGATAGCACTCAGCCACAGAATATAAAACAAAAACTGACAGCAAAAACTGTTGCAAGTTCAAGATAACACCGTAGTCACAAGGTCCAGTCCAGTGGTCAAACACCGAGAGTTTAATGAGCAAAGTCTAGGGAACAAGAGTCTATACCACAGTCAAAAGCCAGTCCAAAGATTCAAGGTTCCAGGATTCCAAAGGTTCAGGAGTCAGGTCAGAATACCAAAAATCCACAAACCTGGGAGGGGGGGGGGGGACCAGCAGCATGTACCAACAAAAGAAAACAAATATTTTTCTCCTGACAATCAGTCCCAAGGCTAGCTCCTTATATCGAGAAACACCCAGCTGCAACCCATCTCTTGCATACCTCCACCCTTAATTGCTTTTACCCATGAACTGTTACTTACATATTACTCAACCCTTTAGAACTAAGACTTACATTAACCCCTTCCATCACCAATTGCTAGGCCTACCACCACAAACCACCAACAACTGCAGAACATGATACATGACACAGGTCTGGACAAGAATGAAAGCTAGGTCTTCATTACATTAGTTCCCTAAGGTGGGTGACAGTGGGGGAATTTGCTCAGCAAATCTATGGGGCAGCAGGGAAAACTGTCATCCCATGCTCGACATCGCCTACATCACTGCCTTCCCCATCACTCTGGGGAAAGTATTGTCACTCAGCTTCTGCCTGCACTGGCCCTATTGTGGGCTATGAGAACATGAGTAGCCACCCATGTTCTCAGGGCTCCGTCCAAAGATGCTTCCAGGACAGAATCCTTCCAGAAGAAGCCTTACATTGTGTGAAGGGCTCCATCCTGGAAATATCCTACAGTGGAGCCAGAAGTCAATGTGGTGAGGTCCCTAGTCTTTCAAATGTGCAGTTGAGATAGCTGCATCACTATCTATCTGGTAAGAGCATGAAGATGACTTCAGTAATTTCCAGGTGCAAATGAACTGTTTGTATAGGTAAGAATATATACTATAAAGGCAGCAGATCCCATCTGATCTTGGAAGCTAAGGAGGATCAGGTCTGCTTGTATTTGGATGGGAGACGTCAAATATCTATAGGTTATATTTCAGAGGAAGAAACAGGCAAAGACATTCCTCACCTGAGAAAACTATTAAATTCATAGGGTCATCATAAGTCAGCAGATATAAAGCACATACACTCATGGGTAAGAATCATCTCATCACATTTGCTATCCACCTTTTTTCATTGTGTGTATTCAATTTATAAAAAATGATGTTTATTTACAAAAATGATGAATATTTGAAAAAATCACGACAGTTTTGTCAGAAGTGTAATGTTTTAATTTTTAAAAAGAGTGTGCTACAATTGTCTACTACGATCAGGCCCCCGGGTGTATTACTTTGTTATCTGAAGTAGCAGGAATTTACCCCCAGGAGAAAGTATGAATATTAGTCCTCATAGCAGTGAGTTAAGGGTATTGCTCACCAGCATAACCCTACTAGACTTGTGTTTCACATTTACCAATTAAATCCCAAATCATGTGCTACCATGTCAAAATAAAGCTTTTGTGGTACTGTGTTTGCTTCAAAGGCCATTGGACGTCCACATCTTCCTCCCTATTGGTCTCTGGGGTATCAGCTTTCACGATGGGGATATCCCAGCATTGATGTCGTGAAGCAAACTGTCAAGCGCATGGAGCAATATGGCATCCCACATGTAAGTATGCACTTTGTTACATGTAACTGAATGTGTAAACATTTGTAGTGCAATTAACAGAATCTATATAAATAAACATGTAATGTTTGTTTGTGGGATTAACATAACTCAAAAACCACTGGATGAATTAACACCAAATTTGGACACAATACACCTATCAGGCTAATGAGTGACCATCACTCATAAAAACACTAAAAAAACACAGCAGAAGAGACTTAAAAGGCCAAAAAAATACATTACAACACATGCACAAAAACATATATGTGTGTGTGTATATATATGTGTGTGTGTATATATGTGTGTGTGTATATATACACACATACACACACACACATATGTACACATATACACAAAGCACATATACACAGACTGGGCCACAGCAACGTGCGGCAGGGAACGGCTAGTGACTCATAAAAACACTGAAAAACACATTGGAAGAGACTTTAAAAGCCAAAAATTAAATCCATTACAACACATGTGCAAAACCACATATGCACAAATATATATATATATATATATATATATATATATATATATACACAGAAAACACATATACACAGCCTGGGCCACAGCTACACATGGCAGAGAACAGCTAGTGACTCATATAACACTGAAAAACACATTGTAAGAGACGTAAAAAGCCGAAAAATAAATCAATTACAACATATGCGCAAAACCACATATGCACAAATATATATACACGCATATATATATACACACAAAACACATATACACAGCCTGGGCCACAGCAACGCATGGCAGAGAACYGCTAGTGACTCATAAAACACTGAAAAACACATTGGAAGAGACGTAAAAATCCAAAAAATAAATCCATTACAAAACATGCGCAAAACCACATATGCACATATATATATATACACACACAAAACACATATATACACAGACTGGGCCACAGCAACGCATGGCAGAGAACAGCTAGTGACTCATAAAACACTGAAAAACACATTGGAAGAGATGAAAAAAGCCAAAAAATAAAACCATTACAACACATGTGCAAAACCACATATGCACATATATATACACAGCCTGGGCCACAGCAACGCATAGCAGGGGACGGCTAGTGGTATTATAAATATCAATACCATGATGTGAATATTAGCAGTAGCATTAGTTAATAGCATCGTCATAAATGTGTAATTAGTAATGGTTACTAGGATTATTAATCAGGATTACTAGAATGATTAATATTATTGTTATCAATTCAGAATTCTATTGTTTTATGCAAAGCTAATATTTCAGAAAGTTGATTTAGCTTGGATAAGTCAATGGCAGTGGTGAAAATTCTCTAGCTTTTTCCATGGTGCTATTATGAGCTGAGTGGGTAAGCAATAAATGGCTGTGATTCGCTGTGTTAATAAAACTGACTACAATGTGTTCTTGCTGCATTTGTCAGGATGTTCAATATGCAGACATTGATTATATGGACAACAACTTGGACTTCACTTACGACAAAGACAATTATGCCGGTCTGCCAGAGTACATTCAAGAGCTGAAGAAAGATGGATTGCACTACATTATTATTCTGGTAATTTAGCAACATACTTGCTGTCTTATTAACAGACTCTCCCTGTGTAATATAGGATTTACTATGAATTATGGCACTAATATAAGACGCCTCTAGATAAGCTCAAAGACAGATGTGTTCTCAATTTTTTTAATAGAGGATCCTAGGAGGAAGCAAAGAGATGGACATAGGAGAGGAGGGAAATAACATAGTCTTAGGAAAATGCAACATTAAGAAAAGTTATATATAGAAAAACTTCTATTTTTTATTTTCAATCTATCCTTCTGTGATTGGCTGAATATGGAAAAGGAAAAATGAAGTGTTCACAAATCGCAATTAACCATGGTTTGATTTAACCATGATTTAGTGTTCAAGTCATAAACTGGATGGCAGAAGACCAAACAAAGGAAAGTTGGTATCACCCCGTTTTAGTTTTAGTTTTTCCCCCCTATGTCTTTTGTTAACATTGTTCTTTCAGAACAGAAAAAAAACCCTAGGGACAAGGCAGTGTTGTGGCTCAACATCATCACATTCAATTTCTGAAAGAAATCAGAGTTCATAAGACAACAAAATGCCACAGACTGAGACTTGGGTTTGTGGCTGGCTGACAAATAATGGCTTGTTAGCAGAAGGAGCGGGTTTAAGTTTTCTTTTTTATTATATACTAGCTTGGGGACCCGGCGGTGACCGGGTTATTTGAGAAAGGCATTGTGTGCCAAGTTTGGTCTTTATCTGTTATGTATGTGGCTTGCAGTGCTCTCAGGAAGTTAGTGAAAGTACTGCAAGTCCATTGTCCATGCTCCATTGTCCTCCAAACTGCACTAGGATGTAGAGTGGGTCATCGGGGCTCTGTGTGCCAAGTTTGGTCTTTATTGGTAATTGGATGAGTGTTGCTGTGGTCTCAGGAAGTGCTGTGGTCTCATGGATGATGGGAGTGTAAGTCCCATCATCCATGGTCCATCCTCCTCCACCAGCACCAGGATGTAGAGTGGGTCATGGGGGCTCTGTGTGCCAAGTTTGGGCTTGATCAGTCATTGGATGAGTGTCACAGTAGTCACAGAAAGTAAGTGAAGGTACTGCAAATCCCTCAGGCCCTTTCCTTTCCCCTCTGAGCCACTTGAGAATGTTAGAATGTTGAGGCTGGCTGTAGTGAAACTGCTACTCTATGTTAAAGTGTTGGTGTATAGCTCTATGTTTACATATGGCAGATAGGGAAGAATAGGCATGGACAGGGTAGCAACAGCAGAGATAGGATGCATTTGCATATGTGAAGCAGATTGGTCATATGCAGATTAGTGTAGGTCCAGGATTTGAAAAGGCTGCTAGGCCAAAATGACAGTTGAGGAGAGCAGAGCTGAACATTCCAAAATAGCAGAGCCAAGGTTCTGAAAGAGGCAGTTAGAGTGAGGGAGTTTAAAAATGATAGTTAGGAATCTGTGTGTGAAGAGGAGAGTTGGTTTTTGAGTGCCTGATAGAAATAAGCAGTTATGAAGATGTGTTAAAGACTTCTGATATAGAGAAGCAGTTAGTTAAATAGAGCTTGAGTTTTAAGGAACATAAAGAAGGCTAGTGTTGCCTTAGTTCAGAATATAATTCAGCCAAGAGTGTGTAAAGCAAGTAACATGTTTGTGAGTGTGAAACATTGATAGTTTATTCAGAAAAGTTAACCAAGTAAATGATACTCAAGATTGCAACAAAACATAATGTAACCACAAGCGTTGGAGCCAGAAGTTATAAATAAACTGTGTTACTTTGTTATACACAAGAGTGTTTCATTACCTGTGATATAAAGTACAAAGGTTTAACAGCACACAGAAAGTCCCAGCCAATATAAAAAAAGAAACTGAATCAGTATAAGGCAGCAAAGAGGTTTTTAATAAGGAAATAGTCTCTCTCCCTCACCTCACTGGCCAATCAGAAACCATATGCAAATTTCCTTTCCCCTCTCAGCCACTTGAGAATGTTAGAATGTTGAGGCTGGCCAATCAGAAGCCATATGCAAATTATACCATAGTGGTCTGTGGGTGCCCAAGCATTTTAAAGTACTACAAATCCTATAATCCATGGCCCACCAGCCCCAAACCGCACCAGGACATAAATTGGGTCATGGGGATTATTTGTGCCAAATTTGGTCCAGGTCCGTTACCCATGCACATCACAGTGGCCTGTGAAAGTGGCAGCCAATCAGAATGCTGCCACATACATACCCACATACAAACATTCTCTTTTATTATATTTATAGATATTTATACATATATAGAAACATACAATCTTCAAAATTCAGTAGTCAAAATACAAGTATTTTCCCCCAATCCCACCCTAACCCTAACCCTCTAGAATTTCGATTTTTCTCGCACACTCTACTGCTGCGTAGGGCACATTTGGAATAAATATTCATCCTCATTAAAATAAAAATGTAGTTACTATATAATGTAAAAAACAAAAACAAAGGTGGGCATCTAATTTCAGTGAGGCTTTGCTCTCTACTGTCTCTCTTTCCCCTTTGGACTTTTTTAAAAATTCATTTTTCTCAGAATGTCAGGACTTACTCATCACCCATTGCTGCCTTCCCTGAACAATAGCCCCATTTTTGCCTGTGACTTAGATTCTGAGTCAGAGCAAATACATTGTTTTGATACAAAGAGAGATGTTCTAAAAGTAACGATGCTTGATAAACACCTATTATCACAGAGGAACTTTAACGAAGAAGGTCGTCTACTGGTCATTAGCATTCACTAAATACAGAATTAATTGCAAAAGCAAATTGGAGGGATTTTAAAATCCCTAGAAGCAAGATTAAAAACAGTATTCTGGAGCTTTGGCATAAAAAAATCTGAAATCATATGCAAAATCCTGAGCACTTGAAAAGTAATATGTTTGTAGGCTACAGTTCCTTGCTTAATGTTTAACTCGATTAGATAGAGTAGGTTTGGCTGTGAATAAGCATGGTTTGTCGATTAAGCACCAATATGAATGTAATCTAGTTTTATCATGTGCTACTTGTTTGTGGTAACCGTCACTTCATAATCTGACAATATATGTACAGGCAGTCCCCAAGTTACGAACAAGATAGCTTCTGTAGATTTGTTCTTAAGCTGAATTTGTTTGTAAGTTGGGACAGATACATTTTTAAGTGTAGTTCCAGTCAAAAATGTATATATTTTATCTTTGGATAGCATAGGGAAGGGTTCACCCAGACCGGGGTATTGGGTGGCAACCTGTGCTGGACGGGGTTGCACTCCCCCTGAAGTCACAGGTTCGCAGTTTGGGGGTCCTCCTGGATTCTTCACTTACGTTTGAGGCTCAGGCATCGGTGGTGGCCGGGAGGGCCTTTGCACAATTAAGACTCGTGCGCCAACTGCGACCAACCGTACCTCGGGAAGGCGGACCTGGCCAAGGTAGTCCACGCCTTAGTCACCTCTAGACTGGATTACTGCAATGCACTCTACATGGGGCTGCTCTTGAAAATGGCCCGGAAATTTCAGATGATTCAGGTTGCTAACTGGGGCGCCTTACAGGGAGCGGTCAACCCTCCTGTTCAAGGAGCTCCACTGGCTGCCCTTCATTTACCGGACCCAATTCAAGGTGCAGGTTCTTACCTACAAAGCCCTGAACGGTTTGGGACCCACCTACCTGCGTGACCGCATCTCTGTATACGAACCCACACGATCCCTTCGATCATCCGGGGAGGCCCTGCTCTCGATCCCACCAGCATCGCAGGCGCGGTTGGTGGGGACGAGAGAGAGGGCCTTTTCGGTGGTGGCCCCTCGACTCTGGAACTCACTCCCTAAAGACATCAGACAGGCCCCAACCTTGGCAGTCTTTAGGAGGAGCTTGAAGACGTGGTTGTTCCAGTGTGCCTTCCCGGAATAATGATCCCATAGCACTTTGTCCTCCAAAGCACTTTACATTTTTAGATCTGCTCGTATGCCCTTCCACAAACACCACTATCACCTTTCGTCCATGTCCCAGCATTATTTCCATTTTAACTTTACATTTGGCCTTCCCACTGTTTTTAATTGTGTGTTGTCTTATTGATAATGTTGTATATTTTATTGTTTATGTTTTATTTTAATTGCTTGTACTGTTGTTGTTTTGTTTGTATTGTATTTGGGCTCAGCCTCATGTAAGCCGCACCGAGTCCCTTGGGGAGATGGTAGCGGGGTACAAATAAAGTGTTGTTGTTGTTGTTGTTGTTATTATTATTCACAGCCCTGTAACATTTGTTTTGATGTCTGTGGCCCTATTCAGAAGATTTCACCTCATTTTCTGTTCCTGCGATTATTGAATTTTGAAACATTTGACTTGTTGTGAAAACAAGGTTTGGCGATAAAGCTTCAGCTATTTATTCATTTATTGTGTCAGGAGTGGACCAAAACAGTTGTATTGTATTAAAAACAAACAAAAAAACAAACAAACAAACAAAACACAAAGTTTGCAGACTTGGTATTCTATTAAATGTCCTTTGACCAGTAGCTGGCCACTTGGAGTGCCTCTGGTGTTGCTGCAAGAAGGTCCTTCATTGTGCATGTGGCAGGGCTCAGGTTGCATTGCAGTAGGTGGCCTGTGGTTTGCTCTTCTCCACACTCACATGTCGTGGATTCCACTTTGTAGCCATTTCTTAAGGTTGGCTCTGCATCTCGTGGTGCCAGAGCGCAATCTGTTCATCGCCTTCCAAGTCGCCCAGTTTTCTGTGTGCCTAGGAGAGAGTCTCTAATTTGGTACCAGCCATTGATTGAGGTTCTGGGTTTGAGCCTGCCACTTTTGGACTCTTGCTTGCTGAGGTGTTCCGGCAAGTGTCTCTGTGGATCTTAGAAAACTATTTCTTGATTTAAGTTGTTGGTATGCTGGTTGATACCCAAACAGGGGGTGGGCCGGAGATGTCACTGTCTTGGTCCTTTCACTATTGGTTGTTGTCATATGGTCTGCAGTTGATGGTGGTTGGTGATGGAAGGATTAATGTATTAGTTCTAGAGGGTTTGGTGCTCTGTAAGTGGGAGTTCATGGGTGAAAGCAATTAAGGGTGGAGGTATGCAAGAGATGGGTTGCAGCTGGGTGTTTCTGGATATAAGGAGCTAGCCTTGGCACTGATCTTTGGGAGAAAAGTGTCTGTTGCATTTTGGTTGTGGAATACTGCTGGTTTTTCCCCCAGGCCTGTTGGATTTTTGGTGTTCTGACCTGTCTCCTGTAATCTTGGAACCTTTGGACTGGCTTTTGACTACAGTATAGACTCTTGATCCCTGGACTCTGTTATTGAACTCTCGGCATTTGACCATTGGACTGGACCCTTTTGACTACAAAGTTATTTTTGCTATCAGTTTTTGTTTATTCTGTAGCTGCGTGCTATCTTTGTGTTTTATATTTTGGACTATAAAAACAGCCAGCAAGTAAGTGCTGTTTTAATTAAACTGTTTGTTAAAACTGGGAGTTTTGATTCATCTCTATCTAAACAAGGTAGAGCCCTAGCAACGTGACAGTTGCTACTTCCCGGTGGATGTCAGGTGGTGCAATACCAGCTAAACAGTGTAATTTCTCCAGTGGTGTAGGGCACAGACACCCCGTGATAATGCGGCATGTCTCATTAAGAGCCACATCCACTGTTTTAGCGTGGTGAGATGTGTTCCACACTGGACATGCATACTCAGCAGCAGAGTAGCATAGCGCAAGGGCAGATGTCTTCACTGTATCTGGTTGTGATCCCCAGGTTGTGCCAGTCAGCTTTCGTATGATATTGTTTCTAGCACCCACTTTTTGCTTGATATTCAGGCAGTGCTTCTTGTAGGTCAGAGCACGGTCCAGAGTGACTCCCAGGTATTTGGGTGTGCTGCAATGCTCCAGTGGGATTCCTTCCCAGGTAATCCTCAGAGCTCGGGATGCTTGTCTGTTCTTAAGATGAAAAGCACATGCCTGTGTTTTGGATGGATTAGGAATCAGCTGGTTTTCCCTGTAATAGGCAGTAAGAGCACCCTAGAGCTTTGGAGAGCTTCTGTTCAACCATCTCAAAGCTCCCTGCTTGAGCGGTATAGCTGCAGCTGAGACATCTTTTCCCCATGACGACTCTCAGGAGTGAATTCCCTTTCCAAGAGGTAGATTTCTCTTGCTTCCTGTAAGTCAGATGTTTGTAACTCAGGGACTGCCTGTAGTTGTTACAGTTACATCCAACAAATTTTGGGCACTTTAAACATACTGCATAGCAGTCCTTGGAAAAATTCTTTATTACAGTACAACTCTCCAATTCCATCAGCAAACACAGCTAGTGATCATTATTCAGGTGGAATCTGGAAACTACATGATCCCAAAAACATTTTTTTCCAAGTTCTGGTCCTCTCTCCTAAAATAATATCTCCTTAGTGATATATATGCAGGGCAATTTCCACTTATTTTTAGCTGCAGAACTATTTATTTATTTATTTATTTATTATATTTCTATCCTGCCTTTCTCGAACCTGAAGATGACTCAGGGTGGCTTACAACCAGGCAGCCATTTGATACCTTAACAATATACACTTATTTATTAATTTATTTACAGTGTTTATATTCCACCCTTCTCACCCTGCAGGGGACTCAGGGCGGATTACAATGCACATATATATGGCAAACATTCAACGCCAGTTAGACATAAAACATATATAGACATATACAGAGGAAATTTAACATTCCAGCTGTGCCCAAGCTTTTCCAGCTACATGAGGGTATGCTCAATTCCGGCTTGATTCCAGCCACAGGGAAAGCTGCTTCTTCACCATCAATTGTGACACCGAGTCCTTTGATGGAGTATTTCCTCATTCTTCTGCACGCTGATAGAGAGTTTTATAGTGTCATAAATTAGTTGAATTAGCCTCTCAACATAAAGCGGTACCTAAATTTCCTACTTGAAAGATGAAACTGTCTTTCGGGCTGCATAGGTTGACAGCAAGCTAGACTAATGGCTGGAAGCTCACTCCGACCTGGCCTGGCTTTGAACTCATGACCTCTTGGTCAGTAGTGATTTAATGTGGTTTAACTCTGTTTTAAACCACATTTAAAACAGAATTAAAAAGTACATACAATAAGACCTTTTAAAAGACATCATTTTGCTGTATTCTCCAGCCATATTCTGGGCTATTATGTCAGTCTCCCATGTGCCCCTTGTTCCCAAAAGCAGCAGGTGAGAAAAAAATGTGAAAAATAGGTAGAATTTGATTGGAATGCAAAATCCACATCGTTCTTCTTGGGAGGAAGCCAGGGTTGCGGCATGTGTTGCATTCATGTGCAACAATAATCCTCTGGGCTGATTAAATGTTTTAGTCTAGAGGTGTCCACTGGAAATTGCCATCAAAGGGTAGCTTTTAAAAAGAGAACTAGGTAAGGAATTAACGTAATATGTCAGTATCTGCTGAATGTTTATAATACCGTTAAGTGTGAAGGTGCAAAGGGGCTTTCTTAAACATTTAAAAATGTTATGCAGCTTGCTCGAGACAAAGTAGTGCGATAAAAAGAACTAGGTTATTTTCAAAGGTCAAAATGAATTTTGTAACAAATTAAGTGGCTATGTAGTTATTAGGAAAAGAGTGAAATGACTTCAGTTCTATGACCCACCATTAGAACTGATACATTTAGCAGGGCTTGCGGTAGCGGAAACATCACATGTATAGACATGGTGCTTGTGCTGGTACGGCTGTACCAGGAGCTCCAACTTCCTTTTCTTTCTTTGAGTATTTGCATGTATTCCAAAGTTCCATGCATTTTGCAATAAGGTGGCTTCCCTTGGTTTGCAGCCACCTGCCTATCATTGTTGGGTTTTTTAGTTCCGCCCCTTTCCCCAGGGTTCAGGAAGGAAAGGGAGCCATTTTAGCTCAGTCTTACAGTTGAAAGCTTAGCTACAGGACGTGAATCAGCTTCACCTGTAGAGAAGCTTCGTTTCTTACAAAATTCCGGGGGGAAACAGTTCCAAAGGACTCCAGCTGGAGAATCTACAAAGCCTTGACTGGTAGGTCTACTCGGGACCCAAGAAGCAGTTTGGAGCCGGGAGTAGAGCCCACACCAGCAAAGTTTAGAAAGTAGATTGCCCAAGGAGGGGTTAAAAAGGGTTTTCCTCTTAAAGAAAAGAAACAGTTCACGAAGCCAGTTGCCTGTCCCTTGTGGACAAGATTAAGAAAGCCACCAGTTGATTCAAAGCCTTGAAGTATTTGTTTGACCTGTTGAAGATCTGAGAAGCATTTGTTTAATTTGTTGAAGACTTAAGCAATAATAAAGGACTTTGTTAAACTTTTCAAGCTTTTAAAGACTCTGTATAGGAAAATCCTTAGGGCCTCTCACTCAAGGCACCCCGGCTTCCCGCTGGGAACAAAGAGCACGTCCTGTTCAAAAGCCAATTGCTATAGGCCCAGTGTGTGACAGCACAGTGCTAATACAAGGTGGTGCCCTAAAATACTATTTGGAGAAGTGGTCAGGATCAGAGGAGGGCTGACTCTACTACTAGATAGAATGAAGTAATTGCCCCATTGGCCAGTTATGGGTAACAGTGGCAGCCCACATCCAACTTTTCCACCTAAGCCATTCCTCTGATGTTCCATGTGTTGGAGGACAAAGTTGTGTAGTCTCCCTCTCCTACACTTTCTGAATTGTCCTAGTAGTATAGCATTTTAGTAGGATGACTGTCAACCAGCAGTGTAGAAATTTTATGTGGCCCAGTTACTATAGATGAGTTGCTACAAGACAATATGTATCAACCAAAAATTATTTTTAAAAGGATACATACAATAGCAAATAGGACAAAACTGTTCATGAAGAACCTTCAAATCTATCTCACCTTTGGATGGAGAGAGCAAACTGCCTGAGCAGGAAAGCTTTCTAATTAGACAATGAGTAATATTTTGTAGGTGGATTTAATAAGCTGTTGGCCCAAGACCTCATCATATGTGCTGCCGGAATCGCCACGCATTGTGGGAAATCCGGTGGTGCCCAGTGGGGGAACCCATCACCCCATGTCCCGCATTGCCCAGCCTTCTCCCTAACTCATCCCATGGGGGGAAGTGTCTGGCTCCTGGCTTTCCCTCCATAGATCCCAATGTAACACGGGAAGCCTCCCATGTTGCTGGTCTCACGGAAATAGCTGTACGTGGGATGGGAGCCAGCGGGATCCATTGCAAAACTAAAGTGGAACTAGTGTTGCTACAAAATTTACTCTGTCTGATTAGGTCGCCAGAAGCATCCTTCCCCAGATAAAGAGCTGTTCAATTCTCTGGTAAACGAGGAGGAGGAATTTTGTTGCCGAGCAATTTAGAGTGGCAGTGGATAGAGAGATCCAAGCCATTGTGGGTTGCCTGGTGAAAAAAGAAGCCAGTATTCCAGAATAATCTCACCAAGTTAACGAGAAAGCCACCGAGGTTTTTTTTTTTCATTCCAACTGGGAAGGATGATGATTGCAGTAGCCTGCCAATAAATCGACATGCCCACTGGGCAGAAAAATACAAAATATAGTCTTCAGATTCAAAAGTTCCCATGACCACCCTGCCTGAGCTGGCTTTGTTATGATTGGCTGTGACATCAGCAGGCTAGCAGGAAAAGGGAGGCAGGTAACAGGGAAACAATGAAGACATGTCTAGTTGACTGGATTAAGGTAACCAATGTTTGTCCAATGACCCAATGATAGCCTAGGCCTTCAAATCAGATCCGAGTTAATGTGTTAGTCCTTTGAATCATCATCTTTGTCTTTTGTTTTACAGTCCTGGGATATGGGGTTCATTTATGAAGCTGAAGTTAGTTTTGGCTGGTCAGGAGAAGCTGTGGTGAAATTCCTGGTTCTTCGCAGATAGGAAGATACCCTTTGTGTTGAGTGATTTAAATGTCTATAGATCCTATCATCCCAGATGGCCTGGCTTTGCCCTCTGAGGTCTAGTCTGATAAGAGTCGTTTATCTATTGGGTTGTTGTAGGTTTTTCCGGGCTATATGGCCATGTTCTAGAGGCATTTTCTCCTGATGTTTTGCCTGCATCTATGGCAAGCATCCTCAGAGGTAGTGAGATAGTCTATTGTTCATGCAAGTGAGCCTGGTGAAATCCTTTGTTAGGGGATTATCAACTCAGGAAGTGTGGAGGGTTGCTGAATTTACAAAAACAGTGGCAAAACACATACATAAAAGGGGTGGGAATGGGCAAGGGAACATACAATGAATTCATAAGGGGAAATCATGCAAGGTCTAAGGGGAAATCATGTCAGCACCCCCCCCCCTTGTCCCAAAGTCCAAAGTTCATAGTTCATAAGAGTTCTAAAAGTCCTCAAAAGTTGATAAAAGTTCCTAAAAAGTTCATGGAAAGTCCATAAGAGTTCATGGGGGTGTATAGGAGGCCCTAGGAGCACTGAGTAGCCGGAGTCCATTCATAAAACAGGAGTTTCCTTCATATAAAAAGGGATCCAATTAATAAATAATAGCCAAATTGGTCAGATGCTAGTTTGGGTTACAGGGGTGTTGCCATGTGGGGCCATGGTGCCATGGAAGAAGCCTTAGGTTCCCACATGGGGGAGAGATAGGGGATTATGGGATCATTCCAGCCTGGTGTCCTTGGCAAAACTATGAATTCCCTGATTTTGAACTATCTTTTACAGAGTCCGGGGGGGGGGGGGGGTCACCTCCGATCACAATTTGAGAAAAGAAGTTTGTATTGGAAAATAAGTAGGTCTGAAATGGCTGTCGTCATGCACAAACCATGGCCCCATTTCACTTCCTATTAATAGTGATCTCCGATTATTTCAGAATTGTTAAGTACCATGTTGAAATGATTGGCTTCTAGAAGTACCTGAAACACATTGCTTGAGGGGGAAAAGGTGATGAGAACATAAATAATGTTAACAACTAGGAACACAATAGAATTTTTTTAAGTAGTGATTATTCGTGACTTTTAACATATTAGATTTAATGGGATTTTGCCATTTAGAGCTATTTTAAAGTATGTCTTTGTTTATAATGATAATAGTAGCAACAATTGTGTAGCTTTGCAGCAACACATTAATAGCATATTGTGAACACCAATCTTATATTAGCAAGCAGTGATTAATGCACTGCACCAGAAAAATAACAAGAAATGCCAAACACATTTTTACACAGAATCTTCCATTTATTGGACTGTCTTGCAAAACAGATGGAGACTCATATAATTTTTCTTCCCTGTTGTTTATTTTTCTATTGTTTTCTCTTCAGGATCCTTTCCTAAGTAAAGATCAGTCTAGAGGGAGTTACCAGCCATATGAACTTGGACAACAATTGGGACTCTGGGTGAATAATTCGGATGGAGTGACAGCAGCCGTTGGCAAGGTGGGTGCCTAGAAGGCAACTGCATTCTTCTGATTGCAACCCTCCAAACACTACAAAAAAATCAAGAAGAGATTCGATCTCACATAATCCCTACACTACACGACTGGGGCTATAAGATGATCCCCCAACTTTTACCTACAAAATAGAGAGTTGGGGATATATTCGCCGTTTAAGACAACTCCCCAAACCAGCCAGGTGGTTTCTGTCCTTGGGCCTCTGGGCTGCTTCCTGTGCCACCTCTAGAAGGGCCTCCAGCGCTGCTCAGGATGCTCTCCTCCTTTCTGGCCAGGCCTCACGCAAAGCGCCTCTTCTCCCACGAGACAATGTTGTCTCATTGGAGAAGAGCCGCTTCTCGCAAGGCCTGGCCAGGAAGGAGGAGAGCGGCCTGAGCAGCACGGGAAGCAGCCCAGGGGCCCGGCTGCCAACAAAGGAGAGGCCTGGACCTGAGCAGGGAAGGCAGCCAGGAAGGGAGGAAGGATGGGGAGCCTGCTTGGGAGGCCGCCATGAGCCTAGGAGGAGGAGGAGGGGAGCCCAAGGCCAAGGCAGTCATAGTATGTAATTTTATTATTATTTTAATTTTATACCCGGCATACTTCATGACCCCCAAAATTTTATAAGGTTTTACATTCCTTAAAAGTCGTCTAGTACCCCAGAATATGCGGTAGTTACATTACATGGAATTAACACAAATTAACTTTTTTTAGGGAGGTGGGTGGGCTTGGGACTAATTGCCCCCTTTCACTCCAAGCCTTTTTGCAGAGAGATGGAAAAGTCAGGGGTGCTCCAGAGATGGAGAGCCTTCCGCTTTCTTTCTTTCTTTCCTTCCTTCCTTCCTTCCTTCCTTCCTTCCTTCCTTCCTTTCATCCATCGCCACCAAAGCTTGGATGTGAATGAAGCGGGCCAGACATGATGCCCTTTAGGGTTCCCTCCCACTGTGTTTCCTTTCCAAGGGGGTGGGCTTGGGACTAAATGCCCCTCTTCACTCCAAGCCTTGTTGTAGAGAGATGGAGGAAAGGAGTCAGGGATGCTTTAGAGATTGATAGCCTTCCTGTCTCTTTATTTTCCTCCTTCCTCCCTTCTGCTTGGGAGGGACTACAACACCCATTATGCCCCACTGCTGCTGGGGCCTCCTCCTCCCCCTTTGGAGCCTGCATTGTGTGCGTGTTTGTGCCAAAGAGAGAGAGAGAGAAAAGGGGGGGTTCCCCTCTTTGCATCTTGGGCTGCTCTATCAGGGTGCGCAGGCAGGGTGCATTGTGGAATTCGCCTCCTCCTTCCTTCCTTCCTTCCTTCCTTCCTTCCTTCCTTCCTTCTTTCCTTCCTTCCCTCTTTCTTTCCTTCCTTCCTTCCTCCTCTTCCTCCTGGAGGTGTCCATGTGTCTGCAGCCCCCTCCTCGACCTTGCCCCGTCGCTGGGGAAGCCGTGATGTTGGCGTGGAGGAAGGAGGCTCCCCTTCCCCTCCAGGCCTCCCAATCCCATCCTCCACATAGAGCCACTTCCCCATCCATGCCTTGGTTTGGCACAACTGGCTCCAGAAGTTGGAAAAGATGCTCAGCACCCAGCGGGGGGGGGGGGGGGGATCCATACAAAAGGGTCCCCTTTACATAAGGGTGGGGGAAGATCTGGGTGGGGAAAACAAAGGAGGGAGGAAAAAGCCCCCTTTTGATGCGCCTTCACTGTGCGCCTTTTACACACCGCCTTTGGAGAGGCCAAGGGGGACCCTTTTTGTATGCCATAGACGCCTGAAGAGCACCCCTTGGGGATTCGCGCTATATGCAAATGTGTATCTTGCCTATTGCTTCAACTGCCCCTGTCAAGAAGTGATACAATAACACCTCCAGTTGCCATTTAAGGAGGAAATCTGAAAAAAGAGGCATTTTGAAATGCTCAGTGGTGTGGCCCTTGGAAGATTTGAAGGGGGAATTTGGTCCCTGGTTGCTACACAGTTGCCCATTTTTCTCTTAAATTAATCAAATCTACCTCACTCTCATTTCCAGGCCTTGCCTCCAGGAGAATCAGTGTATCCTGACTATCTCAACCCCCAAACAGCTGACTGGTGGACCTATATGTGTGCTGAGTTTCACAACGTCCTTCCTTATGATGGAATTTGGATTGTATGTTTTATTTTGTCTCCTTTTAAAACTTTTATTTTATCAATGACTTCTATAATTTTGTGTTCATAAAACAACTCCTTTGAAAAATGCATCACTTCTCTTTTTCTTTTATCACGCTTAGGATATGAATGAACCATCAAATTTTCTAAATGGCCAGTACCCAGCCTGTGCTCACAACAATCTCAACTACCCTCCATACATTCCCAGTAAGTGACTTTGGAGCAAGTGTTCTGGGGTAGGGTTTATGTGACTCCATTGAATGCTTGAATCATATTCATATTGACCTTCACTTGTATAGGACATTATGTAATGCTTAAAGAGTCAAATTGCCAAGAGTTTTTGATTGGTAGGGATGAGGACATCCTTTGCCACTTGACCTACCACTGAAGACTTTTCCTATTCATTGTAAACTTAGCTTCAATGTTCATAGTTGCTCGGGGAAAACTAACAATCAATAGGTCAGATCCATTCGTTTGGTAATCAAAAATATTTTGGAGTGACTTGGTATTGAATTGACTGCTAGATTTCATTAAAGAAGACATTTCAGGTGGAGATGAAAATAGTTAGAAATGTTGATACGTATCGACATTGTTGTTTGTAGTTTTCAACCCCAGTAATTACTGGAAAGCTATACGATGTCTTAAGACCCCATCCCATTTGCCGCTGGAATAGCCATGCATCATGGTGAATTCGGTGGTGACTCTGGGGGGCATGGAGAAGCCGTCACCCCATGCTCTACACCGCCCGGCTTCCCCCTTACCTCATCTCATGGGAGGAAGCATCCACCACCCAGCTTCCTCTCGTTGATCTCTATGCAACATGAGAAGCTCGTTCTCCATCTTTTTTACCACGGAGCCCCACTGGAAGTAGATGCGCATTGTGATATGGGAACTGGTGGGCTCTGTGGCAAAATGGAAGGGGAACTGGCATACGCTGCTGAATTCAGCCCCATCTGATGAGGTCATAGATGAATGTAAACACTTCACAGTTTACCATAATAACACTAGGACTTCATGTTCAGTTGTTCCCATCTCAGAAGGAGACAAGATAAGAAGTTCATAATTTTATCTATTCCAAGTTCCTCTTTGGAAAAGAGATACTCATATTTACTTGAGTCTAATACTCCATCAAATCTAATGCTCACCTCAATTTTCAAAACTCTGAAATCCCAAAAAGTATTTTACCATATTATGTTAATCTAAACTATCTCCCCTAATTTTGGGGAGGTAGTTTAGTAAAAAAAAATGAGCATCAGAATCAGGCCTGTAGCGAGGGGGTGGTTTTAGGGGGTTCAACCCCCCCCCCGAAATGTTTCAGATTTTTTTAAAAAAAACCTGGTTTACTCATGAATTTTAACTGGTTAACCAAACCCCCATGCTAAGTCAATGAGAACTGTAAGCACTATCTCAAGCAAATATTGACAATTTATTCACACTGTCATTGCTTGCAGCAATAGCCGATGTAGTGAAGCAACCAAGTTGGGTCTGTGTGTGTTGAATGCTCTCATTAAGGAGGCCAGACTTGGTGGAGGTGGTTGACAGGGGCAGAGCTGCAGGCTATTGAAGGTTGCTCTGCTCCCTGCTGTGCTCTTGGCTTCAGCATGAGCTAGGAGGCAGGTTTCAACCCCCCCCCCCGAAATTGTCAACCCTCCCCGAAATCTTTTTCTGGCTACGGCCCTGATCGGAATTGAGTAAATATGGTCAGCCCCACATTCAATGAAATTCCAACTCAAAGCATGTTGAGATTGGGTGAAAGAGAACAAACTAAAGAAATGTATTGTCGAAGGTTTCCATGGATGGAATCACTGGGTTGTTGTAGGTTTTTTGGGCTATGTGGCCATGTTCTAGAAGCATTCTCTCCTGACGTTTCGCCTGCATCTATGGCAAGCATCCTCAGAGGTTGTGAGGTCTGTTGGAACTAGGAAATTTGGGTTTATATATCTGTGGAATGTCCAGGGTGGGAGAAAGAGCTCTTGTCATAATCTTATGCTATTGCTCCCTCAACATTCTTGTCCTAGGAGTACACCACCCCTTGTACGAAGGTTGTTCATTTCCCTGTCTCTTCATGAGTTCTCCCTTACAAATAAATCTGTTCCTTTATCTCACCCTGAGTTTTTAAATCATTTAATGTACATGCGGCCCATTCACTGTTGTTATGTTTGGTTTACAGCTTTTTTTCCTCTTTATGTTTTGTGTATATTGTTTATATACTTATATGTTTTATACTTTAATGCTATGTTGTTTATTTTATTGCAATTTGTATCTTATTTTATTGTAATCTGTTGTTCGGGCTTGGCCTCATGTAAGCCGCCCCGAGTCCCTGTTGGGGGAGATGGTGGTGGGATATAAATAAAGATGATGATGATGATGATGATGATGATGATGATGATGATTGTCTGTTGGAGCTAGGTGTGAATGTTTCATTTGGCCATCTTGATTAGCATTTGATGGCCTGGCAGTTTTTTGATGTGGCTTGTTAGTGCCTGGGGGGATCTTTTGTTGAGAGGTGATTAGCTGTCCCTGATTGTTTCCTCTCTGGAGTTTCCCTGTGTTTGAGTGTTGTTTTACTGTTATAATTTGAGACTTTTTTTTAATACTGGTAGCCAGATTTTGTTCATTTTCATAGTTCCCTCCTTCCTGTTGAAATTGTCCACATGCTTATGGATTTCAATGCCTTCTGTGTGTAATCTGACATGGTGGTTGTTGGAGTGGTCCAGCATTTCTGTGTTCTCATATACTATGCTGTGTCCAGGTTGGTTCATCAGGTGCTCTGCTATGGCTGACTTCTCTGGTTGAAGTAGTCTGCAGTGCCTTTCATGTTCCTTGATTCGTGTTTGGGCAATGCTGTGTTTGGGTGTCCCTATATAGACTTGTCCACAGCTGCACAGTATACAGTAGACTCTTGCAGAAGTGAGAGGATCCCTCTTGCCCTTTGCTGAATGTAGCATTTGTTGAATTTTCTTGGTGGGTCTGTAGATAGTTTGTATGTTGTGTCTCCTCATCAGCTTCACTATGCGGTCAGTGGTTCCCTTGAAAGTGGGCAAGGACACTTTTCCTCTGGGTGGATCTTTGTCTTTACTCTCATGGCTTGTTCTCGGTCTTGCAGCTCTTCTGATGTCTGAGGTGGAGTATCCATTGGCCTTTAGAGCCCAGTTGAGGTGGTTCAGTTCATCTTGGAGGAGGTGGGGTTCGCAGATTCTTTTTGCCTGGTCTGCCAAGGCTTTAATGGTGCTTCTTTTTTGACTTGGGTGATGGTTGGAGTTTTTATGTAGGTATCTATCTATGTGTGTGGGTTTTCTGTAAACTGTGTGACCCAATTGTTGATCTGGTTTGCGGATGACTAGGACATCTAGAAAAGGCAGTTTTTCTTCATTTTCTTTTCCATAGTGAATTGGATGTTTGGGTGGATGCTGTTAAGATGGTCCAGGAAGCTGCTTAGTTCTTCTCCTCCGTGGCTCCAAATGGTGAAGATGTCATCCACATATCTGAACCATATAGTGGGCTTTTTGTTGCTGTTTCCAGAGCTTGTTTTCCAAAGTGTTCCATGTAGAAATTTACTATGACTGGACTGAAAGGGCCCCCCATAGAGAAACATTTGGCTTTTCCTGTTCTTCATCCTCTTGCATCTTTACAACCAAAGTGATATTGATGGGGGAAATCCTCCAAAAAATCAGGTGCCCAAACAAATTTGTGTACATCCTGCGGCTCCTCCATGATGACATGATGGCAACAGTTTTGGACAGCAATGGCTCCCAAAGTGACCCATTTAAGGTGGAATCCGGTGTCAAACAGGGATGTATTACTGGCCCAACTTTATTCTCCATCTTCATTGCTATGATACTCCACCTTGTTGATGGGAAGCTTCACACCAGAGTGGAAATCATCTATTGGACAGATGGCAAGCTATTCAACCTCAGCAGACTGAAGCCAAAACCAAGGTTACAACAACATCTGTTATAGAACTCCAGTATGCTGATGACAACATTGTCTGTGCACACTCAGAAGAAGATCTACAAGCCACTCTAAACACCTTGCAGAAGCATACGAGAAGCTCAGCCTGTCATTGAACATTGAAAAAACCAAGGTGCTGTTCCAGCAGACACCAGCCAACCCCTCTCCAATGCCAGCGATACAGCTTAATGGTGTAACATTAGAAAATGTTGATCATTTCCGCTACCTTGGCAGTCATCTCTCCACCAAAGTCAACATCGACACCGAAATACAACACCGCCTGAGCTCTGCAAGCGCAGCATTTTTCTGAATGAAGCAGAGAGTGTTTGAGGACCGGGACATCCGTAGGGATACCAAGGTGCTTGTTTATAGAGCTATTGTCGTCCCAACCCTGCTATATGCTTGTGAGACGTGGACTGTCTACAGACCCCACATGCAACTCCTGGAACGATTCCATCAGCGCTGCCTCTGGAAAATCCTGCAAATCTCTTGGGAAGACAAGCGGACAAATGTCAGCGTGCTGGAAGAAGCAAAGACCACCAGCATTGAAGTGATGCTCCTCCACCATCAACTCCGCTGGACCGGCCACATTGTCTGGATGCCCGACCACCGTCTCCCAAAGCAGTTACTCTACTCTCAACTCAAGAATGGAAAACGGAATGTTGGTGGACAGGAAAAGAGATTTAAAGATGGGCTCAAAGCCAACCTTAAAAACTCTGGCATAGACACTGAGAACTGGGAAGCCCTGGCCCTTGAGCGCTCCAGCTGGAGGTCAGCTGTGACCAGCAGCGCTGCAGAATTTGAAGAGGCACAAATGGAGGGCGAAAGGGAGAAGCATGCCAAGAGGAAGGCGTGTCAATCCAACCCTGACCGAGACCGCCTTCCACCTGGAAACCAGTGCCCTCACTGCGGAAGAAGATACAGAGCAAGAATAGGGCTCCACAGCCACATACGGACCCACAAGAATGCTGGAAGACAATCCTCCTTGGAAAACGAGGGATCGCATAAGTAAGCAAGTAAGATGGGGGAAATAATGTGCAGGGATAGAATCAGAGTCTAGCCAGTTACTGTTATTTATCCTACATATAGTGATGGTTGATACCATACTGTTGCAACAATTTCATTAGCGATCTGGACAGCAGTCATGATCTGTGGCAGTTTATAAGAGTTGCTTTCTTTGGACTACATTTCCCAAGAAACCAGCTGCCATTGCAATATCAGTTATTTTGGGTGTAGTCCAAGCAATAACCTTGCAAGGTCTGCCAGCTCTGGACTTGCCCCAGATAGAAAGTCACCAGAGCTGCAGTTGGGAAAATCTTCTTGGACAATGTAGCATTTTCAATCTCTGTAATGGCTTCATTGAGCCCTCTTAGGCAGGCTTGCCTTGGAGAAAAAAAATCTTTCTGGCTCTGGCATGTGTTGGCCTGTTCCTCAACTCTGTTTCTGAGTTTGATTTCTCAGTGGCAGTTCTTGCTGACATGAGCACAATTTTTGGTTTATGGCCCCTGGGCGATCTCTGGCAGCTGCCCATGGCTCAGACTCCTGACTAACAAAGTGCATTGCTTTAAAGCATCATTGATTTTGTGCTTCCCGGCCAACAATTCCCTTGCTCTAATTGTGTTTCTGGAAAATCCTCTGAGTCACGCATGGGAAAAATGAGAAAATGTGTGCATTCAAAATGTCAGGCTTGCCTGTGGATCTGAATATTTCAAAGCTTTATTGACTTTGATAAGCTTTCAATTATTTCAGCCTTGTTTCAAAGGAGGAATGACACAGACACATCTTTGAGATATAGTTTTTTTAAATAAAAAAACCCTTAATAACTTGACAGTACAGTGTTTCTATAGCAATTGCATAATATGCCTTGTGCATGAAAGAATTCTGACTGCTTAAGATGGCAGTCATGCTCTAGGAAGGTAAATGCCCCACAGGTACCATAAAAGTTCACAAATTTGCCTAGTTGGCATCTTTTCAACATCTCTCCTGCTCATTTAGCACACGTAATCAATAGAAAGTGATACCATTGGTCTTGTCAATAAAAGCTTAGCAGAGAATCCAATAATGGAAATTAGGTGTTAGGTGACAGCTTTGTAGCTCTAACCTGTTATTTCATTAGGATTTTCCCCCCTTTGTTTAAGGAAGTGAATGAAATTCCTAGCTGAGAATGTAATAATATTGTAACACTAGGTAATGTCACAGAAACAGGGAGCTCATCACACACATAATGGTTTGAAGGTACACAGAAAGAACTGGGAAATCTACCACCCCAGTTCCTTCCTTCCTTCCTACATGGACATCAGGAACATTTTGGAAAAGTCATTTTGAAAACTATAGTGGGCATGCTGGATGCGGGAGTCCAAACCCTAGCCTTGTCTTACTCAACTGCAGAGTATGCCTGCTCTGTTTGGCATAGGTATGCCCATGCAAAGCAGGTGAACATAGTATTGAATGAAACATGCAGAATAATCACAGGGTGTCTTAAACCTACACCTGTTGATAAACTCTACAAGCTAGCTGGCATTGCGCCCCCAACCCCCTCATGTGCAATGGAAAGTTGCTGCTAAATGTGAGAGAAATAAGGTTGAACAATGTGAAAGCCACCCACTGCATGGCTACCAGCCTCCTCCCAGTAGACTCAAATCAAGGAAAAGCTTTATGAGAACTACCACTCCTCTTGGCATCCCCCCAGCAACAGCAAGGGTATCCCTCTGGGCAGCTAAATCTGGAAACCCCAACTGGATGGCCCACCATGAGGGTCTTCCTCCAGGGGCAAACCAAGAATGGGCAACTTCAAAGTCCCTGAACAGATTCAGAAGTGGAGTGGGCGGAACAAAAGACAATCTCGCAAAATGGCACTACCTAAAAGAATCCCACACCTTGTGTGACTGTGGAACAGAACAGACAACTCCACGTCTGTATGCTTGTCCACTATGCCCTGCCTCATGTACAGAGGAAGAATTGTTGGAGGCTACAGACAATGCCATTGCTGTTGCCCATTTCTGGTCAAAAGATATTTAGCCACCTGCGCTAAACAGAAACCAATAAACAGCTTAAACAAATTAAAATAAACCAATATAACCACCTAGGCTAAAACATGTAGTCAATCGACCTCATAAATTCTCGATTACTGCTCAAGCAGGGAGCTTTGAGATGGTAGAACAGAAGCTTTCCGAAGCTCTAGGTGCTCTTACTGCCTACTACAGGGAAAACCAGCTGATCCCTAACCCATCTAAAACACAGACATGTGCCTTTCATCTCAAGAACAGACAAGCATCCCGAGCTCTGAGGATCACCTGGGAAGGAATCCCACTGGAGCATTGCAGCGCACCCAAATACCTGGGAGTCACTCTGGACCGTGCTCACCTACAAGAAGCACTGCCTGAACATCAAGCAAAAAGTGGGCGCTAGAAACAATATCATACGAAAGCTGACTGGCACAACCTGGGGATCACAACCAGATACAGTGAAGACATCTGCCCTTGCGCTGTGCTACTCTGCTGCTGAGTATGCATGCCCAGTGTGAAACACATCTCACCACACTAAAACAGTGGATGTGGCTCTTAATGAGACATGCCGCATTATCACGGGGTGTCTGCGCCCTACACCACTGGAGAAATTACACTGCTTAGCCGGTATTGCACCACCTGACATCCGCCGGGAAGTGGCAGCCAATAGTGAAAGGACCAAGGCAGAGACATCTCCAGCTCATCCCCTGTTTGGGTATCAGCCAGCACGTCAATGACTTAAATCTAGACATAGTTTTCTAAGATCTACAGAGACACTTGCTGGAATACCTCAGCAAGCAAGAGTCCAAAAGTGGCAGGCTCAAACCCAGCACCTCAACCAATGGCTGATACCAAATGAGAAACTCCCTCCTGGGCACACAGAAGACTGGGCGACTTGGAAGGCGCTGAACAGACTGCGCTCTGGCACCACGAGATGCAGAGCCAACCTTCAGAAATGGGGCTACAAAGTGGAATCCACGACATGCGAGTGTGGAGAAGAGCAAACCACAGACCACCTGCTGCAATGCAACCTGAGCCCAGCCACATGCACAATGGAGGACCTTCTTGCAGCAACACCAGAGGCACTCCAAGTGGCCAGATACTGGTCAAAGGACATTTAACCAACTACCAAACTCACAAGTTCTGTATTTTTCTGTTTGTTTGCTTTGTTCTGTTAGAAATGTAATATAATGGACTGGTTGCTCTGACACGACAAATAAAATACCTCATAAATAACATCACAAGCTGATAAAATCTGTATAAATGTATAAGATGGACACATATAAAAACGTGGCTCTCCCATGAGTTAAGGTAATAAAATCACTGTCAGTATTGTTAGACCTAATAAAGGCAATAAAACACTAATCATCTTCCTCTCCAAAGGCCAGGGTGCAAAGGTATGTTTTTAATTGCTTCTTGAAGGAAAGGAGTGAGAAAGCTGTCCTAATTTCCATAGGGAAAGAGTTCCAGAGGGAAGGCTCAATCACGGAGAAGGTCCCCTCTCTCGTCCCCACCAACTGCACTTGAGACAGGGGTGAGACTGAGAGCACGGCCCCCTCCACAGACCACAGTGTCCTTGATGGTTTATATGCAGAGGTGTAGTTAGGCAATAGATGATGAATGTAGATAGTTGAGATGTATGGCTGAGATCATCCACTGGAAGACTTTCATGTGTCATGCAGTTACATCTCCATAGCTATGTCTCCCAGTGAATTGCAATGGCACAAATCCAACTTAAGCCATTATAATTTGCTAACAGGATGACAATTATAAACATTTAAAGTACCTATTTTCGGGGAGGGGGGGGGCAGAAATTTGACTCTCTTGTATGAAACAAAATTCATGTTTAACAACCCTTTGGTATAGTAATAGAAGAAAACAAATGTATGTGATATTATAACCAAAACATATTTTTGGATAACTCACACAAAGCAGAGGTGGAAGTTGTATATGGTTGTATAAATAAGCAGCCCAGGAGCAGAGTGAAGGTCATTATGGGATATTTAAAATAACAATATTTGAAATAATTCTTACTAGCTTTTCAGTTTTTATGTTACATAACTTATTTGGACAGTAATTAGGTATCACTTGAAGTATTGCTTTGCTTTCTAACTGAATGCAGAAGCTTTTTCTCCCAACTGCAACTGAACTGCCAGTGAAAATTATGTAGAAACAGATGATGAATGGATGTATTCCAAATACAAATAATTTGCTTTCAAAATTTTTGCCACTCAGTATGTGTGTTTCCACAACAAGGATTCCTGTTCTTCCAAGATAGTTGTCTAGTCTATAGTCATCATGTATTACAGGAAAACTGGTTTCCCAATACCGAATTTCAGACTTGCGGCAATGTCCTTATTCAAGAAATGCAGTTCCACAAATATTTTGTATAGTGCTTTTGTTAGGTTGCTTAGTTCAGTTTAGACCACTTGATAATATGACTGGTATATAAAAAAATAAATATAATGAAACAATGGCTAGAGAGAGTAGAAAATAAAATCAAGACAGAAGCTATAGCAAAGACTAAAAAAGACTACAGCGTGGGAGCTACAGTGAGGACTTGCATCCGAAACGTGCTAGAGTTACAGAGAACTGAGGGACTCCCTTGTGATAAACCAATCTGTCAAGTGTTAAGGGAGTGTTTATAACCAGTTGTACATTTAAATAAAAATACTGGCAGACATGTATAAGTATAGGATAGCTGTGCTATTTTTGCTTCCCCCCCCCCCCCCCCGCTTGCTCCGGATTTTGGCAGCTACCAGTAGTGATCACCTGGACTAGTTTGATATGTATGTGTCTGTTCGAGAGCACTGAATTTACACATAAATCATGAATAATCTGTGTTTGATGATTGCAATCTAAATAACTTATTACTCGACAAGCAGGAAAAATCAAGGTATATTTAAATAACCACATTTCTTAGGCAACCCAGAATGTTTATGTCCTATGAACAGCATATTTTATATGGAATGCACATGTGAGTAGATGAACCATTTTCCTTTTCCTTCCTCTTTTTACAATTCCATTTGCAGGGATTTCTGATTCGTCCCTGTTTCATAGCACTTTATGTCCAGATTCTTCAACCTATCTGGGAAGGCACTATGACACGCATTCCTTGTTTGGATGGGCAGAAGCACCACCTACTTTCAGGTACATTTGATGAATCTCCTTTTTTAAAGAATGGATAATGTTCAATGTATTGTCGAAGGCTTTCATGGCTGGAATCACTCGGTTGTAGGTCTTTCAGGCTATATGGCCATGTTCTAGAAGCATTCTCTCCTGACGTTTTGCCTGCATCTATGGCAAACATCCTCGGAGGTTATGAAGTCTGTGTGTGACCTCATAACCTGTGAGGATGCTTGCCATAGATGCAGGCAAAATGTCAGGAGAGAATGCTTCTAGAACATGGCCCTATAGCCCAAAAAACCTACAACAACCCTATGGATAATGTTGTTCTTTTGTACCTTTATTGGAGTGTAAGAAGTCCTGGTTTCACAATTTATTCATTTACAGTATTTATATTCCACCCTTCTCACCCCGTAGGAGACTCAGGGTGGATTACAATGTACATATACATGGCAAACATTCAATGCCATAGACACACAACATATACAGGCAGACGCTCAGAGGCTATTTAACAATCCAGCTTTTTCATGAGGGTATTCTGGCCACCCGGGGAGCTGTCTCTTCACCATCCATTTGTGACACTGATGAAGTACTTCCTCATTCTTTGCATGCTTGCTGGAGTTTTTTATGGCCTCGTAAATTAGTTACATTAGCCTCCCCATAAGTGGTACCTAAATTTCCTACTTGACAGATGCAACTGTCTTTCGGGCTGCAAAGGTCGACAACAAGCTACGCAAATTGGTCAGAAGCCCACTTTGACCTGGCCTGGCTTCGAACTCAGTAGTGATCTTAATCCAACTGACTCCCAGCCAGCTGCACCACAGTCCCGGTGCTCATGGCATGGCTTCAACTTAGGAATCATTCTTCATTTAGCATCTCTTAGTATTCTTTCTCATCGTTTTGAGTGCACAATTTGAATTATTGTTGCTTGCCAACTGCCAAATTTTAAACAAGCACAAGATCATAAGTTCTGTGTCTGACGTTGCTACTAAGACTTCCTACCACAGATAAACTGGAGTGGAAATGTCCTCACAACATATGTTCGGAAAAGTAAACATCTAGTTTGTTTGTGCGTGATTTGATAAAACTCCAAGCATACTGGAGTTATAGAACTGATGACAATGTCGTCTGTGCGCATTCAGAAGAAGATCTACAAGCCATTCTAAACACCTTCGCAGAAGCATACGAGAAGCTCGGCCTGTCATTGAACATCGAGAAAACCAAAGTGCTGTTCCAGCAGACACCAGCCAATCCCTCTCCAATGCCAGAGATACAGCTTAATGGTGTAACATTAGAAAATGTTGACCATTTCCGCTACCTTGGCAGCCACCTCTCCACCAAAGTCAACATTGACACCGAAATACAACACCGCCTGAGCTCTGCGAGTGCAGCATTTTTCCGAATGAAGCAGAGAGTGTTTGAGGACCGGGACATCCGTAGGGATACCAAGGTGCTTGTTTATAAAGCTACTGTCCTCCCAACCCTGCTATATGCCTGCGAAATGTGGACTGTCTACAGATGTCACATACAACTCCTGGAACGATTCCATCAGCGCTGACTCCGGAAAATCCTGCAAATCTCTTGGGAAGACAAGTGGGCAAATGCCAGTGTGCTGGAAGAAACAAAGACCACCAGCATTGAAGGGATGGTCCTCCGCCATCAACTCCGCTGGACTGGCCACGTTGTCCGGATGCCCAACCACCGTCTCCCAAATCAGTTGCTCTACTCTGAACTCAAGAACGGAAAACGGAATGTTGGAAAACAGGAAAAGAGATTTAAAGATGGGCTCAAAGCCAACCATGAAAACTCTGAGAAAAACTGAGAACTGGGAAGCCCTAGCCCTTGAGCGCTCCAGCTGGAGGTCAGCTGTGACCAGCAGTGCTGCAGAATTTGAAGAGGCATGAATGGAGGGTGAAAGAGAGAAATGTGCCAAGAGGAAGGCGCGTCAAGCCAACCCCGACCGAGACCGCCTTCCACCTGGAAACCAATGCCCTCACTGCGGGAGAAGATGCAGGTCAAGAATAGGGCTCCACAGCCACCTACGGACCCACAAGAATACTGATCCTGGAAGACTATCCTACTCGTCCAGCGAGGGATCACCTAAGTAAGTAAGACTGGATAAAAATATCTGATGAATTATGATTAAATATAATTCATGCATTTCAGATTTTATAGCACAAATCATGATTTATTGTATATATTGAAAAGTAGTACTGAGATAACTGTTGTTGTTTTTTAAAGTTCCTTCCTTAAGCATGGATGGTTAAGTTTTAAGGTGATGACATCAACTTTTCATTTCAGTTTCAAGACTTTTAGGTAAAGCACAAGGCAGCCAAAGTGAAGCAATTTTCAGCTCCCTTGATTATAATAGAGATGCCATGAAAGCATCATAATGATTTAATTGCTTTTCAACTTTTATGAGCTGTGTATTTAAACTGTTGTGAGCTGCCTTTAGTTGCAAAATTGGAAATAGGGGAGATATAAATACAGATACTGCATTAAGAGAACCACAACATACTTGGTTGGGCAACTTTTCTGCCCCCAGAATAAAGTTTGTGATAGGCAGGTCTTATCTCTCTCCTCCACATCTCTTCCATTCCAATAAATTCCCTTCCTTCAGTTCTCATTTTCCAAACATATCCATTATCCCTTCTGTGCTTGCTCTCCAGCTGTTCACCACTGGAAATAGCTGAGCAGCATATGAAATGTTTGCCTGAAGCTATTGCAAGAGACGATGGGATGCTGAGCGACTCATCTTTTAAGGTGTCTTGTCCACCATTATAGTTCTGTTTATTAGATATAATAATAAAGTTCTATGGAATCCCACATTTACCTGGAACTTTTCTGAAAAACCACTGAGTTTTTAACCATATAAAAGGAATACATTGTCTGTTAAAGCCAAATGTTTATGGAAATTAAAGGTTGACAAAAAAATAACTGCATATACTATCTCAGTTGATATTATTATTATTATTATTATTATTATTATTATTATTATTTACAGCTTTTATAGTCCACCTTTCTCACCCCGCAGGGGACTCAGGGCGGATTACAGTGTGCACATATATGGCAAACATCCAATGCCAATTTTGACATACAAACATATACAGACATATACAGAGGCTATTTAACTTTTTCTGGCCGCCAGGAGAGCTGTTGCTTTCACCGTCCATCTGCGACGTTGATGAAGCACTTCCGCATTCCCCGCATGCTTCCCCGCTGGAACGCTTTGCTGGAGTCTTCTTTATGGCCTCATAAATCAGTTAATTTAGCCTCCCCACACTTTAAGGTGGTGCTTAATTTTCCTACTTGACAGATGCAACTGTCTTTCGGGTTGCAAAGGTCGACAACAGGCTACACAATTGGTTGGAAACCCACTCCAACCCGGGCTGGCTTCGAACTCATGACCTTCTGGTCAGAGTGATCTTAATGCAGCTGACACTCAGCTGCACACAATCCTGGTAATAACAATAATAATACATTGAGTCCCCTCCGGGGTGAGAAAGGCAGGGCAGAAATGTCATAAATAAATAAATAAATAAATAAATAAATAAATAAATAAATAAAATACGCTTTATTTATATTCCACTCTATCTGCCCGAAGGGACTCAAGAGTGGATTACAAGATACACATATTTAATGCCTTAATACAATGAATAGCAGTGACATACAAATACACAGAACAAAGGTAAAGGCTTCCCCTTTTATCTCCGGCTTTCTGGAGTCAGTGCTCAACTCTGGCCATGGGGAGGTACTCATGTTCCATTTCCAAGCCAAGGAGCCTGTTGTCAGTAGACACCTCCTGTTGTGTTTCTGGCATGGACACATGGGTGCTTACCTTCCCGCAGAAGCGATACCTATTAATCTACTCACATTCACATGTTTTCAAACTGCTAGGTTGACAGGAGCTAGGGCTAACAGCGGGAGCTCACCCCAACCCATGCTTTGGACTTCCAGCCTTTGGGTCAGCAGATTCAACAGTTCAACGGTTTAACCTGTTGTGTTACCACAAATTCTGGCTGTAGTTTCGAGCTGATTCTCAAATAAGGAGTTTTCCATCCCTGTGCAGTAGGGATGGAGAGAAATTTGCCTCCCCCTACTCCCCCGAGGGAGAATGGTTAGTTCCATGGAACCATCCAGAATAGGGGGTGGAGCTGTACTATGCCCATAGCTCAGCCCCCTTGGCTCATTCTGAGCCCTTTTGGCGACCCACCACACTTGCCCATTTTGGTTGCCAGCTGGGACCGGGTACCTCTCCTATGTTCTAGGAAGGTTTTTCGCCTACCCTATACTGTCTTTTAGGGGCTAGCTAGGATGGTGTAGCATTTAAATAGGTTAGCGTAAATAGAGAAGAAGATCGAATATTCAGCGTTCACACAAGGCACCCCCTTCGGGGTTAAGGCCTGTAGCTAAAACACTCACCTGCCAATCACTTGGACCGGGTGAGGTGAAATCGACTAGCCTTAAATTGGTGAGAATCTGGCCTCAATAACTTTGGTGGAGGCTTCTCCAGGTTTCCTTAGAGGTTGCCCAGTTGTAAATTTACAGGAGACCCAGGTGTTTCACCCAAGTCGCCGGGGAGTAGTCCAGGTATGGATGCTACCTTGGCTTTGCCCCTCACCAAGTTCAAGACACACCCTAGTTAGAATAGAAAACGTTAAATAGGTAATTTTAATTTTAAAAATGCCCAATTTGAACCCAAGTTATTGTTGTCAGTCTCCTTATTTTGGAGGGTGGGATGGCCACTTGATACTGGACTGCTCTAATCCAGTGACATCTGTAATCAATATTAGTGTTAGGTTGCTTAAAAGATAAGTGTCATCAAGACTTCCTAGATTCATAGAAAAGTGGGATTTGAATACAGGATATTAATTGCAGCTCAAGAAAAACTGAAAGCGGTTCGTCACTCCAAAGGCCAAGAATCATCACTCCAAAGGCCAAGAGGGTGCACTTAAAGTCTCAGAGACAGAGTTATCAATGAGAAGGACCATGCCATTTTTGATAGAAATTTAAGCTGCACAAAGGAACTTTTAGTTTTGACGGTGTGGTGAATGAATTAGAACCAGACATCCTGAGGAGTGAGGTTGAATGGGCCTTAAGAAGCATTGCTAACAACAAGGCAGCAAGAGATGACGGGATCCCAGCTGAACTGTTAAAAATCTTGAAAGATGATGCTGTCAAGGTGATGCATGCCATATGCCAGCAAATATGGAAAACACAAGAATAGCCATCAGACTGGAAAAAATCAACTTATATCCCCATACCAAAAAAGGGAAATGCTAAAGACTGCTCAAACTTCTGTACAGTGGCCCTTATTTCTCATGCCAGTAAGGTAATGCTCAAGAACCTGCAATACATGGAGTGAGAGTTGCCAGATGTACAAGCTGGGTTTAGAAAAGGCAGAGGAACGAGAGATCAAATTGCCAATATCCGCTGGATAATGGAGAAAGGCAGGGAGTTTCAGAAAAAAACATCTATTTCTGTTTCATTGACTATTCTAAAGCCTTTGACTGTGTGGATCATAATAAATTGTGGCAAACTCTTGGTGGTATGGGCATAGCAAATCACCTTATCTCTCTCCTGAGGACTCTGTATAAGGACCAAGTAGCAACAGTAAGAACTCACCATGGAACAACAGACTGGTTCAAGATTGGGAAAGGCGTACAGCAGGGTTGTATACTCTCACCCAACCTATTCAACTTGTATGCAGAACACATCATGAGATGTGCAGGGCTTGACAAATGCAAGGCTGGGATGAAAATTGCTGAAAGAAACATTAACAACCTTAGATATGCAGATGATACCACTTTGATGGCCGAAAGTGAGGAGGAGCTGAGGAGCCTTCTAATCAAGATGAAATAAGAAAGCGCAAAAGCTTTCTTTTGATTGACAACTCGGAAATAGAGGGAGAAAATGTGGAGGCCGTGACAGACTTTGTATTTCTAGGTGCAAAGATGACTGCAGACGCAGACTGCAGCCAGGAAATCAGGAGACGATTACTTCTTGGGAGGAGAGCAATGTCCAATCTTGATAAAATAGTGAAGAGTAGAGACATCACATTGGCAATGAAGATCCGCATAGTTAAAGCAATGGTATTCCCCATAGTCACCTACAACCGGCACAATGTGAGAGCTGGATCATAGGGAAGGCTGAGCGAAGGAAGATAGATACAGGGAGCATACCATTCCTCTGTTATGTCAGCTCCACTGGCTGCCGATTCAGTTCTGAGCACAATTCAAAGTGCTGGTTTTGACCTACAAAACCCTATACGGCTCCGGCCCAGCGTACCTGTCTGAACGTATCTCCTTCTATGTCCCACCTCAGAGTTTAAGATCTTCGGGGGAGGCCCTGCTCTCGGCCCCACCTCTATCACAAGTGAGGCTGGTGGGGACGAGGGACAGGGCCTTCTCAGTGGTGGCCCCTCGCCTGTGGAATTCACTCCCCGGGGAAATTAGGTCATCAACATCCCTCCTCTCCTTCAGAAGGAAGCTGAAAACATGGATATGGGACCAGGCCTTCGGGTAATCTGGCAGACTGACAAGGTAATGACGACCAGAAATTGGAATGGACTATGATAATGCTGAATGTACTTATGGATATTAGAACTCGGTGAACGTTGGCCACTAGATTGGCTTTTAATTGTTATTGTTTTAATTGATTGTTTTAATTATTGTGATTATTACTGTTATGTAATTTATCTGTTGAATTGTTGGCATCGAATTGTGCCGGTTGTAAGCCGCCCTGAGTCCCCCTTTGGGGGTTGAGAAGGGCGGGGTAGAAGTGCCCGAAATAAATAATAAATAGATCTTTTGAACTGTGGTGCTGGAGGAAAGTTCTGAGAGTCCCGTGGACCACGAGAAGATCCAACCAGTCCATACTTCAGGAAATAAAGCCCGACTGCTCATTGGAGGGAAGGATATTAGAAACAAAGTTGAAGTACTTTGGCCACATCATGAGGAGACAAGAAAGCTTAGAGAAGACAATTATGCTGGGGAAAATGGAAGGGGAAAGGAAGAGGGGCCAACCAAGAACAAGATGGATGGATGGAATCCTTGAAGTGACTGGATTGACTCTGAAGGAGCTGGGAGTAGTGACAGCCGACAGGGAGTTCTGGCATGGGCTGGTCCAGGAGCTCACGAAGAGTCGGAAACAACTGAACGAATGAAGAACAACAACAAAAGAAACTTTGAAATATCAAAAGGATGACTCCCGAACAGCTTGTCCTGTGACTTTTCAGTTCTAATTGCTGAGCATGCAGATAACCCAGCAAGATTTAAAGGAAGGTACAGGTGAGTTGTTTTATTGCAAATAGACTGCCATGTAGAGTGGAAATCAGCTGGAATTCTTTTTAACAAAGAGCAGTCAAGCCCAAATTGGGATTTCTTTTTTCTTCTTCTCTTATGGCAAGCTAAGTGCTTCATAACATCAGAAGATTCCCAGGAGGTGTCCAATTCCACTTTTGAGCTCTTCCTCTAGGTGGGTTGTAACCAAACATTTTGCTGCCCAGGAGGAAGCCTGGTTTAAATAGGAGACCAGCATGCCTACTGTGCTGTTGTACAGAACTAAGCCGGCAAGGAAAGGTCAATTTTGGTCTTTTCTCTCCTGTGGATGTCATTCTGGCTCTGTGCAAAACCTATTGCACAAAAGCATCTCCTGGTGATTCTCTTCCCGCTCGGAAGGGGAACAGTTACACATGTACGCAAAGTCTTTGTTTAGATAAATAAATAGAAATCTGGAAGTTAGTGGGAAATCTTCTGAAAACACAAAAGGTAGACAAAAATGCATCTAAAAGTGGGAGCCCACTAGATAATAGTACTTGGTTAACATGATGTCCCTATAGCAAAGAAAATTCTTTAAACATTTTTGCAAAAGGATGTGTGTGCCTATATGTACATGTATGTATCTCTACATGTACTGAAGAACACGTATTCTTCCAGATGTCATTGCACTTCAATTTCCATCATACCTCACCATTGCCTATGGTTGATCAGGATTGCAGACCAGAAACATTATATGTTGCATGTAAACATATAAACAATTGATTTCAAAGTGAAGATGACCGATTTTAGTGTTTATGTATTTTTATAGTTTATTTTATGTTCTGGCATTGAATGTTTGCCATATATATGTTGTGCTCCACCCCAAGTCCCCACTGGGGTGAGAAGGGCGGAATATAAATGCTTTAAATTAATTAATTAATTAATATGTTATTAAAAATGTAGGAGCATGAGGAAATTGTGAATTTTACAAACACAATTTTTCAAACTGGGAGAGCACTTCTCCAGAAATCTCTAGGGCCCTTCTACACTGAAATATATAGAGTGCTTTAAAAAAAAAGATCACTTTATGAATATATTTATTGCATACTAGCCTGGGGACCCGGCAGTGCCCGGGCAATTTGAGAAAGGCATTGTTTGTCTGTGCTCCAAGTTTAGTTTAGATCCAGTGTCGGCTGGGTTCAGTGGGTGCAGGTGAACTACAGCTCCCATATGCAAGTTTCCATGATCCATCCTCCTCCAAACTGCACCAGAGTGGGTCTTGGGGGCTCTATGTGCCAGGTTTGGTCCTGATCTGTCATTGGTGAGGGTTGTAATGGTCTCTGGAAATGAGTGAAGGTACTGAAAGTCCCATCATCTGTGGTCCATCATCGCACAAAGTGTACCAGGATGTAGAGTGGGTCGGGGGGCTCTGTGTGCTGATTTTGGTCTTGATCAGTCATTGGTGTGGGTTGCAGTGGTCTCTAGAATTGAGTGAAGGTACTGCAAAGCCCATCATCCATGGTCTGTCATCCTCCAAACCATGGGGGGGGGGGGGCGTCTGTGCGGAAAGTTTGGTCCAGGTCTGTGATTTGTGGGGGCTGTAGTGTACTGAGGGAAGTAAATCAGATGAAGATACCGCAAATCCCATTGCCCGTGGTCCATCCTCCCCCAAACTTCACCATGGTGTGAGGTGGGTCATGGGAGTTATGTGTGTCAAGTTTGGTCCAGGTCTGTCATTCATGCTGGTCTCAGTGGTCTCACGAATGAGTGAAGGCAATGCAAGTCCTATTATCCGTGGTCCATCCTCCTCCAGACTGCACCAGGATGTGGAGTGGGTCATGGGCTTCTGTGTGCCAAGTTTGGTCCTGTGTGCCAAGTTTGGTGAGAATCACCATGGACTTTGGGAGCCAAAGTGATTGACAGTGCTGCAAATCCCATCACCAGTGGTCCATCCTCCCAAATCTGCACCATGACATAGAGTGGCTCATGGGGGTTATGCGTGCTAAGTTTGGTCTAGGTCAGTGATTCATGGAGGTTGCAGTGGCCTGTGGAAGTGGGAGCCAATCAGAAAGCTGCCACATACACAAATACATACATCCCCACATACATACAAACATTGACTATATTTAATTATTATTTATAATCAATCAATTAATTAATTTAATATTTAATTTATATATGATAGAAGATATATAGATATACACCACCTTTTAGCAAAGGGGGGTCCCTATAACAGTTTACAAGATAGGAAAGGAGAGACAACAGAGCATGAAAGGGAAAGACAGAGGGAGGGAGGGAGGGAGGGAGGAAAGGAGGAGAGAAAATAAAATCAATATTTATAATAAACCAGCTAAATGGAAATGGTTCAATTAGTCTGTTGGAAATGATGCCATCAGTCAACACATGAGGGAGAGAGGCAGAGCTGTCAAGTTTGCTCCAACCTATAGTGACCCTATGAACAAAAGTTCTCCAACGACCCCATCAGATAGGTTTAAAATCAGTGGCATATGCCAGTTCTTTTCCATTTGGTTCACGTAGCCCGCCATCTTCCATCCATGACTTAGAGCTACTTCCAGCAGAGCTTCATGGCACAAATGGAGATGAACTGGCATATGCCACCGTGGCATCAACACGGGAGGCTTCTCATGTTGCACAGAGAGGGAAGAGCAGAAAGAGCTGAAAAATAAAAATCCTTTTTTGTAGAACCCGAAGCATTCTGGATTTGAAACTCAAATATATTCACGAATTGTTCATATATATTGCAGTTATAATATGAAGACCTATATGACTGCTCTGCTGCTTTCATATATTTTTAACAAAAAATATTCAAGTTATGTTATTTAAGAGCAAGAATTCATGAATAGACTGCACAGAAGTTCAATCAATCTAATCAGGAWAATCCATTAGTTATGCCCCAGAGCTGGCAGTTCGAAAAAACTTACAGCCTTCAAATCTTCCAACAAATTTAACAGAAGCCATGTGTATGAAGTCCTCCAAATTCTGAAACTGTTAGTTATTAATACAATATATTTGGTTAAATAAAATTTATTTATTTATTTACAACATTTCTACCTTGCCTGTTGCATCCTAGYACAGGAACAGGACCCTCTAATCATTAATTACACCACACCTTGAATGAAGGAAGAGTCCTTTTTATTTGTAGAATAACTGAAGCCAAGAAAAGAGATGATTATAAAAATAAGTAGAAGTCCAAAAGCAAAAAGCCAAATAAGCAGCAACATAAGCAGTGTCCACACAAAGGAATAATAACAATGTCCCAAAGCTTGCAGAAATAATCCAAATGCAATGAATAGCCAAAAAGCCCTTAGAATAACGCAGGTTCACAGCTTGGGAGTGATCCTGGACTCGTCGCTGAGCCTGGAATCCCAGGTCTCAGTGGTGGCCGGGGGAGCTTTTGCACAATTAAAACTTGTGCACCAACTGCGCCCGTACCTTGGGAAGTCGGATCTGGCCATGGTGGTCCACGCTCTTGTTACATCCCAAATAGATTACTGCAACGCGCTTTACGTGGGGTTGCCTTTGAAGACTATTAGGAAACTTCAACTAGTCCAATGGGCGGCGGCCAGACTACTCACCGGAGTATCATACAGGGAGCATACCACCCCCCTGTTATGTCAGCTCCACTGGCTGCCAAACCAGTTCCGAGCACAATTCAAAGTGCTGGTTTTGACCTACAAAACCTTTTACGTCTCCGGCCCAGCGTACCTGTCCGAGTGTATCTCCTTCTACGTCCCACCTCGGAATCTAAGATCTGCTGAGGGGGCCCTGCTCTCGGCCCCACCTTTATCACAAGCGAGACTGGTGGGGACGAGGGACAGGGCCTTCTCGGTGGTGGCCCCTCGCCTGTGGAATGCACTCCCCGGGGAAATTAGGACATCAACATCCCTCCTCTCCTTCAGGAAGAAGCTAAAAACCTGGATGTGGGACCAGGCCTTCGGGTAAGCTGGCAGATGGACAAGGACAACCAATAATGACCAGAGTAGGAAAGGCAATGACAATGCAAAATGGTTTACGGACTTTGGATTTGGTGAACATTGACCACTAGATGTTTTATTGATGCTAGTATACTGTTGATTGTTTTAATTAGTTATAACTGTGATAGTATATGGTAATTTGTGTATTGTATATTGTATTGTATTTTGTAACTGTCGGCATCGAATTGTGCCTTTTGTAAGCCGCCCTGAGTCCCCCCTAGGGGGTTGAGAAGGGCGGGGTAGAAGCACCCCAAATAAATAAATGAAATAAATAATAAATAAAGCTATGATCAGACTAGCCACTGCTAATCCACTCGAAAAACCAAGAATCCTTAGAGACGAGGCCACATGAACAGGAATATCCAGGAGACTTGAGCTAGATTCCAAACGATGCCTGGTCTAAAGAAAATTCTCTAAGAGCTCAATTTAAGTCCCAAAAACTGGTTCCTACTCCCCCCCAGTTTTTGGCCTTAACTGCCAAATTCTTTCTGACCTGCATAAACATTGGGCCTCTCGGCAGCTCTGGCTGATTTCCAAACGGCGACTGGTCTTATCTATTTCCTCATTAGCTGCAGCAGGTGTGAAACTATCTTGCAAACTCAGGCTTGGAGAAGGGTATAAACTATCTTCCCTGGCTGTCACAGGACCTTTCTCATGAGAACGTAGCCTTTCCTCTGACCCTTCTCGATCAGAGTCTGCAGTAACCTTATTGTCCAAAGTGTCTCCATTTTGCACCTCATCCTCATTGATCACATCGAGTTCACTACCCAAGTCAGACCCACAAACATTAGAAGGGGGAAACACAATCACAGATTCAGCCTCAAACACAGGCTGAGTCCCAACACTGCCCTTCTCAACCCACAAGGGGGGACTCAGAGCAGCTAACACTGACAACAATTTGGTGCTGCAATATCACAATATAACAACAATAAAAACATAAATACCCTAAAGATTAAAAACAGCAACATTGATTATACAGTCATGTAGCCATTTTCATTATTATAACAATCATATGGTCCAGTTCAATGTCCAAAGTGCCGTTGTGCCTGCTAGCCAAAAGCCTGGTTTCAAAACCTCAATTTCAGTTTTTTCCTAAAGGAAAGGAGGGAGGACACTGGTCTAATCTCACTGGGGAGTGGATTCCACAAGCGGGGGTCAACACCAAGAAGGCCCTGTCCCTTGTCCCTGCCAGACACATTTGCGAGGCCGGTGGGACCGAGAGCAAGGCCTCCCCGGTGGATCTTAAACTATGAGGCGGAATGTAGAGGGAGATACATTCAGACAAGTAAGCTGGGCTGGAGCCGTACAGGGCTTTATAGGCCTAGACCAGCACTTTGAATTGTGCTCAGAAATGGACACAAATAAAATCACACCTAAGGATAAATATCACACCTAACGATAAAAATGCATAGATTCAAAATAACTCTGTCCAGTATGCTTGAGGTTTTGTTGTTGCTGCTGTTCAGCAAGTCACAGTATCAAAAATTATTTGATCTTTTTGAAAATGCAAGCAAGTATATATTCTTTGAAGTTGAAAAGAGAAGTGGAGTATTCATCTGGTAAAGAAATCTTTATTGAGACGAAACCACTATGCAGTTCCGAGAGAGGAAATTGAGAGTCAAAGGACAATTAAACTAGAAACAACTGAAGGATATTTCAAAGTTTTATTTGAAGTTTAGTCTCCATTTAGGTTTTATTTCCAATTTTCAAGCTAAAGGGTGAAAATGGCTTTGTAAAAACCAGATTTGATTAAGATGGATGCATTTCTCCCCACTCCTAGGGCTGTTCAGCAAGCCACAGGGAAAAGACCCTTTGTCTTGAGTCGCTCTACGTTTGTTGGAAATGGAAAATATGCAGCCCATTGGCTAGGAGACAACCATGCTCTCTGGGAAGATATGCACTTGTCTATCATTGGAATTTTGGAGTTCAACCTTTTTGGAATTCCACAAGTAAGTTATTCCGAAAGAACTCATTTGGGTGTGTGTTATTTATTTATTTTAGAAAAAAAATGAAATTGTTTTTCTTGAATTATTTATATTGAGAATAAAATATTAGTTCCATAAAGAAAAGAGCAGAATGAAAAGGAGAAAAAAGAAAAGAAAAGAAACAAAAAACAAACAAAAGAAACAAAATTTAAAGAAGAGAAAAAAGGGAGAAAAAATTAAAAAAAATAAAAAGGAAAAAATATAGTATTATAAATGATACTTTATAAATTATAAAGTACTTTGGCCACGTCATGAGAAGAAAGGAAAGCTTAGAGAAGACAGTTATGCTGGGGAAAAAATGGAAGGAAAAAGGAAGAGGGGCCGACCAAGGGCAAGATGGATGGATGGGATCCTTGAAGTGACTGGATTGACCTTGAAGGAGCTGGGGGTGGTGACAGCCAACAGGGAGCTCTGGCGTGGGCTGGTCCAAGAGGTCACAAAGAGTCAGAAACAACTGAATGAATGAACCAAATTATAAATGATTATATAAATCAGTATAATCATTTTTACATAGACTGTGAGAACAATATGGTTGAGAAAAGTAAGAAATTAGGCATTTTCTGCAAAAAAAGAAGTGAGGATAGAAGGGGAGAGTGAAAAGGAAAAGAAAAAGAAAGAAAAAAAGAGGGAGAAGGGGAGAGAAAAAAAGGGGGGAGGGCCGGGGAAAGGAAGGGGGGGTCAAAAAAAAAGAAAGAAAAAAATGAGAAAAAAAGTGAATGTAGTACTTCCAGGTCTCCCCAGATTGTGAATTCATCTTTTTTTTCCTGTGCCTTAGTTTCCTTTTGTCATTGATTTAGTGGTGTTTGGTCCTTTGAATTTCATTCATATCCTGCGGATAGAAATTTCTGTATTTTCCTTTTTCAGGAATTCCAGAAATTTTTCCCAGTCCGTTCTATATATTTTTACATTATTGTGTGACATGTTTTGTGTAAGTATGTCCATATTCAGAACCCCTGGTGGCGCAGTGGGTTAAAGCACTGAGCTGCTGTGCTTGTTGACCGAAAGGTCGCAGGTTCGATCCTGGGGAGCGGCCGTGAGCTTCCGCTGTCAGCCCTAGCTTCTGCCAACCTAGCGGTTCGAAAACATGCAAATCCGGCGGGAAAGTAACGGCGCTTCATGCAGTCATGCCAGCCACATGACCTTGGAGGTGTCTATGGACAACACCAGCTCTTCGGCTTAGAAATGGAGATGAGTACCACACCCCAGAGTCAGACATGACTGGACTTCATGTCAGGGGACAACCTTTACCTTTACCTTTTATGTCCATATTCATGATGTCCATTACTTTCAAAATCCACTGTTCCAGAGTGGGTATTTCAAAAGATTTCCATAATTTGGCCAAAACTATTCTTGCCACAGTTATCAGATAAAAGAAAATCTTATTTCTTATTTTAGAAAATTTTGATAAGATTCTTCATTCTTAAAATTGCAAAGTACATTGAAGTCAAAAGATGCAATAAAACCCCCAAAAATAAAAAAATAAAAAAGAAGTAAGTTCAAATTTTAAATATGAAAAGATGATTGCAAATAATGAAAACCTCCTTCATAATAAGGGGCCAAAGTGGTGCAGTGGGTTAAACCGCTAAGCTGCAGAACTTGCTGACTAGAAGGTTGGCAGTTTGAATCCATGGGACAGGGTGAGCTCCTATTGCTAGCCCCAGCTTCTGTCAATGTAGCAGTTCGAAAACATGCAAATGTGAGTAGATCAATAGATATTGTTTCGACAGGAAGGTAACAGTGCTCCATGCAGTCATGCCAGCCACATGACCAGGCCTTTGGACAGAAAGCATGGCAGCACTTTCGATCGGATTGGAATTGGTTATATGAATTGTTGACAATGTTTCAATGGGATTTTAATCTGTTTTACCTTGATGTTTTATTTGTTATAGTGTTTTATCTTGTGACATCAAATTGTTACCGGTGTAAGCCACCCTCAGAGGTTGAGAAGGGCGGGTTAGATATGTTCAAAATAAATAAATAATAAATAAATAATTACCTAGGAGGCGTCTACGGAAAATGCCGGCTTCGGCTTAGAAATGAAGATGAGCACCACCCCATCCCCAGAGTTGGGCACGACTAGACTAAATACCAAGGGGAAACCTTTACCTTTTACTTTCATAATTATGGAAGTCAGAGACTGAAATGTTTCTATCCAAATTTGTATTCTGAAGCCTGTGAGAGAAGCAAGGAAGAAACCTTAGCAAACGGAAATGTGCCCATAGCCCTGGAATAGTGAAATATCAAAGCTTACGCTAATACACGATTACCCTTCTTATGCTAATGTGGATTGAGAAAGATAATTACAGTTGTTACCTAGAAACAAACTTATTTAGCATTTCAGTAAGATTTTCTAGGAAATGATAAGATTTGTACTTGATATTACAGTGTTCCCTCACTTATTACAGGAACATTGTAATATTACGTTACAGGACCTCCCCAAATAGGTGAAAAACCGCGATGTAGGGACGCTATATTTATTTTAATATTTATACATTATTCTAGTAGTAATACACTATTTTATGTCATTATAAACTAAAAATAAAGTGAAGGAAAGGAAGAACAGGCCCTTCAAGGCTGGAAGGAGGGAGGGAGGACTGAGAAAGCACCTTGGAGAGCGGCAAAAAAACGCAAAACTAAAATACCACAATATATATTTTAAATTAAAAGCAAACCGCGAAGTAGTGAGGGAACACTGTACTTCCAGACTATTCTGCAAGGTGGGGAACTCCCCAAATAAATTTGGCACATATGAAAGGGAATGACCAATGGAGATGGGTGGGATTCAGAGGAAAGAGACGAGAGAGATCTTTGCCACTATTCTGATTCATGAAGAAATTCATATATGAATAAGATCACCAGCTCTAGTTCCTTTTTTCAGGTTGGTGCTGATATTTGCGGCTTTCACTTTGATACCGATTTTGAACTCTGCCTGCGCTGGACACAGCTTGGTGCATTTTATCCCTTAGCCAGGAACCACAATGCACTTGGTCAGAAGGTAAGGAGGCAGGTTTTGGAAATGCAATTGTCTGATCTTCAAATACAACTGGAAAATGCAGACTTCACAAGTTGTGTTAAAGCATCAGCTTTTGGCCTTGATGCAAATTTCCTGGTCCCAGCCTTTTAAAACTCTGTTTTGAAAAAGGTGAGGATTGGTTAATCTGGGAAAGCATTTTTAATGAATACATTGAATATTTAGCATCTTAAACTTTTGAAACTTTCAGTTTATCTGGCAAGGCACAAGCCTTGTGGAGCAAATACTTCATTATACTCAAAGAAATAAGCACGTCCATAGAAATAAAGCAATTTGGAGTTTATACTCAAGGTGTGTGAAATGGCACAGAATGCATTGTTTTCATTCTGTTTTTGTTTCAAATTTTGGGTCCCACCCCCCACCCTCCGTTCCCCTTCCTCTTCTGTTTTCAGGAACGTTCTTCCCGAAACAGAAATAAAACTCAGGGTTCTGAATTATGGATCTGAATGGCCACCTTCCTAATCTCCCAGATGGTGGGAGCACCCAAAATTCAAAACGAAAGCAGAACAGAACAGATTCGCACAGCCCTCGTTTATAACTCACGCACATCTATCCAAACGTATTACCTAAGAATGTATCTCCCTCTATTATTATTTATTATTTAAAGCATTTATATTCCGCCCTTCTCACCCCGAAGGGGACTCAGGGCGGAGCACAACATATACACGGCAAACATTCAATGCCGAAACATACTAGACCATACACATACAAAAACATTAAAATCACTTATCTTGACATTAAAATCCTTTAGTCAAAACTGTCTCAACAACCATATCGAATTTGGTTGGCATACTAAGGGTTCCTATCGCTGCCTCATTGCACACTTCCAAAGGCTCGGTCCCACAGCCACGTTTTTATCATCCTTCTAAAGGACAAGAGGGAGGGGGCTGACATGATCTCATTAGGAAGGGAGTTCCATAGCCGAGGGGCAATTACTGAGAAGGCCCTGTCTCTCGTCCCCGCCAAACGCGCCTGTGATGGTGGTGGGACCGAGAGCAGGGCCTCCCCAGAAGATCTTAATCTCTGCAGTGGTTCATAGGGGGAGATGCGTTCGGACAGGTAAATTGGGCCGGGGGCCATTTAGGGCTTTATAGGCCAAAGCCAGCACTTTGAATTGTGCCCGGTAGTAAACTGGCAGCCAGTAGAGCTGGTGTAACATGGGAGTTGTGTTCTCCCTGCACGCCACTACAGTTATTATCCTGGCTGCCCCTCACTGGACTATTTGAAGCTTCCGAGCAGTCTTCAAAGGCAACCCCACATAGAGGGCATTGCAGTAATATAACCTAGATGTAATGAGAGCATGGACCACCGTGGCCAAGTCTGACTTCCCAAGATATGGGCGCAACTGAGCCAGCTAGCAAGGTAAGATTGTCTGGGGAGGCCCTGCTCTCAGTCTCACCCACTTCACAAGTGCAACTGGTGTGGATGAGAGACAGGGCCTTCGCAGTGGTGGCCCCTTGACTATGGAGCTGTCTCCCTAATGAGGTCAGATCAGCCCCTTTCCTCCTGGCTTTCAAGAAAATACTAAAAACATGGATGTTCAGTTAGTAACCCACTAGAGAATTATGGAATCTGATTTTGGATAACACGATTTTAACAAACATTTTAAAGGTTTGATATGCTTTTTAATTATTGTTTTAATATATATGTTTATTCAATTAAATATGTTTTACATGTCATCAAATTGTTGCCTATATATGTAAGCCGCCTTGAGTCCCTTATGAGGTTGAGAAAGGCAGGGTATAAATAAGGTAAATAAATCTATTTGCTCTGAAGTGGGCTATAGTCAACAAAAGCTCATGCTATAATAATTTTTTAAGACAGAAGTGGGCAGAGGTTTCTAAAATTCAACTCCCATAATCCTCCATCATTGAGAGTTCTGACAAGAGATGGTGGGAATTGTGGGGCAAATAATATCTAGAGTTCCAGTTGTTCAAAATCATGGATCACCTGCCCTCTCCCACTACCCAACCCCTTAAAAACAGGAATCACCAGTTTAAAAGATAAAATGAAGAGGATAAAACCTTTACCTTCTTCATAAATGTAATTAAAATGATATGCATGCCTTTGTTCTTCATGAAACGTCTGTCATAGATGAATAGGGATGATCTGAAAGCTTTCCAGTCTGGGTCTATCCCTTCTTCCACCGTAGCAATTCCTTCCTTCCTTCCTTCCTTCCTTCCTTCCTTCCTTCCTTCCTTCCTTCCTTCCTTCCTTCCTTTCTTCCTTCCTTCTTTCATTTATCTATTTATTTATTTATTTATTTATTGCTTTTCTCAACCCCTGGGGTGGGGGACTCAAACCAGTTCACAACAAAATAAATGCCAAAATTCAGTGCCTCCCAAAATCTATATAAATAAAATTGTAATGTTCATTTGTGGGATTAACATAACTCAAAAACCACTGGACGAATTGACACCAAATTTGGACACAATACACCTATCAGGCCAACAAGTGACCATCACTCATAAAAACACTGAAAAACACAACAAAAGGGATGTAAGAAAACAAAAAAAAATCAAAAAGGTGCAAAACCACATATATACACATATACACACACACCAAACACATATACACAGACTGGGCCACAGCAATGTGTGGCAGGGGACAGCTAGTTTTATATATAATGTGTTTTAGTTATGCTCTAACCCACCTTTAAACACAAGGAGGGATGGGTCAGGAATGAAATTATTATTATTGTATTGTTAAAGGCTTTCGTGGCCAGAATTACTGGGTTGCTGTGAGTTTTTCAGGCTGTAAGGCAAAGGCATTCCAGGAGCCCCCGGTGGCGCAGTGGGTTAAACCCCTGTGCCGGCAGGACTGAAGACCGACAGGTCGCAGGTTTGAATCCGGGGAGAGGCGGATTCCCTCTATCATCTCCAGCTCCTCATGCGGGGACATGAGAGAAGCCTCCCACAAGGATGATAAAACATCAAATCATCCGGCGTCCCCTGGGCAACATCCTTGCAGACGGCCAATTCTTTCACAACAGGAGCGGTTGCTCCTGACACGACAAAAAATAAATAAATTCCAGGAGCATTCTCTCCTATTTATGTATTTCTTTATCATGTCAGAAGTGCATTGTGGATACAGTTATAATGTATTTAAAAACACAGACAAAGTTAAAAACTAGTCACTCACAAAAACACTGAAAAATTGAGAAGAGACTTTAAAAAGCCAAAAAACAAAAAAAAAATTACAACACATGTGCAAAACCACATATATACACAAACACACATATATACACATATGCACAAATATATACACACACAAGACACATATACACAAACTGGGCCATAGCAATGTGTGGCAGGGGACGGCTAGTATAAAATATATCACATGATTAAAATAGCATACAGCAGTGGATTCAAACCAATAAACTATAAAACATCAGACATAGACAAACATAAACCATTTAAGTCATAAATTATAGTTTGAAACCGAGCATATAAAAGCTTATTTTTTCCATTTTAGGATCGTCAGGAAAGCATCTTTATTGGCTCAATTGCCATTTAGCTGGTTAAAGGCCAGGCAGTTAATTGAATAAAAGTCATATTTAATGGATTATGAATCCTGAAATCATTATCTTTCCCTAATATTTCAGGATAAGAGCAGAGGGCGATGTATAGTATTTCATCACATAATGGATGCATCCCTTCCCTCACCCCAAATGGAGGGGGGAGTGTGACTATTATGTGAAGAAATATGGTAGGTTTGATTACATAAATATTAATAAGTTAGCCTGAGTATTAATCCAAACTGCTGTGGGTTTTTTTTATAACAGGAACAAGACCCCGGAGCATTTGGGATTGAGTTTGCTACAATTGCTCGAACAGCTCTCCAGATTAGATACTCTCTTCTGCCTTACTTATACACCTTGTTCTTTGAAGCCCATGCCTTTGGAAATACTGTGGCCCGAGGGCTAATGCATGAGTAAGTTACCCATTTTTGTTCCTTTCTGTCTCTGGGTGCATTTATACCAGTGGTTCCCAACCTTTTTTGGCCATGCCCCACTCCTCTCTATTAGCGGCATTTCCCCTTCTCTATGTCATATGTACAAATCTTACTAAATAGATCAAATCTAAGAGACACAGATGACTTTTTGCACAGTCCTAATATACATGCAAATATAATTGCTATAGGTGGGTTATTAAAAATTAATACCAGTAATTAATAATAATTATGAATATGAAGAAAAATGTGATGATCAGTGAAAGTGCACAGGAAAGATGCCAGATTTAAAGTAACTTGTCTCAAATCAATAACAGCATCAGTTTAGGATTTCTAATGAGAGCCTTGCTAATTTAACAAAAAAGTGCATCATAAGGACAATGCTGTAGATGGAACAGACGGAAATGGGATGGATGGTCATTAATGAAAGGCACATCAGAAGAGCCAAGTTTTCAGATCTTTCTTAAAGGCTGTTAGGGTGGAGGCTAGCCTAATCTCATTAGGTAACTAGTTCCAAAGCCGGGGGCCACCACGGAGAAGGCTCTCTCTCGTTCCCACAAGTCATGCCTGTGATAGAGGAAGGGGCGAAAGTAGGGCCTCCCCAGAGTATTCAAGGGATCACGCAGGTTGGTGGTAGGAGATGTGGTCACCAAGGTAGGCATGTCCCAAACGCTTCAGGGCTTTATAGGTGATGACCTGCATCTTGAGTTAACTCGGCTTCATCTAAACAATGCCCTTTACATTTTTTTAGTCAACAAAACATGGCTATAGCATCAAATAAGTAATTCTGGTACGCAATTTTTCTTGCAAATCAGTTCCCAGCAGTTTTCTGCTCAGTGTGCCAAGGGCAAGGTATTGTTTATTGTGCATTTCAGTGACTAGTCTCACCACCCTAACCAAACATAGCTGTGTGCCAAGATACTGTAGAGGTGTTTATCTTTCATATCATATTTTGCTTACCCTTACCAGTAATATTTGTTTGGTGCCAGTAATTTTTGTCAGGATTGTGAAACAGAGAGAAATTGACAGGTGAAAAAAAATGTATTTTTCATGTGAGATAGCAAAAAGGCCAATTTCTGCTTTTAGTACTAATAGGTATTCAGAATCAATCTCATTTATTTGGGCCCTTTTACACCACACATTTATAGTGTTATGATTTCACTTGCCATGGTTCCTGGGAGTTAATCATATAGTGAAATATAATCCCATATAGATGTCACATCTACTCTTTGGAACAAGCCTGATACTGCTACATCATGTCATCGCGCATGCATTGAAATAATATTTCACATACATCAATTCTTTTCTGTATCCAGCGGCATGTAGCCAGGGGGGGGGCTTGGGGGGCTTCAGCCCCCCCCCCCCCGAAATTCTCATGGTGGTTCGCGAAAAGGCCTTACTGGTGCATTATTTAAACTGTTATGTTTATTCATATCATGATCTGATCACCATAATCAATATATCCCATATGCATGGGGGTATTGGGGTAATGATACAAAAGGTTTGCTAGGCTAGACCCTCTTTCACTCAGACTCAGCCCCCCCCGAAACTCAGCCCCCCCGAAACCCCCCCTGAAATTTTTTCCCCCCCCCCCCGAAACGAAATCCTGGCTACGGGCCTGGTATCCAGGGAAGATTCTAAACCCTTACCTGTCAGTGAGGAGGTGGAAAAGAGAAAAGTGATTGGTTTCTTTTTTTCCCCACCAGAAAAGCTGTATGTTTTTTTAAAAAATCTATATTTAAACCTTTTCAGTCAGGTTTGTTTCTGAAGCTTCTTTTACCATGCTGTTAAACAGAGAAGGATGCCTGAAGGAAGCCCTTGAGCATATTTACCCTTTTGTCAGTATGACCTCATAGACAGTAAATCAGTTTACAAAATACTATGCCTGTTAGTTTCCTTGTCCTGCAATTCTTGCTCGCATTATGATTTCCCTTCATATTCATGTACATGTTGGCACATGCATGGCATGTTGCGTTGCAAGGCGGCTAGAGGCCAGAGAGCAGAAATGTGTGTGTGGGGGGGGGGGGAGGGATCAGCAATAGGCCTGGCAGTGGAATGGTAGGATTGCCACTGCTGCCCAAAAGTCAATCGTAAGATCCAGGGTATGAACTTAGATCTTTTTTAAACCCATGAAACTAGTGAATTATTATTTAAGTTCCATTTATTTCAGTGTGAATTAAGTGAGCCAGCATGGAATAGTAGTTTGAAAGCTGGACTAGAATTCCATAAGAATTCCTGCTCAGTTACAGAACTAAAGTCTCTCAGGCTTAGGACCTCATCACATGGGGGTCTTTTATGCAGGGGAGAGCAGGGGGATTCATAGGGCAATGGGGAAATAGGAGAAATCCGCACATCACCCACATCACCCACTTGCCCATCACACACCGGAAAGTGTACGTTTCTGATGTGCTCCTACATTTTCCCTATGATTTTTAATCTGAACATGGGTAACCTCCAGTGTTCAGAATACCCCATTGTGACATGATGGCAACGGTCTTGGACAGCAGTAGCTCCCAAAGTGACCCATTTAAAGTGGAATCAGGTGTCAAACAGGGATGTGTTATTGCCCCAACTTTATTTTCCATCTTCAATGCTATGATACAGCTAATGGCATAACATTAGAAAGTTGATCATTTCCGCTACCTTGGTAGCCACCTCTCCATAAAAGTCAACATTGACACTGAAATACAACACTGCGAGTGCAGCTTTTTCCCAAATGGAGGAGAGAGTGTTTGAAGACCAGGACATCCGTAGTGATACCAAGATGCTTGCTTATAAAGCTATTGTCCTCCCAACCCTGCTATATGCCTGCGAGACGTGGACTATCTAGAGACATCACATGCAACTCCTAGAACGATTCCATCAGCGCTGCCTCCAGAAAATCCTGCAAATCTCTTGGGAAGACAAGCAGACAAATGTCAGCATGCTGGAAGAAGCAAAGACCACCAGCATTGAAGCGATGGTCCTCCACCATCAACACTGATGGATCGGCCACATTGTCTGGATGCCCGACCACCATCTCCCAAAGCAGTTGCTCTACTCCGAACTTAAGAATGGAAAATAGAATGGAAAACAGAAAAGAGATTTAAAGATGGGCTCAAAGCCAACCTTAAAAACTCTGGCATAGACACTGAGAACTGGGAAGCCCTGGCCCTTGAACGCTCCAGCTGGAGGTCAGCTGTGACCAGCAGTGCTGCAGAATTTGAAGAGGCACAAATGGAGGGCGAAAGAGAGAAACATGCCAAGAGGAAGGCATGTCAAGCCAACCCTGACCGGGACCGCCTTCCACCTGGAAACCAATACTCTCACTGCTGGAGACTATGCAGATCAAGAATAGGGCTCCATAGTCACCTACGGACCCACCGCCAGCACACTGACCCCGGAGGATTGTCCTACTCAGACAATGAGGGATCGCCTAGGTAAGTAAGTACCCCATCGTAGAGTACTTCACCAAAGCAGCCACGCACAGCTGGAAGTAGCTGTGCGTCATGTGATGAGATCCAGTGGGCCTCCGTGCTGAGTGCTCTACAACGGTGAATTTTCTAAATGTGATGAGGTCCTTAGAGGAAGGCAATGACAAACATCCTTTGAATAAATTTTAACACGAAAATCCTCATGAGAGAGTCACCTTGTTGTTGTTAACTGCAATCATGTTGACTTTGACTTATGGTAACCACATGAATGAGAGACCTCTAATTCACTCTATCATCAACAGACTTGATCAGATCCCTCAGATTCAAGACCATGGTTTCCTTGATTGAGTCTATCTAACTGAATTGCGATCTTCCCCTTTCCCTACTGTCTTCTACCTTATCAACATTATTGTCTTTCCTAGTGAGTCATGTCTTATGATATATTCAAAGTACAAGTCTCAATCTAGTTATCTTGGCTTATAGGAAGAGGTTGACTTGATTTATTCTAGGATCCCTTGATTTGTCTTTTTAGCAGTCCATGGTATCTATCTATAGTAGAACTCTTCTCCAGCACCACATCTCAAATGAGTTGCACTCCCACAATCACACATAGAAACTGGAAATATAATGGCATGGACAATCCTAACTAAGGTTAGTATTCCATAACAAATCTTTATACTTCAGGATCTCATAGTTTCCAAGTTTTGTCTTAGAATCGCCATACATCAGAAACAACTTGAAGGCACAATACTAACACCAAAGATCTCTTTCTTAAATTGCTACTACTGTAAGTCATTGTTCTTTCGTTACTTAAAACTTAATACAGGGAGTCCCCAAGTTATGAACAAGATACATTCTGTAGGCTTGTTCTTAAGTTGAATTTGTATGTAAGTGGAAACAGGTACATTTTGTAAGTGTAACTGCAGATTTATATATACATGCTTGGATTGTCTTCCAAGATGGGTGTACTGGTGGTGGGTCTGTAGGTGACTGTGGAGCCCTATTCTTGATCTGCATCTTCTCCCGCAGTGAGGGCATTGGCTTCCAGGTGGAAGGCGGTCCCGGTTGGGTTGGCTTGATGCACCTTCCTCTTGGCACGTTTCTCTCTTTTGCCCTCCATTCATGCCTCTTCAAATTTTTACAGCACTGCTGGTCACAGCTGACCTCCAGCTGACAGCTGACTCCCAGTTCTCAGTGTCTATGCCAGATATACAGAGAGAGGGGGAGGGAGAGAGAGCATAGGAAAGAGTTAACACCCCTGTGTTTGTTTAGTTGTCCGTGCCCCTGTTCAGAAGATTTCACCTCACTTCCTGTCCCTGCGATTATTAGATTTTAAAAAACATGGCTTATTGTGGAAACAAAGCTTTCAGGGACATACCTTTTTCCCATTATAACTCTTTCAGGAGTGAATTATCTCACTTCCTGTTGTCTCTTCTCCATCATAACTGCGAGTCATTTGTACGGATGTTTGTAACTTGCCGACCGTCTGCATCAAGACTTTTCTCTTGCATCTCCTCAATTTACCAACCCCAGGATTGCATAGGATTCAACCATTGCAGATAATATGATATCACAGTGCTGTGCATTTGTTATGTGAAAGACACCTATGCCCGGATCTGTTTCTGTTTAAATAAGTTTACATGTGCATGTATTTTATTTTAGAAACGTAGTATACTGTCTAGTGCTAAGTGCTGTTCTACCGGTTTTATCAGTACTGTCTGAAGTGACTCTTCAAATTTCCAAAGGCTAATAATGTCACATCACCTGTGTCATTGCAACTTGGGTTTCTATTGCCAAAACAAAGAAAAAAACTCATCTGGTGACTGGTGATGTGGATGGAAAAAACAAATGCCTGTTTTCACTACAAAGATGTATACCTTTGCTTATTGCATTCTCACAAGCAAAAAGAAATGATTTAGAATGCCTCTAACTCAGTGAGTGAGGGTATGGGTGTTTCTATACCTTTTTATAATTATTTTTTCTATTTGGGAACATTTTGTTTTATTAAAGAATTCATTTGTGCAGGGACTTTGAAAATATACAAGGGTTGAATGAAAAGTAATGCCTCCAACTTCGTTACTTGGGTTTGCATGGGAATATTTTAATAAATCAAATGCCGAAATAATCCTTAGAATGTGCTCTTTAACTACCACTATTCACTTTTCCACATAATCACCAGACAATTGGATACATTTCTGCCAACAATGAACAAGTTTTCTGAAGCCGTCACGGAAGAAGTCGACACTCTGTTTCCGCAACCCATCGTGCACAGATCTTCTGATAGCCAAGCAAAGCAATAATGTGACCCACACGTTCTTGTGAAATGCCGATTATGCTTGAAATTTCTCTCTGAGTGATACGACAATCGTCCTGAATCAATCTGTCAACCTTTTGCTTGTGAAACTCGGTGGTTGCTGTCACAGGACGTCCAACTCTTTGTTTGTCACGCAAGTCAGATGTTCCCACCTCAACATCTTTAAACTTACTCGCCCAATGACACACAGTACTCACATCAACACAATCACCATAAACAGCTTGCATTCTCTTTGGGGTGACATCTTCTACTGTCAAGAATTCAATGACTGCACATTGCTTGAATCGCATTGACTGACCGTCTGCACAGGGTTCCATACTTTGCACTTAAACAACACAACCATTCAATGCTAAGGCTTCCCGCAAAATGGAACTGTAGAGGAGAGTCTGCTGAACAAGCCAGCACCTGCTGGATACTAGTACTGCCATCTGTTGAGGAGTTACAAAGGTGGAGGCATTACTTTTCATTCAACCCTCGTAGAATGTTTTGTAAAATACATAAATAGATTTTCCACAAATAGATGTTTCTGTTTTTTAAAATGTCTAACCATGGGGAAAATATTGCAGCAGTTTACCGTTTTCTTGACAAGATTTCTTGGTCTTTCTTATTGAGAATTGGAGAATTCATCAGTATGCATTATACCACTACAGAAGAACAGGGGCTTTACAGAGGCACAGACTGAACCATTTTCCTCAGCCCTTCAAAATGCTTTGATACATATTCTTTTTGATCTCTTAGCTTAGGGCAGGAGTCCTCAAACTAAGGCCCAGGGGCCGGATACAGCCCTCCAAGGTCATTTACCCGGCCCTCACTCAGGGTCAACCTAAGTCTGAAACACTTGAAAGCACACAACAACAACAACAATCCTATCTCATCAACCAAAAGCAGGCCCACACTTCCCATTGAAATACTAATAAGTTTATATTTGTTAAAACTGTTCTTAATTTTAATTATTGTATTGTTTTAAAGTGTTTTTTGCACTACAAATAAGATATGTGCAGTGTGCATAGGAATTCATTCATTTTTTTTTCAAATTATAATCCGGCCCTCCAACAGTTTGAGGGACTGTGACCTGGCCCTCTGTTAAAAAGTTTGAGGACCCCTGGCTTAGGGCATTTCCAGGCATTCTGTCCATTCTGCCATAGCAATGGACTTGGGAAATTTACTTTGGACTACAACTCCCAGAATCTCTTGCATGACTTTTGAGTAAGGTTGGAATATCTTAGAATTTGGCCCTGAAACTCCAGTCTACACAAGCCATCTCCATTCAGGAGATAAGGGTGCAAGTTCTCCACTTTTTTTGGGGGGGGGGGGGGTTTTAGGTTGCAATCAAATATAGATCTATGCAACCCTAAGCCAGGATTGATTTGGGGGGGGGGCTGAGTTTCGGGGGCTGAGTCTGAGTGAAAGAGGGTCTACCCTAGCAAACCTTTTGTATCATTACCCCAATACCCCCATGCATATGGGATATATTGAGTATGGTGATCAGATCATGATATGAATAAACATAACAGTTTAAATAATGTACCAGTAAGGCCTTTTCGCGAACCACCATGAGAATTTCGGGGGGGGGTGAAGCCCCCCCCCCCGGCTACATGCCTGGATCTATGTTACAATTTGCAAGGATGTATTAATTGATTGTTGCAGCTTGCAAATACACTTGATGATGGTGTGGAATGTGTATTTAGTTAGTTAGTTAGTTTCCAGCATCCTTCCCAGTTGCTCTGGTGCCAGGGCTCACCCTCACTTCTACACCCACCTAGAATGAGGTAGGATATATTAAATGTACCTTGTTTTGTCTCTAAATAGATGAGGAGGAATAATTCATTAATTTCATTCTGATCCGAGAAAAGCACGGACTTTAGCTAAAACTTCAGTCTTAATATCCAAAAAGGAAAATATGTTGTCTGTGTGCTTGAATGTCAAGGTATGAACAATTGCAGTTAGAACGTTTTTTAAATTGTACTTGTGTTTTTGTGGCATTGAATTTTGCCTTGTAAACTGCCTCCCGAGGGCTGAGGGCTGAGAGGGGCGGTATACAAATACAGTAAAATAAATAAATAAATAAATAAATAAATAAATAAATAAATAAATGATAGAATGTAATGCATAAGACTTATCACTTCATCACATGGGCTTTTTTTTTTTTTTTACTGTTGAAGGGCACATCCAGCACAGTATGGGGACTGAGCCCACCAGATCCCATCAAATGATGTAGAGCTACTTCCAGCAGGGCTCCATCAGTGAATTGTGCTGAATGCATCCTAAGAAGAGGCAAGGAGAACACAGGAGGCTTCCTGTGTTCCCGTTTCTAGTTATGGGGCGAGTACGGGAGGAAGCCAGGCAGGGATGCTTTACCCCAGGTGATGGGGAAAGTCTAGCTATGGGATATGTGGGGTGCAGGGTGATGGATTCCCCTGCTGCTTGCTGGATTCACTACCTTGCCTGGTGAATCCCCACAGTGTCACCCACGTTAGGCAACTTCATGTGATGAGGTCCTTAATGACATAACCGGGAGCTAAGGTTCTGACCCATAAATCTCAGGGCCTGAACAAGCAACCTTCATGTCCCCTTCGATCTTCCGGGGAGGCCCTCCTCTTGCTCCCAACTCAGTCGCAAGCGTGGCTCATGGGGATGAGGGAGAGGGCCTTTTTGGTGGTGGCCCCCCAGCTTTGGAACTCATTACCTGGAGCGATTAGGCATGCTCTTGAAAACCTGGCTGTTCTGCCTTGCTTTTGATAAATAAACAGCAATCCCCATACCATGTCCACCCCAGCATATACTCGTCCTCTTGATGCACTTCTCCTTATTCCTAGTGGGCAATTATGCCCCTTAGCTGTCCCTCCTGTACCTCCCATCACCAGATCATTCTCTCCAGTTTCCTATCCCACCCTATGCCCCCTGTTTGTTATTCTGGCCTCGCCCATTCTGATTTATTCCTTGTCCGTAACTGTTATTTCATTTCATACATGATGTCATATCCCACTGTGTTGATCTTTCCTTTATTGTTTTTATGTTCTTGTTTTTAATTGTGGTGTATTATTTTAATTTTATTTTTATTTTAATTCAAATTATTATTTGCTGTATTCTTATGTTGCATATCTGCATTGCTGTATTGTTGAGCTTGGCCTCATGTAAGCCACCCCGAGTCCCCTTGGGGAGATGATGGCAGGGTATAAATAATAATTAATAATAATAATAATAATAATAATAATAAAGGGGAAATGCCCAATGTTATAGCCTCTCAAGTCAGACTGTTGATCCAATTATCCAGTATTATTAATATTGGGTTGTTGTAGGTTTTTTCGGGCTATATGGCCATGGTCTAGAGGCATTCTCTTCTGACGTTTCGCCTGCATCTATGGCAAGCATCCTCAGAGTCCTCTGAGGATGCTTGCCATAGAGGCAGGCGAAACGTCAGGAGAGAATGCCTCTAGAACATGGCCATATAGCCCGAAAAAACTACAACAACCCAGTGATTCCGGGACAACCCCTCTCCAGGATTTCAGGCAGGGTTTTCAATTCTCCAGCCTGCCAAGGAGATTCCACCAATTGAACTTGAAATATATTCTCGATCTAGAGGGGATAAAGAGATTTTGAAATAATAAGTGATAAAATATGGCATGAATAGGCAAATAAAATATTCATATTGAAAATTAATCTAGGAAATGAGCTTAAAATTATTTTCTTTCCAAAAAATCCTCATTAATACATTGGAAAAAAGTATTTGCTTCCCCATGATGTTTAGAAACTATTAATAGTTGTCTTAAATTAAAGTTCTTGGTTGAAAAAGGTCAAATAGTGACTTGTACTGAAAAGAATTTTAAGATGGTACTTAGTGAATAATGCATGAGAGTTTATTAATATTTATCAGTAGTCTTCGGAAGTGCTTTATAGCTCTACTGTTATTTTTCATGTAAGTGTTCATCATATGCAGGACAATATTTTAAAGTGAGCAGGTGTCAATCCAGAAGAGAGTGGATGAATGCTTAAACAACAGGCTAAAAAAGAAAAAGGAAGCTGACTCTAAAATATGTGGACTAGCATTGATATAATTTTGCCATATGAGAAGAGTATGACTAACTGAGCACTAAAGGTTCCAGCAAACTAGACTCAAGTGTGCCAATAGAGCTGGCTGCGAGGTTCAAAATGTCTTTGGATGTTTATGTGGATTTCCAAGATTAACAGTATGCCGCAAGAAAATGCAAACACACTTCAGTGAATTGTGAATTATTCTTGACATAGCAAGGGAAGGGAGCCCATCTAACAGTTTAAGCAAGAAAGGATGCCCAGGGGAGCCTTGAAAAGTGCATTTGACAAATGTTTTATATCACAGAGTGTTCTGTTGTGCGTTGGGCCTGTAAATAGTTGTCTTTAAAACAGGACGTGCAACCTTTGCCCAACGGGAAGTCAGGGGGCCTAAAGAGAAGTTCTCAGAGGTTTCCACCACAAACAGTCTTTAGATGGTTTGAGAAGTACAGCAAAGTATTTTATTAATGAACAATCAAACAGTAACTTCTCTTGTTTTCAGTAAAGTTAAGCAAATAATTCCAAGCTTTTAGGCAACTGGTGAATTCCTAATCTTACCCACGAAGATCCGCCTAGTCAAAGCCATGGTATTCCCTGTAGTAACCTACGGATGTGAGTGCTGGACCTTAGGGAAGGCTGAGCGAAGGAAGATAGATGCTTTTGAACTGTGGTGTTGGAGGAAAGTTCTGAGAGTGCCTTGGACTGCGAGAAGATCCAACCAGTCCATCCTCCAGGAAATCAAGCCCAACTGCTCATTGGAGGGAAGGATACTAGAGACAAAGTTGAAGTACTTTGGCCACATCATGAGGAGACAGCAAAGCCTAGAGAAGACAATTATGCTGGGGAAAGTGGAAGGTAAAAGGAAGAGGGGCCGACCAAAGGCAAGATGGATGGATGGCATCCTTGAAGTGACTGGACTGACCTTGAAGGAGCTGGGGGTGGTGACGGCCGACAGGGAGCTCTGGCGTGGGCTGGTCCATGAGGTCACGAAGAGTTGGAGACGACTGAACGAATGAACAACAACAAACCCACGAAGGACAGGCAACTGTCTTCAATAACTTCTTCTTTAAAGGAAAATCCCCTTTTTAACTTCTCCCAGACTGACTGTAATCTAACCCTTACTGATGTGGGCTCCGCTACCGGGTCGAACTGCTTCTCGAACGCCGAGTGGACCTACCAGTAAAGGCTTAGATGTTCTCCAGCTGGAGTTCTTTGGTCTTTAGGGCTGTTTTCCTGGAAGTTCTTAAAGGTTGAAGCTTTTGTACAGGGGAAGCTTGCACACGTCCTATACATTAGCTTTCCTTGCTGAGACTAACTAAAAATGGCTCCCTTCCCTTCCCAATTGCCCTGAGCAAGGGGCGGGACCAAAACTTAATGATGTTGGACAGGTGGCTTGCCCTATAACTGCAACCAAAAGAAGCCACCTATCTGCAGAGTCCCTGAAACCTAGGACTGCAAACAAACATTTAATACAAAGCAAATAAAATTGGAGCTCCTGGTACAGCTGTACCAGAACACTTTTATCCTCCAGGGTGCTTGAGTGTTGTATTCATAACATGAAGATCATAGAATCATAGAGTTGGAAGAGACCTCATGGGCCATCCAGTCCAACCCCCTGCCAAAAAGCAGGAAAATTGCAAAGAACCCCCGACAGATGGCCATCCAGCCTCTGCTTAAAAGCCTTCAAAGAAGAAGACTCCACCACACTCTGGGGCAGATAGTTCAACTGCTGAACAGCTCTCACAGTCAGGAAGTTCTTCATAATGTTCAGATGGAATCTCCTTTCTTGTAGTTTGAAGCCATTGTCATGAATGACTTTTCAATGACTTTATAGGTTCTTTTTATTGCAATTTCCGGTGTGAGAGGGTATATCAGATTACAGGGGAAAAAATTTAGACAAAGAATGACATTGGACATACAGACACACAGATTCTTTGCAACTACATTGGATTTACAGTTACATGGCTGTAAAACAAAGGGGAATTACATTTTCACTCAACATTCACACCACATGTAGACACATTCATCCTCAGGCATTCAAATATTACCATATCATTTTCTCCCTTCTTGGAGAAGCACCTGTTAGGCCAGACCTTGCTTTCCTGCAGCCCTTCCAAAGCATATTTCCATAATGCCAAAACTTCGAAACACCGAAATGCCAAAACTTCTTTCCCTAAGAACAATGCCAAGGACCAGATCTCTGTTTTCCATACAACACAACTTGACTCTCTGCACAAAATCTAAGAGGTTCCTGCAGGAGAAAACTTGCTAGCACGTCCCTGACGTCATGAGCCTGCGCCTCTCTCCCCGCCCCTTTCTCCGCCCCTTTCTCTTTGCCAGCGTGGTTTTTCCTTTGCTAGGGCAGCATTGCCCGCATTTTCTCTCAGTTGAATTCTGCCAACTGAGAGAGTACGCTGGCAATGCTGCCCTAGCAAAGGAAAAACCACTCTCGCACGGAGAAAGGGGCGGAGAAAGGGGCGGGGCGAGAGGCGGAGTCTCGTGACGTCAGGGACATGCTAGCAAGGTTTTCTCCCGCAGGAACCTAGTTTGCGACAGGTCTAAGACTCCAAAAGTGCACTTCTTCCTCTTCCCTTGAGAAAGAAGCCCCAAAGTGACCAGACTGCTCCCTTGCAAATCTTCCACTCTCCATACGTACACTATCTCTCTCCTTCCCATGAGCAGAGCATAGTGGGTGGAACAGACTCCTCAGGTCTGCCACACTTTGAGCATTATTAGACTGAGTCTTTTATAGGAATATTCTGCTGATGTAGTCCCAAAGTTGTAAATTAATGATAGACATCTTCCATCCTGGATCCATGTCAGTTTCCTGGCCAGATGTTGATTCTTCTTGATTGGCAATGATCTTATGTTGACTTCCTTATTAACATTGTAAACATTTCTGTTATCACTGTCCCAATTCTTATCAGAGTTTACTTTTCAGATCTTATTAGCAACTTTTAATTACAGTCCAGCAAGCAGGTAGTTAGTCATTGCAGGCCTGGGTCTTTTACTGGTGTTTCCAAAATTATTACCTCCATACATCCTTCCATTCATTCCACACATCATATTAAATCCACATTTATAAAACCTGCACATTAAATTTTTGTGACACCATTATTCCACGTCCTAGTCTCCAGGGCAGCAAGCTTGCTCCCTCCTCCCTATGACTTCCTCCCTATTGACATCCCAATTCATGGGGAATATTTTCCTCTAATACCAAAAAAGGGTGTCCCATGCCTATCAAAGTAACATGTTGTTACTTTGATAGGCCTGTAGTAAAATATGAAAATAGGATCCTTGTATAAAAAAGAATGTCCAGGTTGAGATGAAATTATGAATTTCTCCATATTAAACAAACTATACAACTTTGAACATTAGGTTTACAGATGACCCCGAGACCCATGGAATAGATACTGCTTTTCTTTGGGGATCTGCTCTTATGATTGCTCCAGTTCTTCAAGAGGTAAGTAATGAAATAGTAAAGTACATTGCAATATTGGGAATGGAGGACATATAGTTCACAGATCTTAAGTGAGTACAGGAGCAGATGCATGCTCAGGGCCAATTTTGAAAAAAAAAGATTGAGTCCTTGAGTTAGTCAATGATAAATTGATCTTGTTTTTCAAAAGGGTTTGGCTCTGGGGAAAGGAAAAGCAATGAATACCCAGCTCTCATTGAGAGGTTTGCAATTTTCCCTGTGCCTTTTACCTCCTTCTGGAGCTGTACATTTCTGTTTATAGTAATCAGATAGGGTTTAGCAAGAGGAGATTTTTAAAAAGGGAAAACACAGAGAATAACAAAGCAGGTTGAGAAGTTTTCTGTGGTAAAATCAATCAATCAATCAAAGGATTGTAGCCAACAGGAAGATACCAAAGGAAAGATTGAACCGCAATGAATACGCATTCATGCATCATTTATTCTTTGTGTACCAATCTATTACTTTAAGGGCACCACAAGATGTACAGAACACCGAAATGAAATGAATGTGCTGATGCAATGCATTTAAACTCCCCTCTCTGCCAGTTACACAACAGAAAAAAAAGATGGGCTTACAATCTGCCCTGTTTAAAATAGAATATCTAATTGTCATAGCAGGAAAGTTGGAATGGCAATCTGAGCCCAAGTCAGTGGTGAGCCGCACACCGTTTTGAGGAGTCAGGCCAAAGTCGCAGGTGAAACCCAATTAGTATCATAGGACATTGGTTTACTATGGTACTACAGTCCCTAATTTTTATAATCTGGAAGTGTAGTATAAAAAAGGCAAGTCACTTTCCCCCATGTTTGTGACTACAAAATAGCACTGGGAAACTACTATGTTTGGAATACGTAGGCTTGGGCAATCCATGGTTCTAAATGGTTCTAAAGTACTTACAAAACTAAAGTTCTGGTGGTGAAAATTTCAGAACTCAGAACAAAACTCAGAACAAAACTCTCAAAATTTCATAATAAATGGCAGTTCCTAATTGGTTCTGTCATTAAAATCACCAATAATGAAATAATAACTAAATTTTGAAAGTTTTGTTAGAATTCTGAAATTTTCACCACCAGAACTTTAGTTTTGTAAGTACTTTAGAACCATTTACAACCATGGATTGCCCAAGCCTATGGAATAGCACTCCCTGTCATTCCCACAAAGCCAGTACAAGATCAGGTGTTGGGTCATAGCATAGATTGCTTAAGTAAAGCTACAGTCACAAGTATCGTGAAGTTTTTAAAGAAATGCTGTTAAATTTAACTGTATTGTACCCACTCCAAGCTGTGAAAAGAGGCTGATGATGATGATGATTATTATTAGTAGTAGTCATTGTTGTTGTAGAGATAATATTTGCCCAGATTCTAAGGACTGTAACTCAAAAAATGGCAAGTGGTTGACCAAGCTTTTAAACATTTAATGAAACCAAGGTAAAACACCAGCAAAATACAAGAGGTAAAAGAACTAAAAATAGTCATTAAAGCACCCGGTAAAGACTATATTAAATGCTTCAGAATAGTCTGTCTTATCTGGATGGTGTTTTTCAAGTGATGCAGATTTTTTTTCCACACCTTTGTATGAATTTTTTTCTATGCAGTCCCTCTTATCTCCCAAACGTCTGTTTCTGTACATACCAGAAAAGACCACAGAATGAATGTAGGATACTATCTGGTGGTTGAAGCAAGCATGTGTACTACTGTTTTAACTAGGGTAACAAATACAAATTATGATTATGATTATTTTACTGACACAAAAGCACAGTATGTCACAGCAAACGAGATCTCTATGCTGGATTTCGTATCACAAAATCACAAGTCGAACACTTCCCAAGTGTCTAGGACTGTGTGATGTATTTTCGAATGATGCGCAGATCCAAGTAAGGTGGCCTTTTGCAGTTGACAGATCATGATTTTGTCAATGTTTATTGTTTCCAAATGCTGGCTGAGATCTTTTGGCACAGCACCCATTGTGCCAATTACTACTGGGACCACCTTTACTGCTTTATGCCAAAGCCTTTGCAGTTCATTTGAAGGTCCTGATAATGCTGAGTTTTTCCTGTTGTTTTTCCTCAATGTGACTGTCACGTAGTATGGCAACATCAATAATCCAGACTTTTTTCTTTTCCACAATCATGATGTCTGGTGTATTGTGTTCCAAAACTTTGTTGGTCTTGATTTGAAAGTCCCACAGTATTTTTGCGTGTTCATTTTCCACTACCTTTGCAGGTTTATGATCCCACCAGTTCTTTACTACTGGCAGGTGGTACTTGTGACATAAGTTCCAATGAATCATTTGGGCCACAGAGTTGTGCCTCTGTTTGTAGTCTGTCTGTGATTTTCTTGCAGCAGCTGAGCATATGATCAATGGTTTCATCAGCTTCCTTGCACAGTCTGCATTTATTGTACTGTTTTTAGTTTTTTAGCAAAACAAAAGACATTATCTATGATGTGTCATAAACGTATAAAGTAATTTCAACTTTGTTGTGATGGTTACAGGGAGCAAGATCAGTGGATGTATACTTCCCAGACGCAACCTGGTTTGATTACTACACGGTATGTATTTCCAAAAATACATTTTAAAAAATCATCCAATATTTTGTGTGGAGTCTGCCTGCTCTCTATTCAGGCAACATTTAAAACATTTTTGAATTAATACTAAATGTCTTTCACTGAAGCAATTCACTGTCCAGTTTTTATTATAGTGCCCATCATTGTTTTATGTTCAGCTAAAACCATTAGTATCTATGAAACTCAGATAAACTATGTGTTTTAACCTTATATTTTCCCCATCTTTGCCCCGCTTGTTGGATATTTTAAAAGTTGAACATATTGTGCTCTGTTATGAGGTAATCCAAGTGGCAATGTAGTTTTACAATAATATCAATGTTTTGGTAAATATATCACTGCCACACAGAAAGATGATGCTGTGCAGGATGTTTCTGTGCATTTCCCCAAGTTAATTCATTCTTTTTTTTAAAAAAAAAATGACAATACAACTAAAAGTTCCACATCCAATTTGTACACCTAAAGCTGCTTTCTGTTTGAGAAAATGGTGCTGCAAATTGAATGATTAATCTGTTTTTTCACAAGTAATTGGCAGGAATGCTCCTTTGTGTTGCAAAAAGCACACAAAAGAAAAATAAATACTGTTGTGATCTTCCCAATGCAATACTATTCCCATCACTCCATTAATGGTGAGGGATGATGGGAAATGTAGCCCAATGTGGTGGAAAATTAAGCAGGTACAGCCCACTGTATGGGATCTAAAGGCACTAAAACACCAGATCCTATCTGATCTTGAAAGCTGGCTAAGACTTAGATTAGTGTTTCTCAACCTTCCTAATGCCATGACCCCTTAATGCAGTTCTTCATGTTGTGGTAACCCCCAACCATAAAATTATTTTCATTGCTACTTCACAACTGTAATTTTGCTACTGTTATGAATCATCATATAAATATCTGATATGCAGGATGTATTTGATACAAATACGCGATATGCCCAAATTTGAATACTGGTGGGGTTGGGGGGGGGGGGGTGATTTTGTCATTTGGGAGTTGTAGTTACTGGGATTTATAGTTAACCTACAATCAAAGAGCATTCTGAACTCCACCAATGATGGAATTGAACCAAACTTGGCACACAGAACTCCCATGACCAACAGAAAATACTGGAAGGGTTTGGTGGGCATTGACCTTGAGTTTTGGAGTTGTAGTTCACCTACATCCAGAGAGCACTGTGGACTCTGAACCATCTTGGCACGGATACTCAATGTGCCCAAATGTGAATGCTGGTGGAGTTTGGGGGGAAATAGACCTTGACATTTAGGAGTTGTAGTTGCTGGGATTTATAGTTCACCTATAATCAAAGAGCATTCTGAACCCCATCAACAATAGAATTGGGCCAAACTTCCCACATGGAATCCTTGTGACCAACAGAAAATACTGTGTTTTCTGATGGTCTTTGGTGACCCCTCTGACATCTCCTCGCGACCCCCCCAGGGGTCCCAACTCCCAGGTTGAGAAATGCTGGCTTAGATGGAAGACTATATTTCAGAGGAAGGAACTGGCAAAACCACCTATGAGTATTCTTTGCATAATAAAACCCTATGAAATTTATGAGGTCATCATAAATCATCATCTCTCCACCCTACTACACATGTTTTGAGAATTTAGCCACTGTCACATCCAATGCCTCCTATCAACATGGCAAGGAAATAGCATTAGGGGTGAGAAAGCTGGCTTTCAAGGCCCATTTCCACTATTACAAAAACATCCCTTCCGAATTCCCTAATAGGTTTCCAAGGAATAGAAGTATCCACAAATAGGGTTTGAAAACTGCTGCTTCAGTTTGATGCAGGTTTCCATTTAAATGACACATGCATGAGGGAGGAAAGCCTATTTAACTGCCACTTGTGAGATAGATGTTTGCTTTAAATAGCCAGAGCCATTGACCAGATTGCTTTGAAAAGAGTGCTTCAGCTATATCCAATTTTTTGGTAGGGTGACAAAGTACCAGCTTCATCGCACAACAAATATATCAGTGTTCATGCCCCACTGGAAAAGATACCGCTGTTTATCCGAGGAGGATACATTTTGCCGACACAGACACCAGCCACAAGAACTGCTAAAAGGTAACCAAAACACTCCTCTACTTTTAGAACATGATCGAATTTAAGACCGGGCTGAAATGATTACCTCCTGGAAAATTGTCTGTGTTTTGCATCAGGCATCAATTACTTAATAAATCACTGTGGCAGATTTAATTTTTTTTTCATTTTCCCCACCCATCTGTGTGACAAGGCTGGATTGTTTCCCTAATGAACTAGATAAATTGCTCTTTCCGCCATGATGTAGCAGAAATAAATGCATTTGTGATATTTCAGAAGTAGATCTAAAACAGTGGTAAGTCTGTGATGTTGTAGCCCACTTGCTCCTTGTCTTAATCAAGACCTGCTTTGTGGGGTTTCTCATGATCTCTAACACTCACTTTTGGGGAGACAGCTTCTATATTTATTACTAGCTGTACCCGCCACGCATTCCTGTGGCCAGCCTTCCCTCCCTCTTTCCTTCCTTCCTTATCTTTTTTTTCTTTCCTTCTCTCCTTCTCTACCTCTTTCCTTCCCCCCTTGTTATTTCCTTTCTTTTCTCTCTCCTTTCTTCCTTCTCTACCTCTTTCCTTCCTTCGTTCTTTGCTTCCATCCTTCCTTCTCTCTTTCCTTCCTTCTTTCCCTCCCTCTTTCTTCCTCTTCTTTCTTCCCTCCCTCTTTGCTTACTATCTTCCCTTTTTTTCTATCCTTCTCTCCTATCTTTCTTCTCTACCTCTTGCCTGGGCACCGGTGGAAAGGGAGCCTTGCAGCCCTCAGCCTTGCTGGGCCTAGGTGGGGACAAGGGACAGGGCCTTCTCAGTGGTGGCCCCTCGGCTGTGGAATGCACTCCCCAGGGATATTAGGTCATCAACATCCCTCCTCTCCTTCAGAAGGAAGTTAAAAACCTGGATGTGGGACCAGGCCTTTGGGTAAGCTGGCAGTTGGACAAAAGACAATGATGACCAGAGTAGGAAAGGACAATGATGATGCTAGACAGATCATGGATTTATGAATTGGCGAACATTGACCACAATATGATTTTATTGCTGCGACTGTATTGTTTGATTGTTTTAATTAGTTATAATTGTTGACGTTATATTGTAATTTTGTATATTGTATTTTGTGAATTGTCGGGCATCGAATTGTGCCTTTTGTAAGCCGCCCTGAGTCCCCCCTAGGGGGTTGAGAAGGGCGGGGTAGAAGCACCCCAAATAAATAAATAAATAAATAAATAGGTGCTTTTTGAGGCAGGCCTTACTCACCCAGTGCCGGCCCCTTCTTCTTCCTGCCACAGCTTTCTTGCACCCAGGCAAGGGAAGGCAAAGCCCACCCGCCTCACCAGGGGGAAGGAGCCCCCGGTGGTGCAGTGGGTTAAACCCCTGTGTCGGCAGGACTGAAGACTGACAGGTCGCAGGTTCGAATCTGGGGAGAGGCGGATCAGATGAGCTCCCTCTATCAGCTCCAGCTCCTCATGCGGGGACATGAGAGAAGCCTCCCACAAGGATGATAAAAACATCAAATCATCCGGGCGTCCCCTGGGCAACATCCTTGCAGACGGCCAATTCTCTCACACCAGAAGTGACTTGCAGTTTCTCAAGTCACTCCTGACACGACAAAAACAACAACAACAACAACAAACAAACAAACCAAGGGGAAAAGAAGGATAAGAGGTCCCTGTTGGTGGGGCTGAGAAAGAGAGGATGGAGACTGAGAGGGAGGTAAGGAGGGCCCATGCAAAGCCCTTGCATGGTGGAAGAGGGTGGGCCGGAAGGAAGGAAGGAAGGAAGAAGGGAAGGAAGGAAGGAAGGAAGGAAGGAAGGAAGGAAGGAAGGAAGGAAGGAAGAAGAAGGAAGGGGCCCCTCGGAGGTGGCAGGTGGGAAAAAGAGGGGGAGACCCCAGTTTGGGGCCTGGGGAAGCCGAGGGTGTGCCTGTCCAGCCCATCAGAGCCTTCCATGCTCCTTGCAGCTGTTTGTTTCTTTTCCCTGGCGCAGGAGGGAGGGCAGAGCCAAGGGAGTCATTTTTGTGCAGGCGTTGTACCTTGTACCAGAAGGGGGGATGTGGAACCCAAGTGGGAGAGTTGCTGGTCTTCCCATGGTTCGCACCCTCCCTTCTCCCAACGGGTCTGGGGTGGGGAGGAAGGAAAGGAGGTGTGCAGCCGCTCGTGCAGCCAGGCTTGCCTTGCGATCCTCCGGTCTTGGTGGGAGGGTTGCCTGGTGGCCACTTGGGCTCCAGCTGCTGCCGGGGCTTGCCTCACCAAGCCTCCACGCCCTCTTTCCTTTCCTCAATCCCTCCCCAAAAGAAAGACGACTCTGCCTTCGTGAATGGAAAGGGACTCCATGGCTAGACTTCTCTTCCCTCACAACGGTTGGTGTGTCATTCTTCTCGTGTGTTGGGGAAGGGAGCTTTTGCGCATGCTCTGTAAGGTATTTTTCTTTGGGGGAGTTTTATACTATTTCCCCTTCATTTTTAAGGGGTTTTTTTTGTTTGAATGAAATAGATTGGATTAGTATGTGTTTTGCTGCCAAATTTGGTGTCAGTTCATCCAATGGTTTGTTGAGTTATGTTAATCTCACAAACGAACATTGCATTTTTATTTATATAGATGTTGAGAATCAGTTTTTCCAGAATAGGTAAGCTCAACACTGAAACATTTAGATGATGGTGGAGAGCCATCTACTTTTTTTTAGCAGAGTAGATGAGAGAGATTGTTTGTAATGTTGTAATAATGAGTTTCCTGCATTGCCCCGGATGGAAGTAGAAAAACTTCAAGGTTTATTCCAATTGTGTGATTTTATGTAATTCCCTTTAACAACTTTTTCTAGCATTCTTCAATTTACTTCAGGAGAATGTGCTCCAAATTTGCCTGCATTCATTTCAATAAAGCTTAATTTGCAAAGTGGTTGTTATCTGCCCCATCTTCTTTTTTGTGGTTTGTGGAGGCATATTACACCATAATATCTTCATATCTGCACCAACTAATTTGTAATATCAGATTATACCTCTAACAAATCTCTATAAATCTAGTAATTGTTATAATGTAAAGCAACCCATTTCACAAAATTGATATTATTAAAATAGGATTATAGAGTTAACTCTATTTTTGAGAGCTGGTTATCTAACCTCTGCATAAATACCTCCAATGGAGTCTAATGTTATAACGATTTGAGTTTTTCCTAATATTTAATTGGAATTGCTTTTCTTGTAATAGAATATTGATAAATATATGCTAAATGGTGGCTTAGACAGCAGTGGCCTTTAGAGACTTCTTAGTGATTGTGAAGTGTTTCCAGATTACATTTTTGCTATAGCAATGTGATCAACATCCCATTTTATATATAGTACAACCTCCATATCTGCAAAGGATGTGTTCCTGAATATTGTATGGATTTGCAAAACTGCAGATAATAGCAGACCCTATTGAAATGAAGGACTTCTGGCTCAATAATATATAGAGCAGTGGTTCCCAATCTTTGGGCCTCCAGGTGTTTTGGACTTCAGCTCCCACAGTTCCTAACAGCTGGTAAACTGACTGAAATTTCTGGGAGTTGAAGTCCAAAACACCTGGAGGCCCAAGGGTAGGGAATCACTGCTATAGAATTACCCTAGAGGACCAAGAAAATGCCTAGAGATGACATAGTTTGTCAGATTTGCATAAAAGAAACCTCTTAATGACACATTTCAATTATTTTTAATCATGTTTTTTTTTTTCAATAGCCGCCTGAATCCATTTGGACTCATTGTTGCTCTGAATGAACAGGGTGAAGCCTCTGGCTCTCTCTTCTGGGATGATGGTGAATCTGTTGGTGAGTGTTCCGAAGTTCTTTAGCGGAATGGGAGACACAACTTTGATGTATGAGCAGAGTCTAACTTGGTTTGGAAGTGTTGCACTCCAGACCCTCTGACTTTAAACACCACGCATTTGAGTAGGGAAACAATCCCTTTATTGAAGATAATTAAAAAGCAGTAAAGTAAAAAGCACTTTAAAGAAATAGGTAAATCCAATTAGGTAGGAAGATAAGCCAAAACAAAGTAGTCCAGGGTAATAGTCCATCAAAGTCCATGAAAAACAAAGGCAAAAACTTCTCTAATAAAATCCAAGAAACCAGGAAACATGAATCCAAGGCATGAATATAAAATCATAGAATCCAACAATCAAAACCATGAAACAAAGGCACTTAAGCATGAATCTTTCCTAGCAAAGTTTACATTGGGGTTTGGGGAAGGGGTGGGTACTCTCTTAGTCTGTGTGGATTGGTCCCGGAAATCACTGGGTCCAATCCCCACAGGGCCCACACCTGGTAAGACCCAGATCTTAAGATCCAGATCTTATCAGGTACTGAATTAATTTGGAACAAACCAGGGAAACCCTGGTTTGTTCAGGATTATGTTGTTTTTACTGGAGGCATTGTTTGACGCCTCCAGTAAAAACCCAGACAGGTCCCGGGATATGTGCCTGTCTGGATGGACCCTTACAGTCAGCTAGATAGCCTGGAGCTGAGCCATAATATGACTTTATGGGTCATAACCAGCATATTGAATTGTGCCTGGAAATAATTGGAGCCAATGCAGCTGTTTAAACAAGGGCATTGTGTGATATCCAGTTGGCTCCATGGCTATGGATTTTAAATTAGCTGAAGTTTTCATACACGCTTCAAAGTGAGCCCCATACAGAGCATGTCGCAGAACTCCAAATAGGATGTTACTAAAGGCATATACCACTGTGGTCAGATCTGGCGTCTCAAAGAATGGGTGCAATTGGAACACAAGCTTAAAATGTGCAAAATGCTCCTAGACACCATAGAAGCCCAAGTCTCCAGTTTCAAAGCTGAGTCCCAGAGTAAATCCTAACTGTGAATCTGCATCTTCAAGGAGGGGGTAACCCTATCTAACACAGGCTGAATCTCTATTCCCTCAGCTGACTAGGAATATCCCTGTCTTGTCTAGATGGTCGTATATACTCACGTATAAGTCTAGAAATTTTAATCATATCTTCAACCCAAAAATCTGGGTTAACTTATTCACAGGCCAATATAAGTCTTATATAAAAAAAGAACCATCTCCTTCTGTGAGTGGTGAAAGGGGAGAACCTTAAAGAAGGACCAACTCCTTCTAATCTCTGCATTATCACACCACTTCTGACCTTTTGAATGCCTGGGTTGAGAAACAGCTGTGGCAGTTGGAAACAGCAAATGGCAGAGTCAGGACTGGTGCTTTTCCCTCTCTGCTGGATGGCCCTCAATTTATGAACAAGTCATATCAAAATCTATGATTTCCAAACTTGCCCTCACTTTATACATGAGGTCAACCTATACATGAGTATATAGGGTAAGTTTCCATTTATTTGCTCTCATTCAGTTAATTAGTGATTAGAAGATACTGGTTTAGGACCAAGACAGCCTCTTTGAAGTGAGGTGGAAAAGAGTAGTAGAGTTGAGTGTCATTCACATATTGATGGCACTGCACCCCAAAACTGTTGAGCATTTCCAGTATGGAACACATCTCACCACGCTAAAACAGATGTGGCTCTTAATAAGACGTGCCGCATTATCATGGGGTGTCTGCGCCCTACACCACTGGAGAAATTACACTGTTTAGCCAGTATTGCACCAACTGACATCCGCTGGGAAGTAGCAGCCAATAGTGAAAGGACCAAGTCAGTGACATCTCCAGCTCATCCCCTGTTTGGGTATCAGCCAGCACGTCAACGTCTTAAATCAAGAAATAGTTTTCTAAGATCTACAGAGACACTTGCTGGAATACCTCAGCAAGCGAGAGTCCAAAAGTGGCAAGCTCAAACCCAAAACCTCAATCAATGGCTGATACCAAATGAGAGACTCCCCCCCCCCCCGAGCACACAGAAAACTGGGCGACTTGGAGGGCACGAGATGCAGAGCCAATCTTAGGAAATGGGGCTGCAAAGTGGAATCCACAACATGTGAGTTTAGAGAAGAGCAAACTACAGACCACCTGCTGCAATGCAACCTGGGCCCTGCTACATGCACCTTCTTATAGTAACACCAGAGGCAACTCCAAGTGGCCAGCTACTGGTCAAAGGACATCTAATCAACTACCAAGCTTGCAAACTTTGTGTTTTGTTTATTTGTTTGCTAAAAATGCAATACAACTGTTTGGTTTGCTCCTGACACAATAACTCAATCAACCCCAAAACTCTAAGATTTCATAGATGCTGCAGTTAAAGTGAAGTCACAATAACATATATTGATAGTGTGAAAGAGCACAATAAATTATTTTGTCTTATTGATAGTAAAAATTAGAAACTCCAGATAGTGACCCAAACTTTCTATGCTTGTTTACATTTAATGCATAAATATAGGAGCTTGGTGCATTTTTGAATGGGCAAACATGTGTGTCTCCATGGGCTTTTTGTTATGCATTTGTCATGGAAGGAAGCCATTTCTCTTTCTTGTTTACTGACCTAATTTTAACACCAGTCTTGTGACTTCTGTTTTGGCAGACACTGTCACCAATGGGAACTACTTCCTGGCCAAATATACATACAGAGAAGTAAGTAAAAACAATGGTTAGAAACTCAGTAAATAAAGGGTGCATACAATAGGGGAGAGGGGAGAGGTGACGAGAACAAATAAGGAAGTAAAAACCATCTGGGAATGAGGAAAATGAGTTAGAGAGAAATCTGAAAGAGCCAGGTGGATAGAGCAAAGCACAAAAGAGATATAAAAGTAGATTATCAGCATACCTCTCTGAACTTATCCAATTCCATATACAGACAGGGGCGGCTCAACCATTATGCAAAGTAAGCATTTGCAGTATAGTTGATTTTGCCCAGGGGAGCTCTTGAGGCGCTCTTGAGGGAAAATAGACCTTGACATATGCGAGTTGTAGTTACTGGGATGTATAGTTCACCTACAATCAAAGAGCATTCTGAACTCCACCAGTGATGGAATTGAACCAAATATGGCACACAGAATTCCCATGATGAACAGAAAATATATATCAGTGATTGGTTGGGGGGGGGGGGGATAAGAGATTATTGGGAATCTCCAGGTGGAGTTAGGAAAAAATCTGCTTGAAACTCTGAAAACCTATAATAATATGCTGATGGTTGGATTCAATACAAGGCAACTTGTGTCAGGATTCTGGAGCAGGATGAAGATGATGGGAAAGAGGATCTTCTCCCACCAGCTGAATCTGGTGCAAATGCTGAGCAGTAAGCAGCCACCTGACCAACCTGACACTTTGGAGCTCACTGCTGCTGAGTAGGAGCCAAGCCCTTCTGGTATAGAAGTAACTGAGTCAGGGCAGAATTAGGCTGTTCAGGGGGGAACTGACTTGCCCTGCCTGACTCCAGCTAAGGGTTGATGCCATTCAGCTGCAAAGATCCATTAGCTGGACCATTCTCTTGCTTTGACATTCTGTTTGGACTGACTACTGTGTTGACTTTTGGATTGTCTCTGACTATTGTGCTTGGAGAACAGCTGTAGAGCATGATAACTTGCTATATTCTCTCTTATTGAGTCTCCATAGGAAAAATTTTACACAGTATGGCAATATTTATCAGAAGGTGAAAGAAATGGGCTGCATATTGTAAAGCTCCAAAAGAGTTCCCTTTCTCTGGGACTGGTAAACATGTGATCCTTCAAATGTTGGAGCACAACTCTATGAATTCTACTCAGTATGAGATGAGGGATGAGAGTTGCAACCAAATATCATCTAGATCAGGGGTCTTCAAACTACGACCCAGGGGGTGGATACGGCCCTCCATGGTCAATAACCCGGCCCTCACTCAGGGTCAACCTAAGTCTTGAAAGCACACAACGACGACAACAATCCTATCTCATCAGCCAAAAGCAGGTCCACACTTCCCATTGAAATACTAATAAGTTTATCTTTGTTAAAATTGTTCTTCATTTTAATTATTGTATTGTTTGAAAGTGTTTTTTGCACTACAAATAAGATACGTGCAGTGTGCATAGGAATTCATTCATTTTTTTTTTCAAATTATAATCCGGCCCTCCAACAGTTTGAGGGACTGTGACCTGGCCCTCTGTTTAAAAAGTTTGAGGACTCCTGATCTAGATCAAGGCTTCTTATAGTTTTCCATGCAGGGCCCTTTTTGACCTAAGAATTTTTATGTGACCCCAGGCATATAGGTGTATAAAAAGTATGAAAAACAAACATAAAGGTAAAGGTTTCCCCTTGACATTAAGTCCAGTCGTGTCCAACTCTGGGGGGTGGTGCACATCTCCATTTCTAACCTGAAGAGCCGCCGTTGTCCGTAGACACTTCCAAGGTCATGTGGTTGGCATGACTATATGGAGCGGTACCTATTGATCTACTCACATTTGCATGTTTTCAGACTGCTAGGTTGACAGAAGCTGGGATTAACAGCGGTCGCTCACCCCGCTCCCCAGATTCGAACCTGTTCAGCAGCTCAGCAGTTTAACCCACTGCACCACCAGGGGCTCCCATCAAACATTTACTGATAACAAATCAGTGTTTGCAAGGCTTACTAAACAGGTTGACATTCCTTTTTATGAAGTACATCTGAGGCATCTTCTGCAGAACCCACTGTAAACACTGCACAACAGGTTCATGTAAATATTCAAAACAGCCACTAGGTGACGTTTGGAAATCTTTTACTGTTATGAAAATTTTTGGGACCCCAACATTGAGCTCAGGAGACCTTATTTGGAATCAGGACCCATAGTTTAAGAAGCAAAGATCTAGAGGATACAAGTTTCCTGTTGTAGTCCAGTTATATCCAGCCCATCTGTAACAGATGTTTGACCAACTTCCTTCATGAATGGAGTTGGCAAAATCTCTGCATCTGCCAGGGCAGATAATTCCAGTGCTAAATTGCTGTTACATTTAGAAGTTAGAAAGCTCCTTCTGATAAACGCCTTCTGAAACATGACCCTTCCTTTGTCCTTAGTGGATTCTGTTGTGTCTTTTCTTTCGGATGTTCTTATGAGTAGTTGACTGTTAGCATAACTTCCAATCTTTCATGTGTGCATTTGTTGGGCTAGGTCAAGCTGATAATCCTGACAAGAGTAGACCCATTAAATTTATATGACTTACGCAATCGCTTACCACTCAGCAGTGGATGTAATGAGTTTTCCGTAATGGGACTATCCATTCAGTTTAGCCAATCTATTTCATGCTGTTCATACTTTTGACTCGCATTTAATGTTGCAAGCTAAGTGACCTTTTTTTGTTGAGGTGGCAATTGCCTATTGAGAGGCCAGAGTGCTCAGGACTGAAGTTCATTCTAAGGGACCGAATGGTTAGGAGATCACTGAGAGCATATGGAATGGGGAAGATTTAGAGAATACAGAACAACAAATTCAAATGGTGTTTAAGGAATTAGGAAAATATTTTAAGTTGAAGGACTTAGGTTGTTTAAAAAATACCTAGGTATTGAAATAATTAATTCAGAAGATTTATTTTTGAGTCAACAGCAAAAAATAAATGACTTAATAATTAAGTTTAAATTACAAAATTATCCCAACTTTTGTCTAACGATGATAACAAAATAAATGCCTTGTGGGTCTCAGTAAAAGTCATTTGCCTGTCTTCCAGTTCTACAAATAAATTTCTCAGCTTTTGCAAATGCTCAAAAATACTGTCTCCCCTTTTTAACTTTAAATTATAAAGACATCTTGTCAAAATGATTTTAATCCCCGGTGTTTCCAACTTGTACACACTTCGCAGACGCTCCCAACATTCTCTCGCTGTTGTAGCATTCCTCAGATAAGTGAATTGACTATCTTCCACGGCGAAAATAATATTTGCTTTACATTTTTCATCATTTCTAAGTTCCGCTGCATTTGCCCCAGCTGCCGGAGGATTTTCCACAATGCCCCATAAGTTTKCTCTGATTAGAAAATACTTTAATTTCACTGCCCATGACTAGTAGTTTGAAGAATTCAGTCTCTCTAGTGGCAAATTACCACTCCCGCTTTGAGACATGTTCTTTGAACAAACACAACACTAGACAGTCTTTAGGAATTCTGGGCTTTAGAGTCTCCTAGACGGGGCTGCTGGTACTGGGCCCATAACCCATGTCGCTGCTATCAAACTGGGGTTCCAAACATTCAACCCCTTCTGCAGAAATTGCGCCCCTTCGTCCAAGAAGAAAAACCCAACAGAAAAACAAACTGTCTTCTAGCAAAGAAATATTTATATAAAGATACTCAAAAATAAAGCAGAGTCCTTGGAATATCCACACAAAAGCTTATAAACATGAAGTCTTTATCTTCACAGTCTTGTTCTCCAGATGTTGCAGCAATAATACACCTCCAGCAATTCCAAAACTCTTTCCAGCTTCTTTCCAGTCTCTTTCCAGCCTCCAGCCAACCTCTCTCCAACCTCCAACCTCAAGTAATACAATTTACTTAGTCTCTATTAGTAGTACCTCAACTCCCACAGGTGGCTTGATTGTTGCTGGCCATACAATGATTGGACATGAATCTTACAATCACTTACCCATTTTTAACTTAAGAAATGACACAAACAATATAAAACTCTGACACATTTGACTTTAATAAATCACCACCACCAATTAGCATGGTGGTAACTAAAAATAGCAGCAGAAGAAATCATTGCTGAGTTAGTTCACAGTGAACAAGTTCACTGAAACCTAGCAAGGCACAATTCCCCCAGTTCTTCATATTTTTTATTTGATTTCCCCACCCCATGTGCTCTGAAGAGCATGGGGACATTTGTACTACCTTTCCACCCCCAATGTATTATAGATATACATGGAATATTTCTTGTAACGAAGTGCTAGTTTTGAGAAAAGACAATCTGGGGCTGAAACATATTTGAAGGTGGGGAGGAAGAAACATAGCAAAATTACCTCAGTGTCCTTTAGAAGAGCCCTTTCCAAAAAGAAACGTGTGGTGAAGGGCATAGGAATGCATTAGGGAACCTGAGAGGCTATTTTGGCCTTCAGTCTGTTTTTGGCCACCCTGGAGCTAGCTAGAAGAACTCGGCATTGAGTTGCAGGGTTTTTCCCTGGTTATCTGAGAGGCTTCAATTATGTGCATTAGGACTTTGATTTGCCATCACACAGTAAAAACTTGTTTTCCCCACTCTAGAGGAAAACCTCTACAGCTTTGCTAGGGAGTAAAGTTACAGTTCCACAGCTTTGCTGGGGGAATACAGCCAGCTTTTGCTGGAAAATAAAGGAATCGTTCCACGGCCTGCGTGGGGCAAATCTATAGGACACCAGCTTGGCAGATCTACAGCAACCATTGCCTGGTAAGGGACCACTCAGGCTATCCATAACACAGCTTGGAGCCAGGAGTTGGGGCCTCATGCCAGCAGGGTAAAGAAAGATTGCCCAAGGAAGGGTCGGAAGGTTTCCCTAAAGAAGATAGGAACAGTTTATCAAGCAGTTGCCTGTCCCTTGTTGGCAGATCGAGAAAGCTACTAGTTTTTCAAGATTATAAAGCATTTAATTCATTTGTTTGAAGATTTAAGCCTTAATAAAGAACTTTGTTGAACCTATTTTGAGCCTCTACAGAACTTTGTGTTGGGAAACCTATGGGACCTGTTAGCTGAGGCACCCCAGCGTCCTGTTGGGCATACAGAAAGCACGTCCTGTAAACAGACATTGTCATAGGCCCAGTGCGCAACAGCACAGTAGAGGCCCCTTCTTTGGAAGCTTTTATTATTTATTTATTTATTTATTTACCGCTTTTCTCAGCCCTCAGGCGACTCAAAGCGGTGAACAACATCAATACAAAACATCACGAGACATAGGGCAATTAAAAACAATTGTAACATAAATCATTAAACATCCGTATAACAATCATTAGCGCCTCAACAGTAAAATCAGAATCCAGTCTCATCATCCATTATTCCATTCCTATGTTCAATTACACTGTTTAATCAAATGCTTGTTCAAACAGCCAGGTCTTCACTTTCCTCCGATACGCCAGCAGGGAGGGGGCCGATCTGATATCTGCAGGCAGGGCGTTCCACAGCCGAGGGGCCACCACTGAGAAGGCCCTGTCTCTCGTCCCCGCCAAGCGCACTTGTGATGCAGGCGGGACAGAGAGCAGGGCCTCCCCAGATGATCTTAGTGTCCTAGCTGGTTCATAGGAGGAGATGTGTTCGGAGAGGTAACTAGGGCCAGAACCGTTTAGGGCAGTGGTTCTCAACCTTCTTAATGTTGTGACCCCTTAATACAGTTCCTCATGTTGTGATGACCCCCAAGCAAAAAATAATTGTTATTGCTACTTCATATCTGCAACATTGCTACTGTTATTATGTAAATATCTGATATGCAGGATGTATTTTCATCACTGGACCAAATTTGAATACTGGTGGGGTTGGGGGGATTAATTTTGTCATTTGGGAGTTGTAGTTGCTGGGATTTATAGTTCACCTACAATCAAGAGAATTATGAACCGCACTAATGATAAAATTGGGTGAAACTTCCCACACAGAACCCCCATGACCAACAGAAAATGTTGTGTTTTCTGATGGTCTTTGGTGATCCCTCTAAAAACCCCTCGCGACCCCTCCAGGGGTCCCGACCCCCAGGTTGAGAACCACTGGTTTAGGGCTTTATAGGCTAACTCCAGCACTTTGAATTGTGCCCGGTAGCAAACTGGCAGCCAGTGGAGCTGGCGCAACAGAGTAGTATGCTCCCTGAGTGCTGCTCCTGTTAGCAACCTGGCTGCCGAAGGCTGGACCATTTGAAGCTTCCGAGCAGTCTTCAAAGGCAACCCCATGTTGAGAGCGTTGCAGTAGTCTATACGGGATGTAACCAGAGTGTGGACTACCGTGGCCAAGTCAGACTTCCCAGACTTTTAAACAGAGGCTGGATGGTCATCTGTTGGGGTGCTTTGAATGCAATTTTCCTGCTTCTTGGCAGGGGGTTGGACTGGATGGCCCATGAGGTCTCTTCCAACTCTAGGATTCTATGATTCTATTGCTCTTTGCCGGCATGTATAATTATCACAATATTACGCCTTGAAGAAAAATCAGAGTATTAATAAATGACTGAATCGGGTACTGATTGCTTCAAGAGACAAAGACCAATCCAGAGCGCAGCTTTCCCCTTCAGTCCCACTCCCCAGAGTCCCTGGTGGATGATATCACAGAAATTTTCGTCCTGGAACTACACAGTTGGCATTCAGTCTCAGAAATATGCAATTAATAGGAGCCATTTAGCAGAACAAAATGATATTAATGTCCCCGCAGTGTTGTTCGCAGACCTCCTGCCTCCAGCAGTGATTGGAAGCTGGAGCAAGCAATGACTACTTTTTGGCATGATTATTATGTCTACAAAAGCCAGTCTTTTGCAATGCGTTGTAAAATAGCAAATGCTTTCCAGTGTTTTAAAGCTCTTCTCCTCTTTCTTCTGAGTGCTTTTCTTTTGTTGTCTTAGAGGAAGCTGGCATAGTCTGAACACAAATGCAGAGTAAAGATTATCCCAGGATTCTGTTTGGTGTGGAGCAAATTGCTGAAGGCAGAATGCAGGAGGTCCTTAGCTATTTTCATATTCCACAGGAAATCACTTTGCATTTGATTGCCATCTCTGTGGCATTTCCATTTCTCATTGCTGAAATTAGATTTTTCTCTCTCTCCTGTTGTACAGTCTTGCCTGAAACCTCTACTTGCATTTAAGCCAGCTTCAAGTGTCAAGCTAATAGTGCAGATATGAGATGGCTGAAATTGTTTTCTGATTACAGGAGAGGTTGGTAATAGTTGTGAGATTTCCTTATGTTCCTAGATTACACCATATTCCTAAATTGCCTAAATGTCCTATATTACATTTTCAACATAATCAAAATAATATCTTATGTGGTTATTTTGAAAATCTGTATAGCTTGTAAGCTTCTGGTGTTCTATTGCATTGAGCTTTGGCGTGATATTTACGTTTTTGACATTTATTTTCCAATTGCTGCTTCTTTTTTTTTTTTGGTAGTGTCAGGAGCGACCTGAGAAACTGCAAGTCGCTTCTGGTGTGAGAGAATTGGCTGTCTGCAAGGATGTTGCCCAGGGGACGCCCAGATGTTTTGATGTGTTACCATCCTTGTGGGAGGCTTCTCTCATGTCCCCGCATGAGGAGCTGGAGATGATAGAGGGAGCTCATCTGCACTCTCCCCAGATTCGAACCTGTGACCTGTCGGTCTTCAGACCTGCCGGCACAGGGGTTTAACCCACTGTGTCTATGGGGGCTCCATTTCTTATTTAAAACAAATATTTCTTATTTTAAAAAAATATGTATTATTCTTACTAGCCGTCCCCTGCCACACGTTGCTGTGGCCCACATGGGGGTTCTGTGTGGGAGGTTTGGCCCAATTCTATCATTGGTGGGGTTCAGAATGCTCTGTGATTGTAGGTGAACTATAAATCCCAGCAACTACAACTGCCAAACGTCAAGAGTCTATTTTCCCCAAACTCCACCAGTGTTCACATTTGGGTATATGGAGTATTCGTGTAGAGTTTGGTCCAGATCCATCATTGTTTAAGTCCACAGTGATCTCTGGATGTAAGTGAACTACAACTGCCCACCAAACCCTTCCAGTATTTTCTGTTGGTCATGGGAGAACAGTGTGACATGTTTGGTTCAATGCCATTGTTGGTGGGGTTCAGAATGCTTTTTGATTGTAGGTGAACTATAAATCCCAGCAACTACAACTCCCAAATGACAAAATCAATAAGAAATGGAGCCCCTGTGCCGGCAGGACTGAAGACCGACAGGTCGCAGGTTCGAGTCCGGGGAGAGGGCAGATGAGCTCCCTCTATCAGCTCCAGCTCCTCATGTGGGGACATGAGAGAAGCCTCCCACAAGGATGGTAACACATCAAAACATCTGGGCGTCCCCTGGGCAACGTCCTTACAGACAGCCAATTCTCTCACACGAGAAGTGACTTGCAGTTTCTCAATTCACTCCTGACACGACAAAAAAATGTTTAAATATATTTATTCCACTTTTTTTCAAATGAAAAAAAGACAGCAAGTAAAACAATATAATCAACCAGTAAAATGCAGATATTGAGAAGGATGTTGCATTCAGGGAAATCAAGTTGCTTGTAACCTTATGGACTGCTTCGTAAAAGAAGGGCATATGTTTTTCTAACTGGTTTTAAAATCAGTGTTGTAATAGAGTCAGGGCATGTAAGGTCAAAGGGCCAGGACTCTTTGATTAGTAGAGACATGTGCTGCCATCCTTTTGAGGTTTCCCTGTTCATTCTTAGTTTAGCTATCTTTCTCATAATTGTGTGTATGTACATGTCTGTACTTGTCCAAGATGGTTTTAAACAGTGTATTTTAATATTGAGATAAATATTTTTAACGTTTATGTATGCATATGATGAATTCTTGTCCCAGCATTGAAAGTTTACCATATATATGCTGTGCTCTGCTCTGAATCCCCTTTGGTGTTTTTTTGTTGTTGTTGTTGTTTTGTTTTTTTGGTGTCAGGAGTGACTTGAGAAACTGCAAGTCGCTTCTAGTGTGAGAGAATTGGCCGTCTGCAAGGACGTCACCCAGGGGACGCCCGGATGATTTGATGTTTTTATCATCCTTGTGGGAGGCTTCTCTCATGTTCCCGCTTGGGGAGCTGGAGTTGACAGAGGGAGCTCATCCGCCTCTCCCCGGATTCGAACCTGCGACCTGTCGGTCTTCAGTCCTGCCGGCACAGGGGTTTAACCCACTGCGCCGCCGGGGGCTCCCTTTGGCGTGAGAAGGGGGGAATATAAATCTATATAAATAAAAATATAATGCCCGTTTGTGGGATTAACATAACTCAAAAACCATTGGACGAATTAACACCAAATTTGGACAGCATACACCTAACAACCCAATGTATGTCCTTCACTCAATACCCCCCCCCAAAAAAAACAGTGAAAGGGACTTTAAAACTCAAACATGATAAAACAAGGTACAGCGCATGCGTGAAAATGACCCATTGGCCTCTCCCTCTCTGGCATGAGCAGGGAGTGTTGACCGCTCTGGTGGGCTGGGCAGGCAGACCCTTGGCTTCCCCAGGCCCCCAATTTAGTGTCTCCCCCCTCTCTCTCCCACTCGCCATCCCCACAGGGCCCTTACCATCCTCACCATGGGGCCTACCCTCCCTCACCATGCCGGGACCTCAGATTAGCCCTCCTTCCTTCCCTCCCTCCCAGTCTCCTTCCTCTCTTCATTGGCCTCACCAAACACGGACCTCTCCTCCTTCTTTTCCCCTTGGAGAGGCGGGTAGGTGGTTGCTCTGTGTGGACGCTGCTCGCCAGGCTTCACCTTCCCTTGCCTGGGTGCCAACGGGAAGGGAGCTTTGCAGTCCTTAGCCTCGCTGGGTCTGGCAGGGGTGGGAGGCATTTTTTGTGGTGGGCCTTGCTCACCCAGCACTGGCCCCTTCTTTCTGCCGCAGCCACAGGGCGCCTTTCATATGACTCTGCCTGCGTGCCCACATGCCAAACAGGGAAGGTGCCCCGCAGCCCTGGCAGAAAGAAGAAGGGGTGGCTCTGGGTGAGTGAGGCCTCCCTCGAAAAGCACCTCCCGCCTACCCTGCGCCCAGCCCTGCAAGGCTGAGGGCTACAGCAAGGCTCCCTTCCTGCTGGTACCCAGGCAAGAAGTAGAGAAGGAACAGAAAAAAGGGGAAGGAAGGAAAGAGGGAGACAAGAACGGATTAAATGAGAGCGGGTAAGAAATAAAGAGAGAGAGAGAAGGAAGGATGGAAGCAAAGAGCAAAGGAAGGAAGGAAGGAAAGAGGTAGAGAAGAAAGAAAGGAAAGAAAGAAGGAAAAAAAAGAGGAGGAAGGAAAGAGAGAGGGAAAGAAGGAAGGAAAGAAGGAAAGGAAAGAGAGAGGAAGGAGGAGGGAGGGAGGGAGAGAGAGATGGAAAGAAGAAATAAAAGGAAGGATCGAAGGAAAGAGGGAGGGAAGGAGAGAGAGAGAGAGAGAAAGGGAGGGAAGGTTGGCCACAGTAACGTGTGGCGGGTACAGCTAGTGTTTTAAATAAATAATAAATACTTGTGTGTGACAGATTTTTCTAGCAACACAATATTGTAATCTACTCCTGTTGTAATCCAAAGTGTTTTGGGATAGTTTGATCTTGACTGGGTAATTGAATCCCAAAAGCACTCTACATTTCTGGATCAAAATTGCTGCAACAATTGGAAGCACACTGCCCGCATTTCGAAGACAAGTGTCTCCATTTCAACGCTTCCTACTACTGTTTTAAAAACTCTAGGAATGTTTTTTCTACTGCCAGTTGTTCCCTAAGGTTTATTTCTACAGTTTTTAAAGGATGAAAAATATCTTCTTTGAAAGGGAATAATAAAATACCCAGGCAAGAAAGAAAGAAAGAAAGAAAGAAAGAAAGAAAGAAAGAAAGAAAAGAAAGAAAGAAAGAAAGAAAGAAAGAAAGAAAGAAAGAAAGAAAGAAAGAAAGAAAGAAAGGGGAAGGAAGGAAGGAAGGAAGGAAGGAAGGAAGGAAGGAAGGAAGGAAGGAAGGAAGGAAGGAAGGAAGAAAGAAAGAAAGAAAGAAGAAAGAAAGAAAGAAGGAAAAAAAAGGGGAGAAGGAAGGGAGAAAGGAAGGAAGGAAGGAAAGAGAGATGGAAAGAAGAAATAAAAGGAAGGATCGAAGGAAAGAGGGAGGGAAGGAGAGAGAGAGAGAGAGAAAGGGAGGGAAGGTTGGCCACAGTAACGTGTGGCGGGTACAGCTAGTGTTTTAAATAAATAATAAATACTTGTGTGTGACAGATTTTTCTAGCAACACAATATTGTAATCTACTCCTGTTGTAATCCAAAGTGTTTTGGGATAGTTTGATCTTGACTGGGTAATTGAATCCCAAAAGCACTCTACATTTCTGGATCAAAATTGCTGCAACAATTGGAAGCACACAACTGCCCGCATTTTCTGACAAAGCAATGTCAAGACAAGTGTCTCCATTTCAGCGCTTCCTACTACTGTTTTAAAAACTGCCAGTTGTTCCCTAAGGTTTATTTCTACAGTTTTTAAAGGATGAAAAATATCTTCTTTGAAAGGGAATAATAAAATACCCAGGCAAGGTCCGTCTTCAGGGATAGCCAACCATCCCATGACATTTCCCCCGTCTTCTTCTGGCTTTCCTCTGCTTCCCACTGCTTTCTTCAATCAGAAGTCAGGGAATACCTGACTCCTGAGAATGGAGTCTTCTTACCATTTTCACACACTGGCAAGACAGGTTCCCACGGGCAGCCACCAGAAGTGGCTGTGTGTCAGGGGATTGCCACCACAGGACTACATTTTGCTAGGGTATGGAGGGGGTAAGAAAACAGGGGACGTTATGGTGGGGTAACGTCCCTAGTCTCTGGAGCAGCAAAAAACAAGTTTGCTCCCTCCCCAACTAGTCCAATGGGCAGCAGCCAGATTACTCACTGGAGCGCCATACAGGGAGCACACCACCCCACTGTTATGTCAGCTCCACTGGCTGCCGGTCCACCTCCGAGCACAATTCAAAGTGCTGGTCTTGACCTATAAAACCCTATATGGCTCTGGCCCAGATTACTTGTCCAAACGTATCTCCCTCTACATTCCACCTCGTAATTTAAGATCTACTGGGGAGGCCCTGCCCTCGGTCCCACCGGCTTCGCCAACGCGTCTGGTGGGGATGAGGGACAAGGCCTTCTCAGTGGTGGTTCCCCACTTGTGGAATTCGCTCCTCCCTCCTTTCTTTTAGAAAAAAACTAAAATCGTGGTTGTGGAACCAGGCCTTTGGCTAGTGGGCACAGCAGAACTTTAGACACTGAACAGGACTGTTACGACAATTGGAAATGGCTGTGTGACTATGTGATTATATGGCTATGTGATTATGTAATTATAATTAATGTTACTGTTTTTAATTTGCTATATCTTATAATTTTACATTGTGTTACTGATATTGTGGCATCGAATTGCTGCCTGTGTTAGCCGCCCTGAGTCCCCCCTCGGGGGTAAGAAGGGCAGGGTAGAAATGGTGTAAATAAATAAAATAAATAATATGACATATTTTCACATATTTAAACATGGCTATCATGTCATCTCTTAACTTTATTTTCTTCGGGCTAAACATAATTTACACCCCTAGGTCACTCCTCACAGGGTGTGGTTTCAATGCCTTTTCCCATTTTGGTCTCTTCTGGACAAGTTCCAGCTTGAACACAGGGTTGGTGCAGAACTGGCCTAAATCCAAGTAGAGTATATCCACAGAATTAATGGGATCTTGGTAATAAGCACTTAGGTAAATTCCATTGATCCCATGTGTCTATTCTATTTAGAAGGAGCCGTTGGATTTGCACTTGTGTTCGTAATGTATCTGAATGTGTGACTGTCATGTTGCCTGCAAAGGTAGGAGCTGAAACCAAATGCACTCTGGACAGTAAGCATGTAAAGCACAGCAGCAGATGGGCATGCAAATCCCACAAAAGGATTATCCAGAGTTATCTTTCGGATGCTAATTTCCTTCCACACTTCAGCCCTCCTTTTGTTTTGGATTTGTTTTAGTCCTGATCATCATTTTTTAATTTCAGTGCTTCCTTAGAATTTAACGTTCTCTGCTTCTGCAGAGCCTTTAAAAAGACAAACGGGAACTAAGTAGAGGAACCCATAGTGATAACTAAGCCATCAAACCACAGCTGTGCCAGCAAATGACTTGTGAAAGGCAAAGAAGTCTCTATTGTATAAACAGACCTTGATGTACCGCTTGTGCCAATCTGACATAATGTTTGTTCATCTTGGATGAACAAAATCTGACGTAATGTTTGTTCATCCACGGTAGTCCACGCTCTGGTTACATCCCGTATAGACTACTGCAACACGCCCTACGTGGGGTTGCCTTTGAAGACGGTCCAGAAGCTTCAATTAGTCCAACGAACGGCAGCCAGGTTGCTAACAGGAGTGGTTCTCAGGGAGCATACAACTTCCCTGTTGCGCCAGCTCCACTGGCTGCCAGTTAGCTACTGGGCCCAATTCAAAGTGCTGGCTTTGGCCTATAAAGCCCTAAACAGTTCTGGCCCAACTTACCTGTCCGAACATATCTCCCCTTACGAACCACTGAGGACTTTAAGATCATCTGGGGAGGCCCTGCATACGGGGAGGCCCTACTCCAGGTCCTGCCTTCGTCACAAGTACATCTGGCGGGGACGAGAGACAGGGCCTTCTCAGCGGTGGCCCCTCGGCTATGGAACACCCCCTAAGGAGACCTGTGCTTGGCCACTGTAATGGTCTGGATGAGGGCGAACAAATTGAAATTGAATAAAGACAAGACAGAGGTACTCCTGGTCAGTCGAAGGCCAGAACAGGGCATAGGGTTACAGCCTGTGTTGGATGGGGTTACACTCCTCCTGAAGACACAGGTTCGCAGCTTGGGAATGATCCTGCACTCATCGCTGAGCCTGGAACTCCAGGTTTCAGCAGTGGCTGGGAGAGCTTTTGCACAACTCAAACTTGTGCGCCAACTGCGCCTGTACCTTGGGAAGTCTAATCTGGCCACAATGTTCTATGCTCTCATTACATCCTGAATAGATTACTTGAACACGCTCTACGTGGGGGCTGCCTTTGAAGACTGTTCAGAAACTTTAACTAGTCCAATGGGCGGCAGCCAGATTACTTACTGGAATGCCCTTCCTACAGATATCAGATCGGTCCCCTCCTTATTGGCATTTCGGAGGAAAGTGAAGACCTGGTTGTTCGAACAGGCATTCGATTAGGCAGTGTAATTGATTATAGGAACACGGAATAACGGATGATGAGATTGGATTCTGATTCTATTGATGAGACGTGAATGATTTGTCATATTGATGTTTAATTGTTGTTATGCTATTGTTTTTAAATGCTCCAATGGTTTTGTAATGTGTGTATTGAAATTGCTGTTGTTAACCGCTTTGAGTCTCTTAAGGGCTGAGAAAAGTGGTATATAAATGAAGTAAATAAATAATAATAAATAAAGTAACCTGGGATTTTATACGCAATGTCCCACTAGAACAGAATGGAGTACAAATGGAATAGATTTATTCTCCATTTAGATTTAGGCCAATTCATCAATTCCTTCTTCATACTCTTGCAAACCTTCAAAACAAAGGGGATGATGAAGGCCATTGTCTGGGCCTTTTTCTTTTTCAAGTTTTTCCCTGTTTTGCTTTTTTTTAAAATTTCCATACATTTTTGCCCATAGCTCATTATTTCTTAGAATCTTTTTTTTTGGGGGGGGGGGGCTGCAAAATCCTAGCTAAATTGCAAAATTTTAAAAATCTCAACATAGTTAATAATAAACATTTTGAACAGCATTTTTAACTAAGGATGAGAGAGAAATGCAAAGTACTCCAAGGAAGCAAAGTCATTTTGGCAAGTGATGTAGATCATCTTGTAAGTACCTCTCCCCATTTTTTCCATTAAAATTTCCAAAATGAAAAAATAAATCAGAAAAATTGTTGCCTTATTGGGTCTAATGGTTAAGGATAAGGTTCATTCTAGAAAATATTTATTTTAGGAAAAGAAAAGAAAAATATGTGAGCAATGCCTGATAGTGTCTAGAGTCCAAAGTCCTTCTTTGGGCTGTATTTTCTGCGGGTCACATTCTTTGATCCCATGATTTACCCCAGATTTGAATCATAATTGAGTTAGATGTCATAGCACTCACCTTGGGGCCAGGTTCGCCCTGTTCTCCTTGAGGTCCTCTCCTTCCAGGACTACCCTGTAGAAGACAACCACAAAACTGATTCCCAACATAGGAATTTTTTTTAAAAAAAATCTATTCCATTATTGAACTGTGTTTACAATAAATAAATTCTTCCTGATGTTTACATAGGCAGAACCCCTTTTCTTGTAATGTGAATCTATTGGTTCATATTCTGTTGTCAGAGGTGGCAGAAAATAGCTCACTCCAGCATTTGTACAGATACGCAAAGATAGCTCTCATCCCACCTCTCCTTTTTCTCTTCTCCAAACTAAACTTACTTGGACCACCAAATTGTAGTACGTTGCCCATTACAGGCCCAGTTTACCTGTCCAAATGGATTCTCCCCTATGAACCATCAAGATTGTTAAAATCGTCTGGAGGGGCCCTGCTCTTGGTCCCACCAGCCTCGCAAGCACGCTTGGTGGGGACGAGGGACAGGGCCTTCTCGGTGGTGGCCCCTCAGCTCTGGAACTCCCTCCCACTGGAGATTAGAACTGCCCCTTCTCTCCTGACTTTTAGGAAACAGGTGAAAACCTGGCACTGGAAACTGGCATTTGACAAGTGAATCAGTAACTCGTGGCTATATGGATGGATGGTGATGAACAACGATTTTATTGTGTCGACTTGGCCATTGTAATTATATGATTGTATTTTTGGTATTTTAATGTGTTAGTGGATTATGGAATGTGATGTTTTTAAATGATTGCTTGTGATATTATTGTTGGAAACCGGCCTGAGTCCCTCCACGGAAGTGAGAAGACCGGTATACAAAAGTACTAAAGAAAGAAAGAAAATAAGGTAGGGATGGTTGCAAAATCCTCTTAGTTTACATGCTTCAGTTGTTACAGTTTTTAATATAAACTAACCTAATCTATATTGTAAAATTAATGCAGTTTGACACCAATTTAACTGCCATTGAATCATGGAATTTGTAGTTTCGTGAGACATCAACATTCTTTGGCAGAAAAGGGTAAAAACCATGTAAAACTACAGCTCCCAGGATTTCACAGCATTGAGCTGTGGCAGTTGAAGTTGTGTCAAACTGCATTAATTCTACTACAGTGTAGTCAGGAATAAGCAGACAGACATGGACTCCAAAACACCTGGAAGGCTGAAGTTTGCCCATGCCTGGTTTAAATGCATCTCTAATATGCCTTTCATAGAATAATAGAATCATAGAATCAAAGAGTTGGAAGAGACCTCATGGGCCATCCAGTCCAACCCTCTGCCTAGAAGCAGGAATATTGCATTCAAATCACCCCTGACAGATGGCCATCCAGCCTCTGTTTAAAAGCT